>JARHVA010005784.1:702500-1105344 GCA_037957365.1 Torreya grandis
GATTCTGTATTTTTAAAAATTGTGATCATGGGTTACATAAATAGAATGAAAACAAACAAATAACTTGACTAAACTCATCTTTAACTGTTTGAATGAACTAATCTTTAACTGCTATTGCATGCGGACTGAGCAAGGACTAAAACATATTGATCATGCAAACTGCATGAATGAAGAGGCAAACGAGAAGTTAAACAGTGAGTGGAGAAATTATCTCTAGTGTGCTGCAGTTTTTAACACTCCCCCTTAATTTCTACCACTAACTACTTCAACATTTACAATGCCTAAATTTTGTCTTAGATAATCAAAGGTCTCATTTGCTAATGCCTTTATGAATATATCTACTAATTGGTCTTCAGATCTGCATAACTCCAAATGAATTTCTCCATTGTTCACTAACTCTCTAATAAAATGGAATCTTGTATCAATGTGCTTGCTCCTCTTGTGAAAAACATGAATTTTTGACAAAGCAATTGCTGACTTGTTGTCACAAAAGATTGGTGTTGACTCCTTCTGTGCTTGTAATAAATCTATCAATACTCTCCTCATCTAAGTTGCTTGACATGCTGCTAATGTGGCTGCTACATATTCTGCTTCAGCGTATGAAAGTGTCACAATAGGTTGCTTTTTGGATGCCCATGTGACCACACTTGTTCCAAAAAGAAAGAAATGTCCAGAAGTACTCTACCTATCATCAATGCTACCTGCAAAATCACTATCAGTATAGCCAATCAAACCAAAATCATTAGTTATGGAATGTAAAATTTCATATTTTGTTGTTCCTTCCACATATCTCAATATCCTCTTTCCATCTTGTCAATGTGAGTCTTTTGGTGACTCCATGAATCTAGAGATTAAACTAACCCAATACATGATATCTGGTCTAGTAGTTGTATGATACATCAAACTACCAACTAGTCTTTTGAATGTTGTAGAATCAACATTAGACCCTTTGTCTTCTTTGCTAATTTTGGTCCCTGTTGCAACTAGTGTAGGTGTTGATTTACAATTCAACATCTTAAACCTCTTCAACACATCCTTTGCATATTTAGTTTGACAAATAAAAATTCCATTCTCAGATTTTACAACTTCAATGCCCAAAAAGTACTTCATTAATCCCAAATCTGTCATTTCAAATTCTTTCTTCATTGCTGATTTAAATGTGTCTATAGACAAATTTCTAGTGAAAATCAAATCATCAACATACAAACACACAATCAAAATCTGACCTTCTTTGTTGATTTTTGTGTACAATGTAGGCTCACTATTGCTTCTGTTAAATCCATTGTTTGTCATGTATTAATCAATCCTACTATACCATGTTCTTGGTGCTTACTTCAGACCATAGAGGGCCTTCTTCAATCTATAGACTTTTTCTTCATGTCCATGCACTTCATAATCTGGTGGCTATTTAACATACACTTTTTCATCTAGGAAACCATTCAAAAAAGTTGATTTGACATCCATTTGATATACATACCAATTATTTTGTGCAGCTATTGCTAAAACCATTATAATAGTATCAAGTCTAGCAACTGGAGCAAATGTTTCATTATAATCAATTCCATGTTCTTGTGTAGAACCTTTCGCTACTAACCTTGCCTTGTGCTTTTCAACCTTTCCTTCTGCATCAAATTTAGTCTTATAAACCCATTTGACTCCTATGCAATCCTTACCTTCAGGTAGATTAATTAGATCCCATGTTTGGTTTCTCTCAATGGCATTCATCTCTTCATCCATTGCTTTTATCCAATGTTCCTCATTAACTGCTTCTTCATAATACATGGGATCATGAGAGAAAAGAGTAAAATTTGAACACAAATCTAACTTCTCTTCTTCTTGTTTATAAATCTCATTCATGTTTCTCAATTTCTTACCTTTAAATTTCGATCTTAAAGTGGCAAGAGTTGGATCTGATTCATCACTTACTTGTGAATTGGGTGTAGGATGACATGCATGACCAGATGATTCACCTTGTGCTAAGCTCCTAGGTGTTCTTATTGGAGTGCTTGTTCTTTCTTGTGGAGAGGATTGATCACCTTGCAAATTTTTTTTTTCAAATTATTCTTCATTTTGGGGAATTGGTGCTCCAATTGTGATGGTTTTATCAATGCTACCATTCCATGCTTCTTCTTCCTTAAATTCCACATCTCTGCTAATAATAACTTTCTTTGAAATGGGGTTATATAACTTATAAGCCTTTGATTATTCACTATAGCCAATAAAAATGCATTTCTCACCTCTATCATCAAGTTTTCTTCTCAATTTAGATGGTATAAGAGAATATGCAATACAACCAAAAATTCTGAAATGATGTACACTATGCTTCTTACCACTCCAAGCTTCTTGTGGAATTCGATCCCTGACACTCTTTGTTGGGATTCTATTCAAAATATATACTGCACATACTACTACTTCTACCCAATATTCATTTGACAAATGTTTGGCCTTCAACATGCTTCTAGCCATCTCCATGATTGTTCTGTTCTTCCTTTCAGCTACACCATTCTGCTGTGGTGTGTACCTTGTAGTCAGTTACCTTTTAATGCCATGATATCTGCAAAAATCTTGAAATTCATTAGACATATATTCACCTCCTCTATCTTATCTAAGTACCTTGATGTAAAGGCCACTCTATTTTTCAACCATAGCCTTGAATTCTTTAAATTTTCCAAAGGCTTCAGACTTATTTTTGATAACATATATCCAAGTCTTTCTGCTAAAATCATCAATGAAGGTTAGAAAATAAGAACTACCTCCAAATGATGGAATTTGCATTGGTACACACAAATCACTATGGACTAGCTCCAATATTACCTTTGCTCTATATGAGGCTCCTACTAGAAAGCTCTCTCTATGTTGTTTTGCCAAAATGCAACTTTCACATGAACTTCCTGGCTATTCTATTGGTGGTAATCCCTTCACCATATTTTTCTTTTGTAACAAATTCAAACCTCCAAAATGTAAATGTCCATACCTTAAGTGTCATAGCCATGATTAGTCTAGACGCATGGTTTTGAAGTGGGCTTCTTCTTCTCCTTGGATGCACTGAATTCAAAGAGGGAACATCCAATTCTTGGTCATCTCCACTTTTCCTATCAACCTATCATTTAGAAATTTGTCTAGTATTGTGAAAACATTATCCATAAAACATACTCTGTAACCTTTCTATACTAAGTGTCCAACACTCATAAGATTATGCTTTAGTCCAGGTATAAAATAAATATTAGAAATAAATCTTTTGTCACCATTTTTTGCTAAAACATTTATTACTCCTTTACACATTACATCCACTTTGTTATCATTTCCTAATTTCACTTCAAATTTTACAGAATCATCAAGACCAGCAAAGAATTCTTTATTCTCTATCATATGGTTACTGCATCCACTATCTAAGAACCAAATATCTCTAGCATTTTTTTGAGCAACATGACAAGTGAGAAATAAGCTTCCAAAATTAGAATTAGATTCATTTGTGTAATTAGCATTCTGCTTGTCCACATCTCCTTGTTTCTTTATGCATTCACTTGCATAATGTCCATATTTTTTGCAATAATAACATTGAATGTTAGATTTATCAAACCTTTGTGAATTTTGCTAGAAGTGATTGTTTCCACATCCTTTATTGTTGTAGTTTTGATTATTATTTTCACCTTGATATGGATTGTTCCTTCCATTTCTGCCTCTTCCTCTGAAGTTTGACCTTCCTCTTCCTCTTCCTCTTCCTCTACCAAATGATAGATGAGACTTGAAAGCATTCTCAAATGAAGTATTATTATTCCTATTCATTCTGGATTCATGTGTTAACAAAGATCACATTAATTCATCTACTGATAATTGTTCCAAATCCTTGGTTTCCTCAATAGCTGCAACTATTGCATCAAATTTGTTGGGTAAACTTTTGAGTATTTTTTCTATGATCTTCTGATCTGTTATTGTTTCTCCATAAGATCTAACTTGATTCACAATATTCAATACTTGACCCATAAACTAGTCTATAGATTCTGAATCATTCATTTGCAAATTTTTAAAATTTCTCTGAAGAGATTGCAATTTAGCTATTTTCACCTTTGTATTACCTTTATAGGTGGTTTCAAGATTTTCCATGCCGACTTGGATCTTGTTGCGGCTGCAACTCTAGAAAAAATGGATTCATCCATTGCCTATTGGATTAAGAATAGAGCTTTTACACCCTTTTTCTTGTTCTCTTTAAGCTCTTCCTTTTGTGCTCGAGTTAATCCCTGATGGGCAGCCTCATCATGTGGTTCCACAAAGCCATTTTCTACCAAATCCCAAACATCTTATGAACAAAACAATGTTCTCATTTTAATTACTCAAAAATCGTAATTCTTACCATTAAAAATGGGAATCTGGAGCTGAGAAATGCTATTGTTTGTTGCCATGTCTCAAAACTTGTAGGACTCTACTACTGTTGTAGTATTTCTCCTCCCTGGATATTATTTCCAGCTATCTCTGCAAGAGAAAAAAATTTGAGTTTGTCTTATTCTCGCATGCGTTCAACTAATTTGTTCATAGACTGCTTGACCTCCTTCTGTTCAAGATCTACAATTTGTTTTATCTATTGGCTACTTGTTGGCAGTGACCTGATGCTGGTGCCATGTCCTCTCTTTTACTATGCTTCTTGGCTGATACTATGAGCAATCTGTGGCGGCGACTTCTATCCAATTGTATTAGCTTCTGCCTATTGTGCCTTCCTATAACTTGTGCTCTGATACCATTTTGTCAGAGATATAACAAGAAAAAGAATAACAAAAAATAAAGTACACATTTTCAGATTGCTACAACAATCATAAAAAAGGATTATTTTAATCTTCTTGATTTTGTATTTTTAAAAACTGCAATCATGGGTTACTTAAATAGAATGAAAACAAACAAAGAACTTGACTAAACTCATCTTTAGTTATTTGAATGAACTAATCTTTAACTACTATTGCATGCAGACTGAGCAAGGACTAAAACATATTGATCATGCAAACTACATGCATGAAGGGGAAAACAAGAAGTTAAACAGTGAGTGGAGAAATTATCTTTAGTGTGTTGCATTTTCTAATAGTTACTTGAATTCTACATTCATTGTAAACCCTTTTTTTGGAAGGCTTTTTTATTTTTTTTGACCTTACACACCATGAAGATCCCAACCTCTTTGAAAATCTCCACCTTCCCCTACCTCCCAATCTCAAGAGCCCATCCCTCCCATTTAACAACAGCCATAAACAATTCCTACTCACCCACATTGATTATGAATAAGCATGCCATTCCTGCAACTTACTCTCTTATGACCACTCCAACACTTTTGAAAAGTCCATTATGCAAGATCTTCCAACAAGTTCAAACAACCTTTCAGAAGGGCTTATCTACAGCCTTTATAGACTCTAGTCCTAGAATGAAAACAAGCTCACATATAGTTACTACTGATAATCAGTGGGATTATAATTCAAGGAACTATGATCATGATAGGATGAGGAAACTATGCAGATCTGATCCCTCTCTGAAGTAGAGCTTGGTAGGTAAATGGAGGGAGTACCATGGTGGTAACAACTGGGAAGGCCTGCTGGACCCTCTTGATGAAAACTTAAGAAGAGAGATTGTTAAATATGGAGAATTTGCTCATGCAACTTATGATGCTTTTAACTCTGACCCTAATTCCAATTCTTACACTAACTACCTCTGCAATGATCTCAATAACTTTTTTCACACAGTTGGGCTAAAAAAAAGTGGCTACAAGGTCACCAAATATCTTTATGCCACCCCCACTATGCAAATCCTTGAATGGCTTGAAGTAATGGTACCACCACCATTTAAACCCTCCAAGCAGTCATGTAACTAGATTGGATTTGTTGCTGTAAGTGATGACCTGCAAGAGATCAAAAGATTGGGTTGAAGAGATATTGTTATTGCATGGAGAGGCACCACGACTCCTTTCGAATGGGCTGAAAATATTAAGACAAATTTAAAAGCATTTAATGTCAAGCCATCTCAAGCTAGTCTATATCATTCTTCTTACAAAGGTAATTGTGACCTTCATCCAAAGGTTGAGAATGGGTTTCTACGCCTCTATACCAATTCTTCAAATGCTGATGATGATCATAAAACAAATAATGGCAGTAAGAGCCCGTCTGAATAGGTTATGGAGGAGGTGCAAAGAATGGTTGAATTATACAAGGGAGAGGAATTGAGCATTACAATTACATGCCATAGTCTAGGTGCCTCCCTGGGACTCCTCAGTGCTTATCAAATTGGAGAAAAGTTATTAGCATCAAACACTTTAGGTTCCAATTACAATATACCTATGACAATGTTTCCCTTTGGAGGCCCCAAAGTTGGAAACCTTGATTTTAAAGAAAGGATGGAGAAGATTGGTGTGAAAACATTGAGAATAGTGAATACCCATGATGTGATACCCAGATTTCCTAGGTTTTTTTTTAATGAATGGATGCATAGAAAACTATTTGATGGATTGAAAGCAAGTGGATTAATGGAGAAGACATATAGTCATGTGGGAAGTGAGTTGAGGATTAATCACTTAAGTTCTCCTTATCTTAAACACAATGCAGATGTGAGTTGTTGCCACAATTTGGAGGCTCATTTGCATTTAGTGGATGGTTTTCAAAGCTCGGCTATTCCATTTCAATCAAATGCCAAAAGGGATTGTTCTCTTATTAATGAGACCTGTAATTTCCTTAGAGACAAACTTATGGTGCCTGCAAATTGGTTGCTATTGTCAGATAATTGTAGTCCCACTTTTAGTTCCAAATCCATTTTTGTGAATAATTTATATACAAATTAAAATTCTTGTAAATCTATTTTTGATACCGTGGAGATTGAACAACAAGCTACCATTGAATTCAACTGTAAATCCATCTTTAGCACAAGTTAAATCCAAGCAAGTGAACAGGGATACTTTGGAATAAGAGGTTTGATAAACAAACATATAATTAATGGTGAAAAACTTTCACATATGAAAAGTTTATTAATACAATGAGTACCTAACGGGTAAAGTTTCTTTGACTTTATTAAGAATGGAATGTCTGATCCATATCATGCCATCTACCGAAATTTGTCTAATTTATCTCCATGTACATTACAATAGGGAGTAAATGAGCACCATTCATTGTGCCCATTCCACTCTATAATTTTTTTTACTCTGATTAAAAAATCATCATTTTTCATTTAAAATGGTTTTTTTTTAAATTACCAAATAACAACTAAGATGTTGTATAGTCATTAGCATCATGGATTAAATTTGAAGGCCAAACTTATATGTCATGAATTTTTTTGATGACAATTGTTTATTCAACATTCCGTTTTAATTGTTACTAAAATTGTTACTAATGTTTATACTAACAGGTGTTTCAAGAGTGCTAGTTACATTAGGATTTATTTTTCTTCAGTATCTATGTAACCAAAATGTAATTGAATGTTGCCACTCTTGGGCCCTCTAGTTGTGATATTTGGTAGGTTATGGTCTTCTTGTTCCCATGGCCATGATTGGGCTTTCTCACTCTAGGGCTCACAGGATGATGCCACTTATCATCGACTCAGTGAGCCAAACCTCGAGTTCTTCCTAATTTCCTTCAAGATATTTTTCACTCTTGGGGTTTGCCCCCAACTCATTTCTCCCAAGATCTTGCTTAAGAGATCAATGTTCTAAATGAGAAAGGAACATCCTCAAGTGTTTCCCATCCTTGCAGAAGACATAAAACTCTTAATATTAATAAGGTAAAACTCTTAAAATTCTATAATGTTTACAATTTATTTGACATTAAAATTCACCTATCGTATCAAGCCACACTCTTTCATTGACTCCACTCATACACTTGTCTTCTATTTTAGCCTGCAAGTGGATCTTGTAAGAGTTTTGTTGTAGTCTATGGTTTTGTGTTTTGACATGGTCATCTCAGTTCTTAAAGATCCACCTCCTTGATTTCAATCTCAGAGAAGGATGCCTTCAGTAATATCAAACATTGTTTTTGAGATTTCATAATGGGTTCTCAATATCACCTACATTATTGTAATTAATTAATGCTTTATGTAGAAAAGGTGAGATGGGGTCAACAGTCATGGGTTTGGAGTGAGGTACGACTTACAATTCACACTCTTTTGTTGGCAAAATCATGATTTAACAATATTAATATAATTGTTGTTGTTAGTGTTATTGAAAATGGGAATGTAAAACGTTTCGAAATATAGCTAATGTAGTCAAAATTTTCATGTAATTATTTTTATACGTACTTAAATTGATACACATTGCATTCTCGACATTTTTAAAAGGCACTATGGGATATTTGACAATTATTTTCATTGACATGACATCTATTTCAATCATGTATTGGGTAATTAAAATAGTTTGGTACAAGATATTGAATGTAGTCACATATGTGACATATCACTGAACTTTACACATGTATCTCCCTTGGCTTCTTCATATACATTACCTGAGATATCTTATCATTGCCCCTCACCTTCACTGTCCATCTCACCTTGAAGAATATATGTCCTCAATCACAACAATGAACTCATTTGTCAATTTATATTAAAAGGAAATAATACACACACACACACATGTGTGTGTGTGTGCGTGTGTGTGTTTGTGTGTGTGTATATATCTGTGTGTGTGTGTGTGTGTGTGTGTGTGTGTGTGTGTGTGTGTGTGTGTGTGTGTGTGTATGTATGTGTGTATGTATATGTGTGTATATATATACATGTGTATATATATATACATATATATACATGTGTGTGTGTATATATATATATATATATACATGTGTGTGTATATATATATATATATACATGTGCCTATATATATATGTATATATATATGTGTGTGTGTATATACATTTATATATACATGTATATATATATATATGTGTGTGTGTATATATACATTATATGTGTGTATATATACATATATATATATATATATATACATGTATATATATACACATATACATACATATATACACACACGTGTATATATATACACATGTGTGTGTGTATATATATATATACATATACATGTATGCATATATATACATACATGTATCTATATACATGTATGTATATATATGCATACATGTATATATATACATGTGTGTGTGTGTGTGTGTGTATATACATACATGTATACATACATACATGTATATATATACACATGTATATATACATATACATGTATATATATATACATGTATGTGTTTATGTGTGTGTGTATATATATATATATATATATATATACACACAAACACATACATGTATATATATATACATGTATATGTGTGTGTGTGTGTGTGTGTGTGTGTGTGTGTGTGTGTGTGTGTGTGTGTATGTATATATATAGACACATATACATATACATATGCATATACATATACATATACATATACAGACACATATACATATACATATACATATACATATGCATATACATATACATATACATATACATATACATATACATATACATATACATATATATACATATACATATATATATATATATATATATATATATACACACACACACACACACACATGTGTGTGTGTATATGTTACACACACACACACACACACACACACACACACACACACACACACACACACACACACACACACACACGTGTGTGTGTGTGTGTAACATGTATATACCTGTATATGTGTGAATGTGTATGTGTTTATATATCTAATTTAGTCATAATTTTCATGTAATTATTTTTATACCTACTTAAATTGACACACATTGCATTCTCAACATTTTAAAAAGGCACTATGGGATATCTGACAATTATTTTCATTGACATGACAATTGTTTCAAGCTTGTATTGGATAACTAAAATAGTTCGATACAAGATATTGAATGTAGGTACATATTTGACATGTCACTAAACTTTACACATGTATCTCACTTGGCTTCTTCATATACATCACTTGAGATATCTTGTCATTGCCCTTCACCTTCACTTCCCATCTCACCCTAAACAATATATGTCTTCAATCACAACAATGGACTCATTAGTGGCTTTATATTAGAAGGAAACAATAAAAATTATACATACATGTGTGTGTGTGTGTGTGTGTGTGTGTATCTATCTATCTATCTATCTATCTTTCTACACACACGCACACACACACACACACACACACACATGCACACATACACATGCACGCGCGCACGCGCGCACACACACACACACACACACACACACACACACACACACACACACACACACACACACACACCCCAACCATGTTTTAGTGTCACATCATCATTAATCTCTATTAGTAATATTTTATTTATCCTTCAATAGGATCACACATTTAGTGTGTTGGACCCATCCCATTATCGCCCTTAGGGTGACATTGTCTTCCTTCAAATATCCTCATCCTCTCTTCATGTAGAATTTATTATAAGTATTTATGATTATGTTGTGAAGAATAATGGTGTCTAATTGAGTACAAAAAATAATTCCCAAATTCTAAAATAAGGTATTGACTAGCCCAAAAAACCTTTCTAATGTTATTTAGACTGTATTGCATTTACTAAAGCTTGTAGCTATTTTGAGAATTGTACACTTTTAGATTATTTTTTCAACAAAGCCCTTGTTGAAAGCACTTAGCTTGGGTTTTTAACACTTTTTCCAACCCTCATGGCATCAAAATAAATGGTGTTCAAAACCTAAGGAAGGTTTTTCATTGTTGTTTAAGTTAGATAATCTCTATCATTATTGTGTTCTATTTGATCATGAGTCTTGGTTCATTCAAAACACATTGGTTGTGTTCTTCCATTGGCCTAGATAATTTGTCATCACCAAACATGCTAAGCTCAAAATCACTATTTGGGTTGAATTCCTCTATCTTGCATTACCCTTATGGAATGTTTTCAATCAATTGATCAAAACCTTAGGCAACTTCACAAGGATCTAACTAAATACTTTTTCTATGTAGCCACACCTCAAAAACACATTTTTTTTGAAATAGATCTTTCAAAATATATTAATAAAACTATAAGCATTCATGTCAGTGACAAAAGGATCACATAAGGTGTTATTTACATTAGTTTCCCTAACATTTTCTCCTTTTGTCCAGCCACAGACCATAAAATCCATGAATGCTTGTTAATGGCCAATTCCAAGCCTTGCATACCTCTCAAAACCTTTCCTAATGAAAAAAAAAGTGCTCAAGCATCCACAAAGGGATGGAGTATGGTTTCCAATAATAAAAGTAGCCAACAATCATACTCAGTGGGCATGACCTTAACCAATGTGTATAAACCAACATGTGATTCTTCAAAATCTAACAAATAGCCAATCTCCACCACTCAAAAGGTAGTGTTGCTACTAAATACATAGTCCAAGATGAAACCATGATTCAGATTCAAAAATCCAATCGATTGCATCTCATTCAGCATAGCCCCATCAGGAGGTGATTAATTTAGGTGTTTTAGCATAGGGAAATATATAGTTATGAGTGAATCGCTTTTCCACTATTGAAAGATGGTGAATATGCTCAATAAAAATGTTTCGCCTTTCAATTGAGAAATTTCATGAAGGGTAACCATCAATCCTATAAGATTAATATTTTTTTCATTTTAGCTGAGATTGTTGAGGAAACCACCATTCAAACATAAGTTAAATAATAACTTTTTCTCTTAGAATGTACATGGTCTCATTGACACAATTTTCAAGTATATTATATGGGATACATGTATTTTTTTTGTAAATATGAAAATTATGTGCCTACAATAAGTTGTTTTTTTTGGGTTTTATCCCACTTTGTCATCAGAATGATATGGCCAGATGTTGTCTACCAAATGTTTGAGAATAGTATGGGATGTGGGGAGGTTGTCACTTGATTTTCCCCTCTTTCATAGCATATCTTTAATTTTCATTCAGATCCCACTCATCAATTTGTATGGAACCTATTTGACTTTAACGGGCATACCTTAATATTACAAACATTTGTGTGTTTAATGACATAGTGTAAAGGGGTGCAATTTGGATATGGTTGGCCAACTCTCTTCCTAATTCAAACTAGATCTTATGTTGATATTTTCATCATGGTTAAATTGCACAAAGATGTAGATGGAATAATCTTCATGCTTTTGTGTGGTGATGAAAGAGAGGTGTGGTTTTACTCATGCAATAATCTTGCACTCTCCGACCCTAACCACCATTGTCTCCTTCCTGCCACCTCACCATGATAAGTGTGATCTAATATTTAGAAAGGTATTTATCATGTCACCAAGGGGCTTGATAGATCCATGTTGACTGATTAAAACATCTTCTCTTTCTCTGATAATTTTGACTACCCTATAGCCATCATCATGTATGCTTTTATATTAGATCATCTTCCTATGTTTGAAATTGAATGGACCTCCTACCCTCTACGAGATTATAGGACTCATTTTTATCTTAACACTACTCATCTCTATCACTTCTTAATTAATAAGCACAATTTAAGAATCTATAAAATTCTACATTGCCCCAAGATAAAGTTTGGATGGAATAAATGGTGGGAAAACCCAATAATAGGATAATTTCCTTTTTTGATTATATGAGAGATAATACATTATTTTTTTGTGCAATCCCCATGAGGATTCACACTATGAATTCATCTAAATTTCATAACCCTTGGAGCTCTCTCATTTTTAGTGATTATTTTCAAATGCAAGCTACTATGTGGCAATAAAAACTCTAATTTTCAAAGAATTATCAAGCTAGGGGAGCCCAAATTCATGTATAGATTTATTGACTAAAGATTAGAGATAAAAATTCTAAATAGTTATTCACTCTCCTCTATTATAGGAAAGAAATTGAGTGCATAAAATTTATCATGGAATTTGGCTCCTACCTCATGCAACTTCTTGATATATAGAAAGCCTTTTTCTCTCACTATCACAAGGTTTTCGCTACTCAACCTTCATTACTAGAAAGAATGAAAGATTTCTTCCAATACCTTTAAATTATGTCTCAAAAAATCACTAAATCTCAAAGATTTGCATATGATAGATTTTTATTTATTGAGTAGCTTAAAGAGGTCACTATGAAAATGACCACTGACAAGGCTCTCAATGTTGATGGATCTAACCATGAATTCCATCATGAATTATGGTATATCATGGGTCTAGGTCTTCACAAAGATTAATTTTAAGATATCCAAAATAATTCACTTGGAAAATAAAATTAACCAAGAAAATATCAAGAATATTCCCAAAGCTAGGGATCCTAAGATCATTAAAATTGGGCATCTTGGTAATCTTATCAATGTATCCTATCAGATAAATTCCAAGTCCCTTGCTTTGTAGGTCATGTATCTTCTACCCTTCATAATTCATCTAGAACAAACTAGTTTTATTCCTGATATATATATATATATATATATATATATATATATATATATATATATATATATATATATATATATATATTAGCTTTTGGTTACTCCCTCCAGTGGAAAAAGACTCAATGTTTCAGAAAATCTATCTACCCAATACCTAATTTTATTCTCCAATATAGGTGGCAATGGATCGAGATAGGTGATAAATTTAAATCTATGGTCACCCCCTTTTATTTTCAATCGACTCCCTCAGATCTCGAAGGTTAGATGGTTCAAAGGTTTGAGAAAAAAGTTAGTTTCTCAATTTCTAGACCTCTCTTTGTTAAGAAAGTTTTTAAATTTTATTTAACATGTTAGTTTCTAATCATGTCTATTATTTTTCTTATTGGGTACTTAACAATGTTGCACATTAAAACTTGAAATAATTTTAAGGAATTTTTTAAGTGCCAACTCTGAAGGCACCAAATATTTCCATCATGTTTCTTAAAATATATGTTTCCAAAAAAAAAAATCAATGATCTTGGTCTCCTCAACATAAAAATACAAGGCCATGCCTTGTGTCCTAAATTGATAATTTGAGCACTAGAAATGGATGAAGCATGGAAAATTATTCTTAGAAACTGCATCACTCAAGATAAGCCTCATGGAAAGGGACCATCAAAAGTTTTAAATATCCAAAATATTTTAATCACTCAAGTCCATGCTACTTTTATTACCATGTTTGTTGATAATCATATGTGAAATGCTTGGGAAAATATTGAAATATGTTTAAGATGGGATTGATATGGTTTAACATTTGGACTCTATCTCAAATCCCACTTGTTGTTGTTGTCTCATGTCTTAACTTTTATGAAGTACCATTATATCTTGTGCACATTATTAAGGGCCTCTAACTTTTCATAAAATACATTAAGGTCAATTCTGATCTTTTTTACAAGTAAACAAGGGGTTGGATTCCTTGGTAAACTCTTAAAGTCTAGTTTAATCTGTAAGCTATGACCAAGAGTCTATTTTAGAAATCCATATCTTTATCCCTACTATGAATCCTCACAAACTTGGAATTCAAATTACTTTTCAATCATTCACTACCAACCCTAGTTAGGCTATCAACTTATTTCACCATAGGACCTTAAAGTTCATGCTCTTAAATGCCAAGTGGAGAGTCAATTATATTGAGCAAATTTGAGAAAGAATATTTGAACGTGTGTGTGTTTCCATCATTAAGACAAATATATATATATATATATATATATATATATATATCCTCTAGTGTATTCTTCACCATGGGATTTCAATCTATAATTGACAAATTCACATGAGATTGGCTCATCCTGTCTACTCAAATTTTAACCACCATAAAAACCTTAACATGTGTCTTGCTTTTGTAGACATGCCCAATCAAATTGGCTTTAGATTCACACCCTTTTCAATCCATTCCATCCATAGTAAATGGATCCATAAATAATATAATATAATATAATATAATATAATATAATATAATATAATATAATATAATATAATATAATATAATATAAAAAATGGATTTAAGACCAAGTAGCCGCAAGAATTTATAATCACAATAAAACTATAATTCAAAAAAAATGAAGTAAATGATTGGTTGTATAATGTCTCAAATATCTAAATAAGAAAAAGGTGTTGGTTACAAATCAACTAGATTTTTAAATCAAATAAACATAAGTTTCAATAGAACAATATTTTAAATAGTTCACACTACATGGATTATGTGGCTTTGTGAAGCTACATAATGGGAAGAGGACATAAGTAACCATCATAGAATTCTAAATTACCTCCTAGAGGAAAGATAAATATAGCATAAGTATCATCAAATCCACATGCCTAAACATATAATAGTACTTACAAAGGTTATCTTTTGACAATCATTAAGGGTGAGTGAAGGGACATTATGTTCATAAGGTGCTTATTATGCATGAATCATATAGGGCTTGTCCAAAATAATAAGGGACCACTTTGTACAAAATAGGAAAATTGGGTTTTAAACATATGATAAGATCCACTTCCAATCCCATAACTCAATCAGACCATCACAAATAGGGCTATACACCTCCCTCTGACAGGACCTAAGTTCCCTAAAGCTTTAACACAACTTGTCAAATTTAAGAGCTCATATGATTACCAATGTATAAGCAATTAAACATGTGGAATTAGACTAGAAGTACAAGTAACTATCAATGAGAAACAACACAGAATATGAGAGGCAACACACAATTGTATTCAACTCATTATAGAAGGAAATTACAACAAAGAGATCACACTCATTCTTCCACTTCATGGGCTTGCAGTAATCTTCCCTCAAGAGTAATATTCTCTCAATACAGGTCACAACATACAGCTAACACAAGTTATTGTACACCTCATTGTACTTCCAATACAACTGAGTATGAACCAGTACTCCAAGTAGATCTCACCATGATCTTGCTCCTTGATGTATTGCTCTCACCTTGGATCTTGCTCCCTCGCAGATCTCCTTTCTGACCCTCGCATACACACACCCCTATAGACCAACCTAATCTTACTTATCACATATAGATCTCCTCCATGATCTTGCAACACCCTACAAACCAAACCTGATCTTACATACCTGAAAGAACCCCTGTGATTCTTCCAGGGGAAGAACTCTTCAAGTTTTACACTTAACAATACAACCCATGAGTCTATTATATAGATCTCATGCATAAAATGATTAGACTTGCGGCTCAAGACTCAAAATAGTCTTTAACATGCAAACAACCCATTCACATAACCGACTGTTCGTCAACAGCAGTTCTGGAACCACACAGGCAATCAACGTCAGTCCCTGTCTGCCTAGAGGTGATCGATGCCAGTCGATCCTGCCGATGTCAGTTGCCTTTGCACTGATCACCTGACCTACGTCAGTTGTGGCCTGTCGACATCAGCGACTATCACTCAGCACCTCCATGTTTGCATCAAGGTGAAGCTTTTAGCTCCACACCCTAACAATCTCCCACTTGGAGATAAATAGCTGCACCTGTACCTATACCAGTACAATGTCTAATCTGCATCCTAGCTTGTATTCCTATTCAAGCTCAATCTTGAAGACTACCCACCACACTCCTTGTGGTGTTAATCCTATGCCTAAATTTCTTCATTCTCAATGTACCTTCTTCTGCCATTGCTATACTCCCACTCAAACAAAAACCCCTGTGAGTAACCTGTAATCAAAAATACTAATCAAATCTGAACCATCTGTTATCAAACTCGCTCTAAGAATGTCCAATCTCGCTCTGATACCAATTGACAGGACCTAAGTTCCCTAAAGCTCTGACACAACTTGTCAGATTTAAGAGCACATATGATTACCAATGTATAAGCAATTAAACATGCAGAATTACACTAGAAGTACAAGTAACTATCAATGAGAAATAACACAGAATATGAGAGGCAACACACAATTGTATTCAACTCATTACAGAAAGAAATTACAACAAAGAGATCACACTCTTTCTTCCACTTCGTGGGCTTATAGAAATTTTCCCTCAAGAGTAATCTTCTCTCAATATAGGTCACAACATATAGCTAACACAAGCTATTGTTCACCTCATTGTACTTTTAGTACAACTGAGTATGAACTGGTACTCCAAGTAGATCTCACCATGATCTTTCTCCTTGATGTATTGATGTCACCTTGGATCTTGCTCCCCCACATATCTCCTTTCTGACCCTCACATACACACACCCTTGCAGACCAACCTGATCTTACTTATCACATGTAGATCTCCTCCATGATCTTGCAACACCCTATAGACCAAACCTGAGCTTACATACCTGGAAGAACCCTTGTGATTCTTCTAGGGGAAGAACTCTTCAAGTTCTACACTTAACAATACAACCCATGAGTCTATTATATAGATCTCATGCATACAATGATTAGACTTGCGACTCAAGACTCGAAATAGTCTTTAACATGTAAATAACCCATTCACTTAACTGACTGTTCATCAACAGCAGTTTTGGAACTACACAGGCAACCGACGTCGGTCCCTGTCTGCCTGGAGGTGATCGACACCGGCTGATCCTGCCGATGTCGATTGCCTTACACTGATCACCTGACCGACGTCGGTTGTGGCCTACCGACGTCGGTGACTGTCACTCAGCACCTCCATGTTTGCATCAAGGTGAAGCTTTTAGCTTCACACCCTAACACCCTCAAACCCCATACTTGCATCATACTCAAACATAGAGACATAACACATGGTAACTCTACATGACATTTCACTAACAGTTTAGAATTGTAAAACTCAACAATTTCACAAATGTGGCATACACATCAAACATAACATTGATATGTTCACAATAACATAGGTAAATAAAGGGAAATAGAATAATTGATGTTTCACACATCACATTTACACACCATACTATTATATAGATACAAAAAAGTTTTTTGTAGAGGCATTTGAAAATTTACAAAAACATGCAAGGGTTCACACAAGAAATTTTAAATTTATACATATATGCATGTGTTGCAATTGTGATAAAAAGAGGTAGAATAATAACTTGGAAACATCAATACACAAGGGTTCATAATGGTGAACACAAAGAATATATTATATATAACAACATAAATAATTTGGATCATCAGCATAAACATGAAGCAAATAGTTAACATGCTAGTCCAAAACTATATAAATCATGTCTCCTATAAAATCACAAACCATTGAATGATGTCAACTATATATGAGAAAATGATGTCAAATAGTTACCTTTCTGAGAAGGCTTCTCTGTGAACCACGGTAACTCAAGTGTACCACAATGAATCTAGTAGTTGGTTAATCAACCATGGATCACACTATTGTGATGCAAAAAAGATCAAGCAGTTTTTTGCATGTAATAATCTATAGTTTAAATTTTTTAATTTGATGAAAGATATAGTTCAGGTTTTGTTAATTTTACTATTCTTAAAATTTAATAAAAATTGATACATTTTAATATTAAAGTGTCTTACTATAATTCAATGTAATGTTTTTCAATAAACATAAGTACAAAAATGGCATATAATTCCTCTCAAAACAACATAAGTCCAACAAGCACAATGTGTACTATCAAAGGATGCATTGACCTACCCACATAGAAAAGGGTCACCTCAAATGATCAACACCCCCAATATTTCAGATATCTTAATCTCTAATAAAATATATGCTCTAGGAAATAACCATATAAGATACTAAATCAAAGGTATGTGCTTATCAAAAGCATGTTTAATAAAGAGGAGGTACACCCACTTAGGATTACCACTACCTAGATATTTGAAAGAGACTTATATTAATTCAATGATACCAAAACTCATAGGAAACCTATCAAACTAGGTTCTACCACCAAAAAATCAAGGCTTCTCTAAACAAATACTACAATAAACATGTTTATAACCCCATGCCTATTGTTGACCACAACATTTGGATATCAACATCCAAACTAGATTCATAGACCTTGGGTATCGAGTAAACATACACTAGAGGTAAAAGTACCACTCTAACATATGTATAATTTTAACCAATTCAATTATCTTACTTACTTGATGCCAAGGTGCCTCAAAGGCTTGCATGTTCCTCTACAACTAAGACCAACATCCAACTCCAATGAATAGTCTCTAGAATATGTGACTAAAACAAGTCATATCTTACTACTAGAAGGGGTAAAGGTCATTTACCATAAGGATAGGTAAAAAAAAGTGACTCATATAAGGCTTCCTAATAATGACATCCACATGGTATCACTATTCCATCACACAAGGTGAAACAAAATCTAATGACACTCAAATATATGTAGATAAGTTTCAAGTGAAAACCCACATGCAACAATGCAAGCCTCTTAGTCCCTCTCATAGAACTAGAATGTCCCTAAGTATATGTAACCCTCTAAGCTCTATATAGACAAGGATTTTGACCTAAGGAACTATGCCCAGACTCTTCCTAGAACTACCTATAAGGAAAGAATCAATAATTAAATAAAATGGGATGGCTTCACTATTGTATCCCAATCCATTCCAATCTAATCTCTCTAGGTGAGAGAAACATAAATCAACCCTTGTACAGACTTTGATTGAGTGGCAAGGCAATATTTTCTTGAAAAGGGGTCACTAAACCTAAAAAGGCCCATCTAGACTCTATACAAGACACATTACTATCTAGCTAAGTTCAAATCTCATGGTCTTAATATCTAAGATCAATCTATTTAATAAATCATTTAATGAATACTTCAAGGCAAGCTGTGTATGACAATAGTCAAGGGAAAGTCTTATCAACTTAGCAAAGACGAGATCTCTTACGAACTAACAGTCACTTGGCCCTTGTGGCCATCTAACTTCCGAACACCTAGTTGGAGTTGTCATTCCAAGATTCCATCAATCTCATTCACTCTACTGTATGGATGGATGACCAAACAAATTCTAGCATGGGTTTCTTGTGCACATAGACCAAAACAAAAATTCAAGTGTCTAATACTCAATTTAAGAGTCCATAGTCCAAGGAACTCTTCACATTTATTGTTATAACCTCATCAATGAGGTACAACACCCCATGAGTACACACATAAGTTCTCAACAAAAGAAGCAGTATCAAACAATCATCCCTAGATCTCCTAGTGTGCAAACCATGCTTTGATATCAAAATGTCATTGCCAAAAACTAACACAATAGAAACAAACACAAAAATGGGAATTTTTTTTTAAATAATGTATAATGCATATCCTACAAAGATGAATTACCCACTGGTTAACCATTCTCTAATACCAAAATGTCCATTAGTATTGTACATAGAAAATGTCTCCAAGGGAATCTAGCCAATTACAAGGCTAGGTTCACACTCAATTCATAAAGCAAACTCAATTTTTAACTTATGTCAAAGTCAAGGAAAGAACTCAACCAAAGATTCTATATTCCCCATATGACCTTAAAAGAGATCTAAAATATCCAAAATAAACCCATTGAGAATGGAGCACTCCATTTAAATCATCAAATTGATTTAACTTTGATCATCAAATCTAGTCAAAAGTGAGGAAGCCATAGAAATCTTTGTTGAATTTAATAAATGCTTTCAATCAGATATTAAGTAAAAAATTCATATTTTTAAATGGGTGGAGGAGATGTTGGAGGATGACTTGTCTATAATCATCTCTCCTCTCCTTCCTCAACCTTGGACAACTAAGATTAAAAGAGACTCCATACTTTTGACCTATTTTAAAATTATTTAATTTTCAAATATGTTTCGATACATGTATACATGATTTAGTTTTATAGGTACCCATCTTTCAGGAATAGTTCTAGGATATCTCAATATCCTATGGTTTCCAAATAAGTCTTCAGAGGTCCAAGCTCCTTCACAATCATTAATGGCTACTAGTAAGTTTAAAGGTAAAATTTCAAAAAAAAAAAGATTCACATTTTTAAATTAGTTTTAAATGGTGCTAAGCATAAAATTATTGTGGTTACCTTTGGGGCCAGTCCATTTTGGGACTTCCAGGGGCTTGTGATAGCCAACAAGGCCAAAATAGGCCTCCCTAGGACAAAACAAGCATAAGTTGAAAACCATGAGGTTCCAAGTTTTGAAATCATTTCCATGTGGAAGATGACTAAAAGTTGGGAGGAGGGGAGCTCGGCAGGGGTGGCAAGATTTCTTTTGGGTTCCCTTGCCTCCAAGCCATTGAATCTACATAATTGCAGTTACAAAACAGGTCTACCACATTGTAAAGGAGGTCTAACACCTGAGTCAAAAAAATCATAGATGTAAAAATAAAAGGTTTCAGAACTTGAAGTGTATTCCATACAAAATAGCACGAAAAATTGAAGGGGGTCTCTTTTGGGATCACCCCAACTTTAGATCTTTGCTTTTCTACAATCACCTAAACAAAAAATAGATCTATAAATTAATATTAATGAACGACTATAAATTTATGGATGAAAATGTGTGTTGTGTTTCTCATCCAATGTATTTTGAAAAATGAACGTCCATGCCATGCCATTCCTGCAACTTGCTCTCTTATAACCACTCCAACACTCGTGAAAACTTCATTACACAAGATCGTCCAACAAGTTCAAACAGCCTTTCAGAAGGGCTTACCTATAGCATTATGGACTCCAGTCCTAGAATGAAAACAAGCTCACATGTAGTTACTATTGATACTTGGTGGGATTATAATTCATGGAACTATGATCATCATTGGATGAGGAAATTTTACAAATCTGATCCCACTCTGAAGCAAAGTCTGGTAGGCAAATGGAGGGAATGCCATGGTGCAAACAACTGTTGGAGAAATAAAACAAGAACTTAAACAAGAAAACAAGAAAAGAACCTGATCGCTACTGTAATTTCTTGGAAAATAAGATTTTATTGATCTTCTCTTTTCTTGCTTTACATTGCTGCACCTAAGGCATTTTATATATAATTTGAAAGCACAAATAACTAAAAATAAACTAATTGTTTAATTGCATCTAATTGCTTGAAAGAACTGATTGCTAACTGCTTAAACTAACTGATTGTTAACTAATTAAACTAACTGATCTCTAACTATCAGTGAACTGTTGTGCATGCATGCGTAGGAGGGAGGTGGAACAAGCAGTTAAGTTGTGGATGGAGAAATTATCTCCAGTTCATCTTTAGTTTTCTAACACTCCCCCTTAATTTCTACCAATAACAACTTTAGCATTTACAATGCCTAAATTTTGTCTTAAATAATCAAAGGTCTCCTTTGCTAATGCCTTTGTGAATATATCTGCCAATTGATCTTCAGATCTACAAAATTCCAAATGGATTTCTCCATTGTTCACTAACTCTCTGATAAAGTGAAATCTTGTATCAATGTGCTTGCTCCTCTTGTGAAAAACATGATTTTTTGATAATGCGATTGCTGATTTATTGTCACAAAAGATTGTTGTTGACTCCTTTTGTGTTTGTAATAAATATTTCAATATTCTTCTCATCCAAGTTGCTTGACATGCTGCTGATATGGCTACTACATACTCTGCTTCAGCTGATGAAAGTGTCACTAGAGGTTGCTTTTTGGATGCCCATGTGACCACACCTGTGCCTAAAAGAAAGGCATGTCCAGAGTACTCTTCCTGTCATCAACGCTACCTAAAAAATCACTATCAGTAAAACCAATCAAACTAAAATCATTAGTTGTGGAATATAAAATTCCATATTCTGTAGTTCCTGGCACATATCTCAATATCTTTTTTCCAACTTGCCAATGTGAGTCTTTTGGTGACTCCATGAATCATGAGATTAAACTGACCCCATACATGATATCTGGTCTAGTAGCCGTAAGATACATCAAATTGCCAACTAGTCTTTTGAATGTTGTATAATCAACATTAGACCCTTGGTCTTCTTTGCTAAGTTTGGTCCCTATAGCAACTGGTGTAGGTGCTAGTTTACAATTCAGCATCTTAAATCTCCTTAACACATCCTTTGCATATTTAGTTTGATAGATAAAAAATCATTTCTTTGATTGTACAACTTATATGCCCAAAAAATAATTCATTAATCCCGAATCTATCATTTCAAATTCTTTCTTCATTGCTAATTTAAATGTGTCTACAGACAAATTTTCAGTGAAAATCAAATCATCAACATATAAACACACAATCAAAATCTGACCTTCTTTGTTGATTTTTGTGTACAAAGTAGGCTCACTATTTCTTTTGTTGAATCCATTGTTTGTCATGTATGAATCAATCCTACTATACCATGCTCTTGGTGCTTGCTTGAGACCAAAAAGGGCCTTCTTCAATCTGTAGACTTTTTCTTCATGTCCTTGCACTTCATAACCTGTTGGCTGTTTCACATACACTTCTTCATCTAGAAAACCATTAAAGAAAGCTGATTTTACATCCATTTGATATACATAACAATTATTTTGAGCAGCTATTGATAAAACCATTCTAACAGTATCAAGTCTAGCAACTGGAGCAAATGTTTCATTATAGTCAATTCCATGTTCTTGTGCAAAACCTTTTGCTACTAACCTTCCCTTGTGCTTTTCAACATTTTCATTTGCATCAAATTTAGTTTTATAAACCCATTTGACTCCTATACAATCCTTACCTTCAGGTAGAGTAGTTAGATCCCATGTCTGATTTCTTTCAATGGCATTCATTTCTTCATCCATTGCTTTTATCCAATGTTCCTCATTAACTACTTCTTCATAATACATAGGATCATGAGTGAAAAGAGCAAAATTTGAAACCAAATCTAATTTCTCTTCTTCTTGATTATAAATCTCATTCAAGTTTCTCATTTTCTTACATTTAATTCTTGATCTTAAAGTAGCAAGAGTTAGATCTGATTCATCACTTACTTGTGAATTTGGAGTAGGGTGACATGCATGACCAAATGATTCACCTTGTTCATACCTCCTAGGTGTTCTTATTGGAGTTCTTGTTCTTGCTTGTGGAGAGGATTGATCTCCTTGCAAATTTTTTTCTTCAAAAACTTCTTCATTCTGTGGAATTAGTGCTCCAATTGTGATGGTGCTACCATCCCATGCTTCTTCTTCCTTAAATTCAACATCTCTGCTAATAATCACTTGCTTTGAAATAGGGTTATACAACTTATAAGCCTTTGATTCTTCACTATAGCTAATAAAAATACATTTCTCACCTCTATCATCAAGTTTTCTTCTCAATTTAGATGGTATAAGAGATTATGCAATACAACCAAAAATTCTGAAATGATTTACACTATGTTTCTTACCACTCGACGTTTCTTGTGGAATTCGATCTCTGACACTCTTTGTTGGGCTTCTATTCAGAACATACACTACACATGCCACTGCTTCTACCCAATATTCCTTTGAAAAGTTTTTGGACTTCAACATGCTTCTAGCCATCTCCATGATTGTTCTATTCTTTCTTTCTGCTACACCATTCTGCTGTGGTGTGTACCTTGTAGTCAGTTGCCTTTTAATGCCATGATACCTGCGAAAATCTTGAAATTGATTAGAGATATATTCACCTCTATCTGATCTAAGTACCTTGATGTAATGGCCACTCTGCTTTTCAACCATAGCCTTGAATTTCTTAAACTTTCCAAAGGCTTCAGACTTATTTTTGAGGAAATATATCCACGTCTTTCTGCTAAAGTCATCAATGAAGGTTAGAAAATAAGTACTACCTCCTAATGATGGAGTTTGCATTGGTCCACATAAATCACTATGGACTAGCTCCAATAATACCTTAGCTCTATATGAGGCTCCTACTGGAAATCTCTCTCCATGTTGCCTTGCTAGAATACAACTGTCACATGAACTTCCTGGATTTTCTAGTAGTGATAAACCCTTCACCATATTTTTCTTCTGTAACAAATTCAAACCTCCAAAATGTAAATGTCCATACCTTATGTGCCATAGCCATGATTGGTCTAGCTGCATGGTTTTGAAGTGGGCTTCCTCTTCTCCTTGGATGCACTGAATTCGAAGAGGGAACATCTGATTCTTGGTCATCTCCACTTTTCCTATAACCTGTCACTTAGAAACTTGTCTAGTATTGTGCAAACATTATCCATAAAAGATACTCTGTAACCTTTCTGTACTAACTGTCCAATACTCATAATATTATGTTTTAGTCCAGGTACAAAATAAACATCAAGTATAAACCTTCTTTCACCATTTTTTTCCAAAACATTTATTACACCTTTACCTATTACATCCACTTTGATATCATTTCCTAATTTAACTTTAGATCTTACAGAATCATCAAGACTAGCAAAAATTCCTTTATTCCCTGTCATATGATTACTGCATCCACTATTTAAGAACCAAATATCTCTAGCTTTTTCTTAAGTAACATTACAAGTAAGAATTAAGCTTCCAGGATTAGAACTAGATTCACATGAATTAGAACTAGATTCACCTGTGTAATTAGCATTTTGTTTGTCCACATATCATTGTTTCCTTTTGTAGTCACTTGCATAATGTCCATATTTTTTGCAATAATAACATTGAATATTAGATTTATCAAACCTCTGTGAACTTTGTTGGAAGTGATTGTTGCCACGTCCTCTACTGTTGTAGTTTTGATTATTGTGTTCACCTTGATCTGGATTGTTCCTTCCAGTTTTGCCTCTACCTCTTCCTCTGAAGTTTGAAGTTTGACCTTGCTCTTCCTCTTCCTCTGCCAAATGATACCTGTGACTTGAAAGCATTCTCAAGAGAAGTCTTGTTATTCCTATTCATTCTAGAGTCATGTGTTAACAAAGAACCCATTAATTCATCTACAGATAACTGTTCCAAATCCTTGGTTTCCTCAATAGCTACAACTATTGCATCAAATTTACTAGGTAAACTCCTGAGTATTTTTTCTATGATCTTTTGATCCATGATTGTTCTTCCATTAGATCTAATTTGATTCACTATATTCAACACTTGACCCATAAACTGGTCTACAATCTCTGAATCATTCATTTGTAAAATTTCAAAACTTCACCTAAGAGATTGCAATTTAGCAATTTTTACCTTTGTATTACCTTTATAGATAGTCTCCAATATTTTCCATGCCTCTCTCGATCTTGTTGCTGCTGCTACTCTGGAAAAAATTGATTCATCTAGTCCCTATTGGATTATAAATAAAGCTTTTGCATCTTTTTTTCTGTTCTCCTTAAGCTCATCATTTTGTACTCGAGTTAATGCCAGATGGGCTGTCTTGTCCTACGGTTCTATAAAACCATTTTCTATCAAATCCCATACTTCTTGTGAGTAAAACAATGTTTTCATCTTAATTGCCCAAAAATCGTAATTCTTACCATTAAAAACAAGATTTTGAGGCTGTGAAATGCTATTGTTCACTGCCATGTCAATTGTTGAAGCGACTAAATTCTCCTTCTGGGCTTCTTCACATGAATCTGACTTTAAAAAAAAAAAAAAAAATTACTCCACAAGCCGGGCGCTACCTTTCAACGGTTCAGTTGGTTCTTTTGTTCCACGTACAGTCACCGACGTCCGTGGGTCTGCCAAGGTCGGTCAGGTAAATAGTGTCGACGTCAGTTGGGTTGCCGATGTCAGTCAGGGTTATCGGCCTTGGACTCCTTGGCGCTCCCTACTGGCTCACTCCTGCACTCCCTGCTGGCTCTTCCTCTTTTGTGCTTCTCCTTAGTCTTTTTTTTTTAACGGACCTATGCTCTGATACCAATTTGTTGGAGAAATAAAACAAGAACTTAAACAAGAAAACAAGAAAAGAACCCGATTGCTACTGCAATTTCTTGGAAAATAAGATTTTATTGATCTTCTTTTTTCTTGCTTTACATTGCTGCGTCCAAGGCGTCTTTATATAGAATTTGAAAGCACAAATAACTAAAAATAAACTAATTGTTTAACTGCCTCTAACTGCTTGAAAGAACTGATTGCTAACTGCTTAAACTAATTGATTGTTAACTACTTGAAATAACTGATCTCTAACTGTCAGTTAACTGATGTGCATGCATGCGTAGGAGGGAGGTGGAACAAGCAGTTAAGTTGTGGATGGAGAAATTATCTCCAGTTCATCTTTAGTTTTCTAACAACAACTGGGAAGGCCTGCTGGACCCTCTTGATGAAAATTATGAGGAGAGATTGTTAAATCTGGAGAATTTGATAAGGCCACTTATAATGTTTTCAACTCTGAGCCAAATTCCACTTCCTATGCTAACTGCCTCTGCAATGATCTCAATTTATTTTTTGACACAGTGGGGATAAAAAGAAGTGGCTACAAGGTCACCAAATATCTTTATGCCACTCCCACTCTGCAAATCCTTGAATGGCTTGCAGGAATGGTACCACCACCATTGAAACCCACCAAGCAGTCATCTAACTGGATTGGATTCGTTGCTGTAAGTGATGACTTGCAAGAGATCAAAAGATTGGGTTGAAGAGATATATAGTTATTGCATGGAGAGGCACCATGACGCCTTCCGAATGGGCTGGAAATCTTAAGACAGATTTAAAAGCATTTAACGTCATGCCATCTCAACCTATGTCAAGCTGGTCTGTACGATTCTTCTTGTGCAGGTAATTGTGGCCATCATCCAAAGGTTGAGAATGGGTTTCTATGCCTCTATACCAATTCTTCCAATGCTGATGATGATCTTAATACAAATAACAGCAGTAAGAGCCCATCTGAACAGGTTATGGAGGAGGTGCAAAGATTGGTTGAACTATACAAGGGAGAGGACTTGAGCATTACAATTACAGGCCACAGTCTAGGCGCCTCCTTGGCACTCCTGAGTGCTTATCAAATTGGAAAAAAGTTATTAGCATCAAACACTTTAGGTTCCAATTACAATATACCTGTGACAGTGTTTTCCTTTGGAGGCCCCAGAGTTGGAAACCGTGATTTAAAGAAAGGATGGAGAAGATTGGTGTGAAAACATTGAGAATAGTGAATACCCATGATGTGATACCCAGATTTCTTGGCAATTTTTGAATGAATAGATGCACAGAAAGCTGTTTGATGGAATGAGAGCAAGTGGATTAATGGATAAGATATACAGTCATGTGGGAAGCGAGTTGAGGATTAATCACTTATGTTCTCCTTATCTTAAACACAATGCAGATGTGAGTTGTTGCCACAATTTGGAGGCTCATTTGCATTTAGTGGATGGTTTTCAGAGCTCGGTTGTTCCATTTCGTTCAAATGCCAAAAGGGATCGTTCTCTTGTTAATAAGACCTGTAATTTCGTAAGAGACGAATTTATGGTGCCTGCAAACTGGCTGCTATTGTCAGATAATCGCAGTCCCACTTTCAGTTCCAAATCCAGTTATGTGAATAATTTATATACAAATTAAAATTCTTATATTCGTTTTTGATACCGTGGAGATTGGAGAACAAGCTACCATTGAATTCAACTGTAAATCCATCTTTACCTCAAGTTAAATGGTGGAACAAGAGGTATGAAAAACAAATATATAATTAATGGTGCAAACATTTCACAAATGAAAAGTTTTTTAATATGCACTGATGGTGATACCATTTCCAAAGTCAACTAACTCGTACCATACAATGAGTACCCAGCGGGTAAATGAGCACCATTCATCTAGCACATTTGCCAAAGTTCTTCGACTTTCTTAAGAACGAAATATCTGATCCATATCGTGCCATCCACATAAATTTGTCGGATTTCTCTCCGTGTACACATACATTAGGGAGTAAATGAGCCCCTGCCACCATTCATTGTGCACATTCGACTTTCTTAAGAATGGATTGTCGGAGGCCTCCTTTAAAACTTTACTTTGTTACTATTGGGTGCACGTTGACACTTGTGGTAATTACTTTACTTTTATTGTTACTTAGTATTCTCTTTTATTGTGGTTGAAAAATCATCATTTTTCATTTGAAATGGTTTCTTTTATCCTTAAGTAAGAAGACGTGAAAGGGCTTTCCCACTGTGGGGTTAACAGGATGATACCACTTGAAATCATCTTGATGAATTAGACATTAAGGTCTTCTTGATTTCCTTCAAGTTATTTTGCATCTTTTAAGTTTGCCACCAGTGCGTTTTCTCCGAGCTCTCACTTAAGAGATCAATGTTCTAAAGGAGAAATGAGCATCCTTAAGTTTCTCCCATCCTTTCACAAGACATAAAACTCTTAAACTTAAAAGGATAAAATTCTTAACATTCTATAATGTTTTCAATTTATTTGACATTAATATTCACTTGCCATATCAAGGTACACCCTCTCGTTGACTCCCTTCATACACTTGTCTTCTATTTTAGCCTACAATTGTTTCTTGTAAGAGTTTTGTTGTAGTCTATGGTTTTTTATTTTGACATGGTCATCTTAGTTCTTAAAGCTCTACCTCCTTGATTTCTATCTTAAAGAAGGATGCCTTCAGTAATAGCAAATGTCATTTTGAGATTTCATAATGGGTTCTCACTATCACCTAGATCATTGTTACAAATGCTTCATGCAGAAAAGGTGAGACATTGTCAACAATTATGGGTTTTGAGTGAGGTACAACTTCTGATTCACTTTTTCACTTTATAAAATCGCGATTTACTAGTTTTAATATAATTGTTGTTGTTAGTGTCATTTAGAATGGGAATGGAAAAAGTTTGGAAATATAGTTAATGTAGTCAGATTTTTCTTGTAATTATTTTTATGCCTGTTTAAAATGACACACATTGCATTCTTGACACATTTTTAAAAGGCACTATGGGATATATGACAACTATTTTTATTGACACGACACCTATTTCAAGCATGTATTGGTTAACTAAAATAGTTTGGTACAAGTTATAGAATGTAGTCACATATATATATATATATATATATATATATATATATATATATATATATATATATATATATATATATATATATATATATAGCTTTTAGGTGTTCAAACTTTCACCTTAGATTGAATAGAGTCTAACGTAAAAAGAAAAAGAAAAAAAGAAAGATGATACATTTACTAGCATGATTTAGTGTCACATCATCATCAATCTCTAGTAGGAATATTTTGTTTTTCCTTTGATAGGATCACACATTTATTGTGTTGCACCAATCCCATAATCGCCCTTAGGGAAACATTGAATTTCTTCAAATGTCCTCCTCCTCACTTCATGTAGCATTTGTTATAGGTATTTATGATGACATTGCGAAGAATAATGGTGCCAAATTGAGTGTATAAATTTACTCCCAACGTCTAAAACATATTATTGACTACCCCAAAAGACCTTTCTAATATTTTTCAACTGTATTACAATTGTTAAAGCTTGTAGTTATTTTGAGCATTGTACACTTTTAGATTATTTTGTCAATAGGGCCCTTGTTGAAAGCACTTATATTGAGTATGGAACAATTTGTTTGCCCCTCATGGCATCAAACTTGAAGCTGTTCAAAACATGATGAAGGTTTTTTTTGTTGTTTAAGTTTAATAATCCTGACCATTGTTGTGCTATATTTAATCATGAGCCTTGGGTCATTTAAAACACATTATTTGTGGTCTTTCGTTGGCCTAGATACTTTCTCGTCCTAGAACATGCTAAGCTCAAAATCACTATTTGGGAGAAATTCCTCAACCTTCTATTTCCCTTGTGGATTTTTTTGCATTAATTGATTAAAACCTTAGGTAATTTCACAAGGTTTGAACCAAATACTTGTTGTATGTGGCCACATTTCAAAAAAACAATTGTGTTAAAATAGATCTTTCAAAATATCTTAATAAAACTATTAGCATTGATGGTAGTAACAAAAGGATCACACAACGTGTAATTTACATTAATTTCCCCAACATTTTATTTTGTTGTCAAGCCACAAACCACAAAATCCATGAGTCTTGTTAATGGCCAATTTCAAACCTACCCCACCTCCCAAAACCTTTCCTGATGAAAAACAAAAGTGCTCAAGCATCCACAAAGGGATGGAGTATGGTTTCTAATAATAAAAGTAGCCAACACTCATGCTCAGCATGCATGATCCTAAGCACTATGTACAAACCTACATGTGATTCTCCAACATCTAACAAATAGCCAATCTCTACCATTCAAAAGGTAGTGTTAATACTAATGTACACACCCCAAGATGAAACCATGATTTAGCTTTAAAAATCCAACGAATGGCTTTTCATCCAACATAGCCCCATCGAGAGGTGATTAATCTAGCTACGATCCACAACCTAGTGGTGTTTAAGCACAAAAAAATATATCTCTATGAGTGCAACCCTTTTCCGCTACTAAAATATGGTGAATATGCTCAATAAAAATGTTCGGCCTTTCGATTGAGAAATTTCATGAAGGGTAACCATCAATCCTACTAGACTAACAATTTTTTTGTTTTCGCTGAGATTGTTACGGAAACCACCATGCAACATCATTTAATCAATGATGTGTACTCTGAGAATTTACATGGTCTCATTGACACAACTTTCAAGTATATTGTGTGGGATACATGTCATTTTTTGTAAATATGAAAATTATGTGCCTACAAGAAGTTATATTTTTTGGCTTTTATCCCACTTTATCATCAGAATGATATGGCCAGGTGTTTTATACCAGATGCATAAGAATAATATGGGATGTGTGGAAGTTAGCACCTTAATTTCCCCATCTTTCACAAAATATCTTTAGTTTACATTCAGATCTCACTCATCAAGTTGTGTGGAAGTTATTTAACTTCAATGGGCACATGTCAATATTGTAAACATTTGTGTCTCTAATGACATAGAGTAAAGGGGTCCATTTTGTGTATGATTGGATGACTCTCTCCCTGCTTCCAAATAGATCCTATGTTGATATTTTAATAGGTTGAATCTCATGAAGATGTGGAGGAAATAATCTTCACGCTTTTGTGTGGTGGTGAAAGAGAGGTGTGGTTTTACTCATGCAATAAACTCACACTCTTTGACCCAAAACACCATCATCTCCTTCTTTCCACCTCACCATGGTACATGTGGTCTAATATTTATAAAGGTATTTATCATGTCACCAAGAGGTTTAATAGATCCATGTTGACTAAGTAAAACATCTTCTCTTTCTCTAATAATTTTGACTACCCTATAACCATCATCCTGAATGCTTTTATATTAGCTCATCTTCCTATCACGTTTAAAATTGAATTTCCCTTCCACCATCTATGGGATTAAAGGACTCAGTTTTACCTTAACAATGTTCATCTCCATTACTTCTTAACTAATAAGCACAATGTAAGGATCTATAAAATTTTGCCTTACCCTAAGATAAATTTTGGATAGAATAAATGTTGGGAAAACCCATTATTAGGATAATTTCCTTTTTTTCTTATATGAGAGATAATAAATTATTTTCTATCACAATTCCCATGAGTATTCACACTATGAATTCATTTGAATTTCATAATCCCTGGAGATCTATCCTTTTTAATGAGTATTTTCAAATGCATGTTGTTATGTGGCAACAAAAACACAATTTTTCAAACCATTATCAAGCCAGGGGAGACTAAATTCATGTATAGATGCATTGAATAAAGATTGGAGATAATGATTCTAAAGAGTTCTTCACTCTCCTCTATTATATGAAATAAATTGAGTGCATAAAACATATCAAATAATTTGGCTCCTACTTCACACCTTCTTGATATACAAAAGCCTTTTTCTCTCACTATCACAAGGTTTTCATCACTCAACCGTAATCACCATAAATAAAGAAATATTTCTTCCAATAAATTCTAATTATGTCTATAAAACTCACCAAATCTGAAAGAGTCACATATGATAGACTTTTATTCATTGAGGTGCATTAATAGGACACTATGAAAATGACCACTGATAAGGCTCTTGACATTGATGGATATAACTATGAATTCCATCATGAATTATGGGATATCATGGATCTGGGTCTTCACAAAGTTTAACTATAAGCTATCCAAAATAATTTCCTTAGAAAATAAAATTAACAAAGGAAATATTACGTTTATTACCAAATCTAGGGATCCCAAGCTCATTAAAATTTGGCATCCTAGTACTCTTCTCAATGTATCCTATTAGAAAATTTCCAAGTCCCTTTCTTTATAGGTCAGGTATCTTCTATCCCTCATAATTCATCTAGAACAAACTAGTTTTATTCTTGATATATATATCCTTCATAACATCATTTTTATCTAGGAGGGAATGGAATGTGCTAGGAGGTCTCATAATAAGACCTCGTTTTTCAAAAAATTATTTTGAATTTTTTTATGATAGGATTGAATGGCCTTCATCCTATCCATGCTTGAGGCATTGGATTTGCTTCTAAATTTTTCAACATGGTTAAAATTTTATTCGAAGATGTGGGTCCCTATATCACCTTCAATGGTGTTCAATCTAAGTAGTTTTTCCTTTTTTGTTATCTTCATCAAGGATACCCTTTATCCCATTACATTTATGTGTTTGTTACTAAAGCACTTAATTATCTTCTTGACAAATACACTTATGGAGGTTCGATTAGAGGTATTTATCTCCTCTAGTCTCATACAAAAATGGTTGATGGAGACTTTGTTGATAACTCATTCCTCACTCTTGCTAAAGAGGAGAATTATGTTTTCAATGCCGTGGAATATTTATATATACATTTTAGCCTTTGGTTATTCCCTCTAATGGAAAAAGACTCAATTTTGCATAAAATCTCTCTACCTAATACCTAATTGTATTGTCTAATATAGGTGGTAATTGATCGATATAGGTGACAAATTTAAATATATGTTCATCCCCTTTTATTTTCAAGCCACTCTCTCAAATCTCTAGGGTTATATGGTTCAGAGGGTTGAGAAAAAATTTGGCTTCTCAATTTCTAAACCTCTCTCTTTGGTAAGAAAGTTTTTAATTTTATTTAAGGTGTTAGTTACTAACCATGACTATTATTTTTCTTTTTGGGAACTCAACAAAGCTACACATTAAAACTTGAAATAATTGTTAGGAATTTTCTATGTGCCAACTCTAAAGGCACCAAATACTTCCACCATGTTTCTCAAAATATATGTTTCAAAAATCAATATCTCAATGGTCTTGGTCTCCTTGACAAAAAAATACAAGGCCATGCCTTGTGTACTAAATTGATCATTTGAGCACTAAAAAGGGATGAATCATGGGAAATTACTATTAAAAATTAAATCACTCAAGATAATCCTAATGGAAAGGGAACATCAAAAGTTTTAAATATCCAAAATATTTTAATCACTCAAGTCCATGCTACTTTTATTATCATGTTTATTGCTAAGCATATGTGAAATACTTGGGAAAATCTCAAAATACATTTAAGATGGGATTGATATGGTTTAAGTTCTATACTCTATCTCAAATCCCACTTGTTGTGGTCTCATGTCTTAACCTTTTATGAAGTGGCATTATCTCTTGTACCCTATATTAAGAGCCTCTAAATTTTCATAAAATGCATCAAGGTTAAAACTGATCTTTTTTGTAAGTAAACATGGGATTGGATTCCTTTGCAAATTCTTAGAGTTTAGTTTAATATGCAAGTTATGACCAAGAATCCATTTTATAAATCCATCTCTTTATCCGTAATGTAAATTGTCACAAACTTGGAATTCAATTTCCTTTTCATTCATTCACTACCAACCCTAGTTAGGTTATCAATTTCTTTCATGTTAGCATCTTAAAGCTAATTCTCTCAATGCCAAGTGGAGATTCAATTATATTGAGAAAATTTAAAAAAGAATATTTGAGTGTTTGTGGGTTTCCATCATTAAGCCCAAAAAATAAATATCCTCTAGTATATTCTTCATTGAGGGATTTCAATCTACACTTGATTAATTCACATGAGATTGGCTCATCCAGTCTGCTCAAATTTTAACCATCATAAGAACTTTAGCATGTTTCTTGGTTTTGTAGACATTCCCAATCGGATTGGCTTTGGATTCACACCCTTTTCAATCCATTCCATCCATAGTAAATGAATTCATAAATAATATAATATAATATAATATAATATAATATAATATAATATAAAAACTAATTTTAAGACCAAGTAGCCTCAAGAGTTTATAATCACAATAAAACTATAATTCAAACAAAATCAATTAAATGATTGGTTGTATAACATCTCGAATCTCTAAATAATAAAAAGGCATTGGTTGCAAAATAACTTGATTTTTAAATCAAATTAACATAGGTTTCAATAGAATAATATTGTAAATAGTTCGCATTACATGGACTATGTGGCTTTGTAAAGCCACTCGATGGGAAGAGGAGATAAGTAACAATTGTAGAAGTCTCAATTACCTCCTAGAGATAAGATTAATATAGCATAAATATCATCAAATCCACATGGCTCAGCATAGAATAGTACTCATGAAGGTTGTGTTTTGACGACCACTAAGGGTGAGTGGAGGGACACTATGTTCTTAAGGTGAATATTAGGTACGAAGAATATAGGGCTTGTCCATATTTTTATGGTGACTATTATGTATGAAGCATGTAGGGCTTGTCCAAAATAATAAGGGACCACTTCATACAAAAAAGAAAATGTGGGTTTTCAACATACGATAAGATCCACTTCTAATTCCATAACTCAATCAGACTTGCACAAATAGGGATCTATATTTCCCTCGAACCCCATGCTTACATCATACTCAAACATAGAGACATGAAACATGGTTACACTAAACAACATTTCACTAACAATTTGGAATTGTGAAACTCAACATTTTCACAAAGGTGATGTACACACCAAAAATAACATTTATATGTTCACAATAACATAGGTAAAGAGAATAAAATAGAATAATTGATGTTTTACACATCACATTTAAACACCATTTTTTTATATAGATAAAAAAAAATGGTTTTTTAGATGCGTTTGAAAGTTTACAAGAGCATGCAAGGGTTCACACAAGAAATTTTAAATTTATACATATATGCATATGTTATAATTGTGGTAAAAAAGATGTAAAACAATAACTTGGTAACATTAATACACAAGGGTGAACATGAAGATTATATTATACATTACAACATAACTATGTTGGATCATGTGCATAAACATAAAGCAAATAGTTAACCTACCAGTCCAAAACTATATAAATCATGTCTTCTATAAAATCACAAACCAATGAATGACCTCAACTATATATGAAAAAATGATATCAAATAGTTACCTTTCTAAGAAGGCTTCTCTATGAACCATGGTAGCTCAAGTGTACCACAATGAATCTGGTATTTTGTTAATCAACCATGTGTCACACTATTGTGATGCAAAAAAGATCAAGTGGTTTTTTGCATGTAATAATCTATAGTTTAAAGTTATTAATTTACTTTGAGTTAAAGTTTAGGTTTTATTAATTTAACTATTCTTAGAATTTAATCAAAATTGATATATTTTAATATTAAAGTGTCTTACTATAGGTCAATTTAATGTTTTTCAGTAAAAATAAGTACAAAAATGGCATATAATGCCTCCCAAAACAACATAAGTCCAACAAGCAAAACACATATTATCAAAGGATGCAATAACCTACCCAAATAGAAAAGGGTCACCTTAAATGGTCAACACACCCAATATTTCAAATATCATAATCTATGATAAAATATATGCTCTAGGAAAGTACCATATAAGCTACCAAATCAAAGGTATGCACTTATCATAAAAATGTTTAATAAAGAGGAGGTACACCCACTTAGGATTGCCACTACCTACAGATTTGAAAGAGAGTTATCTTAATTCAATGATACCAACACTCATAGGTAACCTACCAAAATAGGTTCTACCACTAAAGAATCAAGACTTCTATAAACAAATACTCCAATAAAAAAGTTTATAAACCCCAAGGCTGTTGTTGACCACAACATTTGGATATCAACATACAAACTAGATTCATAGACCTTGGGTATTGAGTAAACATGCACTAGAGGTAAAAGTGCCACTCTAACATATTCTTCACTTTAATGAAGTCAATTATCATACTTACTTGAGGCCAAGGTGCCTTAGAGGCTTGCATGTTCCTCTACAACTAACACCAACATCCAACTCTAATAGATAGTCTCTAGACTGTGTGGCTAAAACAAGGTATATCTTACTCCATTGGATGATCTCAACTCCTTTTTAACACAATATGGCTAAAAATAGTGGCCTCAAGGTCACCAAATATCTTTATGCCACCCCCACTGTGTAAATCCTTGAATGGCTTGCAAGAATGGTACCACAACCATTGAAACCCACCAAGTAGTCATCTAACTAGATTGGATTCATTACTATAAGTGATGACTTGCAAGAGATCAAAATATTGGATCAAAGAGATATAGTTATAGCATGTAGAGGCACCATGACCCCTTCCAAATGGGCTTAAAATCTTATGACAAATTTAAAATCATTTAATGTCATGCCATCTCAAGCTAGTATTTATGATTTTTCTTGTATAGGTAATAGTGGCCTTCATCCAAAGGTTGAGAATGGGTTGACTAATTATTCCAAATTTGATGATGATCATAATACAATTAATGGAAGTAATATCCCATCTTAATAGGTTATGAATAAGGTGCATAGATTCATTGAACTATATAATGGATAGGAATTGAGCATTACAATTAGAAGCCACAGTCTAAGTGCCTCCCTGGCACTCCTTAGTGCTTATCAAATTGGAGAAAAGTTATTAGCATAAAACAAGTTAGGTTCCAATTACAATATACCTATGACAATGTTTTCCTTTGGAGGCCCCAAAGTTATAAACCTTTATTTTAAAGAAAGGATGGAGAAGATTGGTGTGAAAACATTGAGAATAGTGAATACATATGATGTGATACCTAGATTTCTTGGAATTTTTTTTAATGAATGGATGCACTGAAAGTTTTTTGATGGATTGAGAGCAAGTGGATTAAAAGAGAAGATATAAATTCATGTGAGAAGAAATTTGAGGATTAATAACTTAAGTTCTCCTTATCTTAAATTCAATGTAGATGTGAGTTATAGCCACAATTTTGAGGCTCATTTGCATTTAGTGGATGGTTTTCAAAGATCATTTGTTCCATTTCATTCAAATGCAAAAAAGGGTTATTCTCTTGTTGATAAGACCTATATTTTCCTAAGAGATGAACTTATGGTGCTTGCAAACAGGTTGTTATTGTCAGATAATTATAGTCCCACTTTTAGTTCTAAATCCAATTATGTGAATAATTTATATACAAATTAAAATTATTATAAATTCATTTTTGGTTTCATGAAGATTGGACAACAAGCTACCATTGAAATCGACTGTCAATTCATCTTTTCCACAAGTTAAGCCTAGGTGTGTGAATAAATATATAATGAATGGTGCAAACATTTCACATATGAAAAGTTTATTAATATGCACTTATGGTGATACCATTCATTGTGCACATTTTCCAAAGTTCTTCGAGTTTCTTAAGAATAGAATGTCTGATCTATATCATGACATCTACCTAATTTTGTATATAGTTAACATTAACATATGATTTTAAGATTTTTGTGGGGTAAATGAGCACCATTCATTGTGCACATTCCACTCTCTTAACAATGGATTGTGAGAGTGCACGTTATCACTCGTGTTAATTAATTTACTTCTTATGTTAATAAATTATCATTTTCCAATTGAAAAGTTTATCTCATATATTAATAAAAAAATTAATCTATTAATTATTACTCTTAGGTTAAGAAATTATCATTTTCTGATTGAAAAGCTTATCTCATATATTAGTCAAATATTATGAATTATAAAGTTGCACTTTTTTCCATGCCTTCTTCTTGTTATTTTTATTGTTTATTATTTATATTATTTAGGTGCACATAAATACTAATACTAATTACTTCTTAGATTCAATGATATTGAGATTAAGATTGACTCCCACATCACTTGCCACCCATTCTCCTCCTTTAAAAAAAAAAAACAATATGATACTTATCACTTTCACATTAAAAAATCATTTTTTTTACTTGAATAATTATCTTATATATTAATAACATATTATATATCTTTTCTTCACATTCTTTTTTTTCCTTTTTAAAAAAAGTTATTTTATTTATTTATTTTTATTTATTTTTTTAAATTGTTCTCATTGCCTAGTATTCTCTTTTATTGTGGTTCAAAAATCATCATTTTTCATTTGAAATAGTTTCTTTTATCACTAAGTAACAACTAGGATGTGATATAGTCACTGGCATCATGGACTAAATATGAAGGCCAAACTTATATGTCATGAATTTTTCTGATGATAGTGGTTTATTCAACATTCTCTTTTAAATGTTTTTAAAATTTATACTATCAATTGCTCTAAGGGTGAAAGTTACATTAGGGCTATTTTTTTAGTATTATGTAATAGAAATGTAATTAAATGCTGCCACTCTTGGTCCCTCTAGTCATCCCATTTGTCATCTTACTGACTTTATGTCCTTATGGCCATTAGTGGGATTCCCCTCTGGGACTCATGGGATGATACCACTTGGCATCATCCTAGGGAACTGGACCTTAGGTTCTTCCTAATCTCCTTCAAACTATTTTTCACCCTTGGGGTTTGCCCCCAACTCATCCCCTGAACCCTCATTTAAGAGATCAATATTCCAAAAGATAAAGCAGCATCCTTAATTTTCTCCCATTGTTGTACAAGACATAAAAATCTTAATATTAATAGGGTAAAAATACTAGCAATCTATAATGTTTTAAATTAATTTCAAATTAAAATTCACTTGTCATGTTAAGGCATACCCTCTCTTTGACTCCCTTCATATACTTGTCCTATGTTTTATCCTACAAGTCTTTCTTGTAAGAGTTTTGTTGTAGTTTATGGTTTTTTGTTTTGACATGGAAAGCTCTACCTCCTTCATTTCAATCTCAGAGAAGGATGCCTTTAGTAATAGTAAATGTTGTTTTTGAGATTTCATAATGGATTTTCAATATCACCTAGATTATTGTTACTTAATTCTCCATGTATAAAAGTTGAGATGGGGTCAATAATCATGGGTATGGAGTGAGGTAGGACTTAAGATTCACACTCTTTCACTTTAAAAAATCATGATTTATCAGTTTTAATACAATTATTATTGTTAGTGTTATTGAGAATGGGAATGGAAAAAGTTTAGAAGTATAGTAAATATAGTCAAAATTTTCATGTAATTATTTTTATACCTATTTAAATTGACACATGTTATATTATCAATATTTTTAAAAGGCACTATGGAATATCTGATAACTATTTTCATTGACATGAAACATATTTCACTCATGTATTGGGTAACTAAAATAGTTTAGTACAAGCTATAGAATGCAGTCACATATGTGACATGTCACAAAAATTTACACATGTATCTCCCTCAGGTTATACACATACATCACCTGAGATACCTTATCATTGCCCCTCACCTTCACTATCCCTCACCTTCACTGCCCATCTCAACATAAACAATAGATGTCCTTAATCACAATAATGGACTCATTAGTGACTTTATATTAAAAGTAAACAAATCAAACTTTCACTTTGGATCAAATAGAGTCTAACTTTAAAAAAGAAAAAAATAAAAATGATGCATTTACTAGCATGCTTTAGTGTCACTTAGTCATTAATCTCTAATAGGAATATTTTATTTTTCCTTTGATAGGATCACACATTTATTGTGTTGCACCCTCCCATTATCACCCTTAGGGTAACAGTGGCTTCCTTCAAATGTCCTCCTCCTTGCTTCATATAAAATTTGTTATAGGTATTTATGATGATGTTGTGAAGAATAATGGTGCTGAATTGAGTGCAAAAATTTACTTCCAAAGTCTAAAATAAGGTATTGACTACCCCATAAAACCTCTATAATGTTTTTTAGACTGTATTGCCTTTGTTAAAGCTTATAGTTATTTTTAGTATTATATGCTTTTAGATATTTTTTTGATATAACACCTTCAAAAAATACTAATCTTGAGTTTAGAACACTTTATCTACCCCTCATGGGGTCAGTATAAAAGGTGTTCAAAACTTGATGAAGTTTTTTGTGTTGTTTTTTAAGTTTAATAATCTTGACCATTGTTGTGATATATTAGCTCATGAGCCCTTGTTCATTCAAAACATATTATTTTTGTTCTTCTATTGTCTTAGATACTTTGTCATCTCCAAGCATTCAAAGCTAAAAATCACTATTTGGGTATAATTCCTTGGCCTTCTATTGCCCTTGTGGATTTTTTTCATTGATTGATTAAAACATTAGGTAATTTGATGGAGTTTGAACTAAATACTTGCTCTATGAGTCCACACTTCAAACATAGATTTTTGTTTAAGTAGATCTTTTAAAATATCTTAAGAAAACTATCAAAATTCATGTTAGTGAAAAAAGGATCACACAACATGTGATTTGCATTAGTTTCCCTAACATTTTCTTTTGTTGTTAAACTACAGACCACAAAATCTATGAATACTTGTTAATGGCCAATTCCAATACCTCCACCCCTCCCAAAACCTTTTCTAAGGAAAAACAAAAGTTCTTAGGCATCTACAAAGGGATGGAGTATGGTTTACAACAATAAAAGTAGCCAAAAATCATTCTCAATAAGCATGACCCTAACCATTGTTTACAAACTGACATGTGATTCTTTGACATTTACTAAATAACCAATCTCCACCACTCAACATGTAGTGTTGTTAATAATATACACACCCCAAGATGAAACCATGATTCAACTTCAAAAATCCAACTAATGGCTTCTCATCTAGCATATCCCCATTAGGAGGTGATTAATTTAGTTATGACCCACAACCTAGTGGTGTTTTAGCTGAAGGAAATATTTTGTCATGAGTGAAACCCCTTTCCACATTTGAAAGATCGTGAATATGCTCAATAAAAATGCTCAGCCATTCAATTAAGCAATTTCATGAAGGTTAACCATAAATCCTACTTGACTATTAATGTTTTCATCTTAGTTGAGATTATTGACGAAACCACCATGCACACATAGGCTAATTGATGATGTGTACTCCTAGAATATGCATGGTCTCATTGACATAAATTTCAAGTATATTGTGTAGAATAAATGTCATTTTTTTTTAATGAAAATTATGTGCCTACAAGAAATTAATTATTTTGGTTTTTATCTCACCTTTGTCATCAGAATGATATGGCCAAGTGTTGTGTACCGAATGTCTAAGCATAAGATGGGGCATGGGTGAGTTATCACCTTAATTTTCCCCTCTTTCATAATATATCTTTAGTTTGCATTCAAATCCCACTCATTGAGTTGTGTGGAACTTATTTAACTTTAATGGGCACATATCAGTATTGTAAACATTTATGTGTCTAATGACATAGTGGAAAGGGGTGCATTTTAGACATGGTTGGTTGACTCTTTCCCTAATTCAAACTAGATCCTATGTTGAGATGTCAACATCATTGAATCTCACAAAGATGAGGAGGGAATAATCTCTATACATTAATGTAGTGGTGAAAGAGAGGTATGTTTTTACTCATGCAATGAGCTCAAACTCTTAAATGCTATCCACCATTATCAACTTCCTACCACTTCACCATGGTACATGTTGTCTAATATTTAGAAAGGTATTGATCATGTCACTAGGAGGCTTGATAGATCCATGATGACTAAGTAAAACATATTATCTTTCTCTAATAATTTTGACCACCTATAGCCATCATCCCATTTTCTTTTCTATTAGACCACCTTCCTATCATGTTTAAAATTGAATAGCCCTTCCACCCTCTACGAGATTTAAGGACTCAATTTTATCTTAACACTACTCATCTTGTTACAACTTGATTCCTCTCTAAAAAAATTAATTGATTATCCATGGATATTTATAGTTGACACATTTGATTTGGCTATTTTTTACTAAGATTTGAGATATGTCATTATAGGACAATAAGATATTTCTTATGATACATGTTGCATTTCCATGAGTTAGTTGTATGTATGTGTTTACATTATGAACATGTTGATGTGTTATTTCATTTATATTTTATGATGTATGTATATCATGTTGATATAGTCTAACCACCTACTTTTTGTGAGGTTGATGTAAAAGAACACATCCCTCAAAGCATGATAGAGGAAGAACATCATTTAAGAGAGTGATGTAAATAGAGATATCAGAGGGTGACAGAGAGACTACTACGAACCCTACACACACCACATAAGTAATTCATGTTATTTATATCATGGAATGGTTAGTGTAGTATGTTTTAGATGATACATGTATATAGATAGTCATTTGTACATGGTTGCTAGCATAGTTTAAATGGTTATTTAGAATTCATCTTGCATGATTTGTGTGACTGAGTGTTAATGCTTTTAGAAATATAAATTTGTATAATTAATGCAAATTTGAAGTTAATTATTAATGGATTTATCATTAAACCATTTTGGAATTTGAGATGCTAATTAAATTAGTGAATTTACTACTTTTTATAATTAATGTAAAAATTAATAAAAAAATTAGAAATTTCCTATTGAGGGGAAAATTGGGAAAAATAAAAAGAAAATAAAATAAAATAAAATACATAAAAAGGGATAAATTTAATAAAAAATAAATAAATACATTAAAAAATAAAAATAAAATAAAGAAAAAAAGAAAATCAAAAGAGAGAAATCTTAAAAGAAGTAAAGAGACTATGCCTTTTATATCATAGATTAGGGAAGAGATGGGAGGTAATTTTTCAAAAGGAGAAAGGTGTAGCACAAGGAGAGAGAGGCATAGCAAATAGAGGATAAGGAAAAGGAAATGATGTAATCCAACAGAATAAATTCCAAGAAGGCAAAGTACTTAATTTTTTAGCATTTGTTTAAGAATTGTGCAATAAATACTTGCATGTGTGTGTGTGTGTGTGTGTGTGTAAAGTCCTTAATTTTTTAGCATTTGTTTAACAATTGTGCAATAAATAATTGCATTTGTGTGTGTGTGTGTCTATATATATATATATATATATATATATATATATATATATATATATATATATATATATAAATACTTGCATATATATATATATATATATATATATATATATATATATATATATATGCAAGTATTTTTTTGTACAATTTTTAAACCAATGCTCAGAAATTAAGTACTTTGCCTCCCTGAAATACACACACACACACACACACACACACATATATATATTCTAGGTAGGTAAAGTACTTAATTTATGAGCATTTGTTTAAAAATTGTTCAATCATGTTATATATATATATATATATATATATATATATATATATATATATATATATATATGCCAGTTATATATATTTGGATATGGATTGTGTATATATATGTATGTATACATGAAATTTTTAGGAAAATGAATACATGGCATCTCATATTTAAAGTTTCACAGTGATAAGTGACTAAAATAATAGCCAAAATATATGTGATAAACGATACCTATCCTAAAAATACCGAATCCATCTCTTTACATGTATACATTTTAATATCAGATACCTATATTAATAATAATATCACAGAATAACAATATGTGATCAGATACCTGATCTCTTTATTAATCATGATATACCTATATACATTACACCCTGAATATATATCTATATATTTGTGATTCACCTATATTTTCCATTCATATATACCTGATTCATATATATGTGTGATCTATATATACCGATTTAAAATTACAAGTGTAGCGACTTATAACATGGAACAATGATTTACTTAGTCATGTAGTGGTCTAAATAAAATGCAACAAACTATATTAAAAAAGATGATCTACTAAATATTATTTGAATGATAAAAGCATTATATATACTGGATTTATAGTGGGGCGATTGCTATTGTTGGAGACTAGAGTTAATTTCTCCACTCCTCACGCATGCAGCAGTTAACTATGAGTTAGTTAAGAAATAGTTAGTTAAACTGTTAGAGTTGCAGTTTGCATGTAAAGACTAAAATTAGTCTTTGGTTTATTTTTTATAATTATTGTTAGTTTTTTAAATCTATTTAATAGACCCATGGGGCAGTATTGTAATTTGAGCAAGATAAGCAAGATCAAGAAGATTTGCAAGATCCAAGAAGATAAATAAAAATCTTGCTCCATAATTGCTATAGCAATCTATGTGTTCTATTTTCTATTTTTATATATTTTTATTTTCTAACAAATGGTATTAGAGCCTTGGAGAGAAGATCCAGGGAGAAGAAAGGAATAGTAGAGTTTTGCAGTTTGACTATAGGAGAGCGCATGACCTAGCAGGTCAAAGTCACATAGCAAAAGCACAGTCAAGAAGAAGTCAATTTTTGAGAAGCGCATCAGTTTGCACCCAGCGCAAGTTCATTTGAAAGGAAGTCAAAGAAAGCACAGCCAAAGCACATCTGTGGACAGTCTGTGGAGAGCTGCAGAAAGTGGAGAAAGCATCGACATTTGTGAAACAAGAGGCCCAGGTGGGGGTTGTAGAGTACACGAGCTGCGTGGATCACTCTTGCAGCCCCAGTGGTTATGTTATTTTTCTAGAAATTAATGGTCTTCCAAGTCCTGTTAAAAAAATAGTAGAAAAAGAAGAGCGCCCAAGCTAGAGGCGTATTACACAAAAGATTGCTCCGAAGACCCTGCTCTTAATGCCAAAAAGAAGGGCGTCAAAAGTTTTTATTTGTTTATTATTTTGTTTCTTGTCTACAATATGTATTCAGTTTTACAAGGTGTATGTTTTTCGTGTTATGCAAGCAATGCAATCATTCATTGTCTTTAGATTATAGCATTGACGGCCGTAGTGCTGTGTTTGAAAAGATGAGCTCTGTAGAGTTTGTGTTACACAGCGAGTGAAGCTGTGAAAGTGTGTGTATTGAACAACAAGTGAAGCTGTGAAAGTGTGTGTTGAACAGTGAGTGACGTTGTCAAAGTGTCTGAAGATTAGGCTGATCGTTGCTAAATCTAGACCAACATGGAAAGAACCCAGCAAAGTCCTAGGAGAAAACCTGAGCAGTTAAGCATCATGTGAAAGAAAGGTAAGCAAGTAGGAAGCTTGCAGTGTTGGACATAAGCATGTCCATTGATAGCCTTTCGACAGGCTACTCTTCAGTCTTAAACGCTGAGTGAACGCTCATTAAGCAATTATATTTATTTTTTATGAAGATGTTTAGTAATGCTGTAGCATTGCATCTGTTTATACTAGCAATTGGAAATACAAGGTGATGTATTTCGCAAGGCAGTGTATTCCGCATGAGAGGCAGTGTATTCTGCAAAAGAAAAACATCCTAGCTGAAGCTGGTAGACAGAATGAGTGAAGAGATGTATGCCATTAATGGCAGCCACTAGCAAAGCAGTTGTGGCAAGAATAGTAAATCATTTAGGCATTGTAAATGCTGAAATAGTTTGTGGAAGAAATTAAGGGAGAGTGTTGGAGACTGGAGTTAATTTCTCTACTCACACATGCAGTAGTTAACTATCAGTTAGTTAACAAACAGTTAGTTAAACTATTAGAGTTGCAGTTTGCATGTAAAGACTACAATTAGTCTTTGGTTTGTTTTTTTAATTATTGTTAGTTTTTCAAATCTATTTAATAGACCCATGGAGCAGTATTGTAATTTGAGCAAGATCAAAAAAAACATCAACAAGATTATTAAAAATCTTGGTCCCTGATTGCTGTAGCATTCTGAATGTGTTATTATCTATGTGTTCTATTTTCTGTAATTTATATGTTTTATTTTCTAACAGCTCTTAGTATACTTAGCAACTTAAATACTAATACAAATATATGCAGCAACCCATAAATAGTATATGCAATGACTTGTCATATTGATAAAGCGACCCATAAATAGTATGCAGTGACCTACATATATGATTTCTTATTTCAGATATACGTTCAATTATTATTGATGATATGGGAGGATTTGGTATGTATTTATGATAATAAACATATGGTGCAGTGATTTATGATACTAAATAAATGGTGCAATGATTTATGTTAATAATAAATGGTAATAATAATTAATGCCAATGTATGATAATATGGTGCAGCGATTTTATTATGTTTTCCTAACTGAGTTAAATATAATAACATGCAACGATTTATTTAGAAATATTGAATGATTTTGGCTTATGTTAGGTAAAACATAACAATATATAAAGTATTCAGATTTTATATATTTAGTGGATTAAACTATATAGGATATTTTGAATCGCTGATTAAGTTATTCAATAAATTTAGGGTGTAGAAAACTTAATGACTCTTACATAATGGGCGGTGATCCACCAGCTAGACTTTTATTTTAAATATAAATATTGCTTTATTACAAAATTTCTTGATAAGCATATAACGATCTATAATTTGAATTTCAATAAGGAATATATTTAGTGAAATCTAGGGGTAACCTGAGTTTATACACCAATCTTGGTATATATGATATATCTGATGATGTTTTAATATATATCCAAATGGTTCTGGTAATCATCTCATATAGCATATTTTTGTTTGTGCACATTACAGATATACGGGATTCAACAAATAGTGAAGCGATACACTAAAGGCATAGAATAATATTTTGGTGAGATATATATAAATTATGACATATATAATGAGTTGTATGGATATACATGGCTTATGTCTTATAAATGTGAATGTGAGATTTTAGGTGAATAATATATTATATTATATGTGGGTGGCTAATTCCACTCAGATGTGAATGGTTTATATTCTATTATAAAATTGTTTTTTATTTACCCTTTGGGTAATTAGCCTATGTCTTTTAAATGTTCGCTTGGAAACTGCTTATCTTCTTATAAAAGAGACTTAGTAAAGTATGTTTATAACTCAACATATATTTTCATTATCTTGGGATAAGTTATAATATTTGTGATCCTTAGTTGGAGTTATACATAATTATAGGAGTTCTTATGCAATATTTATTATTATAAGAATATGTGTATAGTTCCTCTTATGAATAGATTAATTTATATAGATGCAAATATACATAAAGTATGTATTGGCATATAGTGATGTGTGTCCATACTTCTATTAATTATTATAATTAAGTAATGGATTCCAAAAGAATAGGACACCAACTTCATGTTTACCCAGTTCCCTAAAACCTAATAAAAGTTTTGAAAGAGAAATTTCAATTGAGAATACCTTATCTCATAGAGATTGTTAATATACTCCATGAGCAGAAAAGTTCTTAAGAATTTATGAAATTATAGGGAGTTCTTGATTAAAATGTATTTAAATGAACATTGATATGTTATTTTCATATCATTTTAGTACTTACATATGGAGCATGTACAAGCATTCATATATATATATATGGGTTATACCTATAACTAAATATATGATTGAAATAAGTCATAAGGTGTTTGTGGGAATGAAGCTATAACTATGTGAAAATAGTCACCTAAAAAAGGATTAAGTTGTTAAAATAAAAATATTATGGAATAACTTAGTTATGAGTTATCTGACTCTTGAGAATAAATTACTGAGTTGTTGAAATATATTTACATATATTAATGAATACTTATGTGGAGTACATATTGTGAGTATATTATGTACATATGCTTAGACATATTTAACATATAATAGTGCATCATGATGTGTGCCTATAAGTTGTTTATTTTGAATGCTAGTATGCAGTTTAAATGTAGGGTATACCCAAGTGGTATAATTTTTATTTTCTTGGTTATTATTTATGAATATGGGTTATTTAAAATTATAAGACTAGTGGTTCATAATTGAGTAGTATGCTCATGTGTAATAAACTATGATATTAGGGATGTTATAGAGAATATTTTAATTATAACTATAGTTTAAATATATGTTATACTTGGGTGGTATAAAATGTAATTGATATGATTACATACATTCATACATTTGATGGACTAAAGGTATGCATGTTGGTTATTTCTATGAAAAGCATATACATGTACCTAGAGGTGTGTACTTCTAATTATAGTTCAATAGGTGGTTCAAACTATATTATAGATTTCTATTAAATATAATCTTAGTTATTCATGCATATAACTTCCTAAAGTATAGTGAATGCTAGAATGAAATATTATATGGCATGTGAACTAATACTTGCTTTGTTAATCTATTTATTTGAATAAATTCTTATTTTTTCATGTATTTATGACTACTTTATTAGACTAGTTGTGGTAATTAGTAGTTATACTTAAAAACACTAGACTATTCTAATATGGGTTATCAATATATTTGAAAACTAATTGTGGTAATTAGAATCTTCAATTAAATGTGTATTTTACTTAGATGGTATTAACTATAGTCTTTCTAGTATGTGATTGATAATAATTTGAAATTCATTCATACATTTGATGAAATAAATGTATGATTTTTGGTTACTTATATGCTTAGCATGTTAGGCATTATAATCACTACTAGGATGTAAATTTATGATACTGAGTAAGAAGTGAGATAGAATTTATTAGATTACTAGCATCACAATGACAGATGAAGGCAATCCAATCAAATGGTGTGTATAAATTTTGACTAATCTATAGATCATTATTATTTATTGTTCTTGAAAATTTTGGTCAAAATATGTTTAGTGAGAAATTGTCATTACATGAGTATGATTTACATGTTTGTGCAGTATCTTGCAATAGAACGGGTTTTCTATGATACACCACATGTTTAGTTTTAAAAATCATACAATACTTATGTACTAAATTGTCTCTCTAGATTACCATGTCATCACTATCTACTCATCCATGAAAGGAGGGTGTTTCCCTGATGGGATTAGTATGGGGGATTGTTGATCAGTGGTTGGTGTGTAAAAGTTCTTGGATGATTCTCTCCATCCCCATAGTAGTACTTACTTGGAGGCGACACTAGAGATTGATATAGATACTAGAGAGTCTAGGGAACTCATGCTCTAAGGAGTCATGTATCTTATTTATTTACATTATATTATGCTATATTTATTATTGAAAACATTATCAAGAATAGCTATAATTACTTATTTACTAACAATGGATAACAATGGTTGTATTTTGTACTAGCTATGACTGGTTAATTGTAATTACTCTCTATATTTGTATTATGATTTGTTTAATATGTTTTTAGTGATCAGTGATTTATAAATGTCACATTTGTATTTACAGTTATCATTTAGAGTATGTTGTGTGATCATTGCTTAGGTTATCATGGTTTAATCTATTTATATTTTATGTGTTTAATTAAAAAAAATTGCATTTATCTATGTCAAACCCAATGTGGTTGTTACACATGTTTCTCACTTGTTAACCAATAAGCATAATGGAAAAATCTATAAAATTGTTCCTTGTCCTAAGATAAATTTTGGATGGAATAAATGGTGAGAAAACCTATTAGCAGGATAGTTTCTTTTTCTGCATATATGAAAGATAATCAATTATTTTCTATTGCAATGCCCATTTATATTCACATTATGAATTCATCTAAATTTCCTAGGCCTTGGTGCTCTCACCTTTTTAATAACTATTTTTAAATGCAAGTTGTATGTGGTGACAAAAACTCAAATTTTCAAATCATTATGAAGCTAAGGGAGCCCAAATTCATGTACAGATGCATTGACTACAAGTTGAGATAAATGTTCTAAATATTTTTTCACTCTCCTCTATTCTAGGAAAGAATTTGAGTGCATAAAATTTATCAAGGAAGTTGGATCCTATCTCACACACCTTCCTGATATATTGAAAGGCTTTTTATCTCACATCACAAGGTTTCCACTTCTGAACCTTAGTCAATGGGAAGAAATAAAGCTTTTTTCCAAGGGTAAGTATACAAAGTTGGGGGACAATTCCATAGACATTTACCATAATGTGATCACATTAATTAATAACATGGTCGCATTATTTAATTAACATGATCATGTTGCTTAAGGCTAGGCTCAGGATTGGTGAGCCATAACATGATCATGTTATTAAATAACATGATCATGTTATTGTTAATAACATGATCACATTATATTGAGCAATAACATGATCACGTTATTAACATTAATGAAATTACGTTAATAACATGATTGCATTCCCTATGTTATAAAAAAATAGGAAGCTTGAATGCAAAATATATTCATTTTACATTCATGTTTCCTGATGAGAGAGATCTCTATGATTGTGTTTTCCTCAAACTAGTGCTATAAGTACCATAATTCTTCCCACTAACCTGATGAATGATGATGTCGCTATGTAAGATAGGTAAGTCATCAAAATATTTTCTATTTAACCCTAATTTTTCATAATTTTCATTATTTTTAACCCATGTTTTTAATTAAAATTTGTTTTTCCTAAACCCATCCTGTTACCCCTCCCAACCCTCCACAAAACCTTGTAGTTAATCCTCCTCCTAACCCTCCACAAAACCTTAATTTTCCTCCTATCCATCCACCTAACCTTCCTATAATTCCCCAAAACACCCTTGCCAATCAAGAGTTTTTATTGATAATATTGTTGGAAACAAACTTGAAATCGAAGACCTAATTAACCAAATGAGAGATCTTAATTCAATAAACCCCCATCGCACCTAGCTAGTTGATTCCCTGCATACCTTATTAGGTCAAAATGACTTGATAATGATTCAAATTGATCGATGGACCTCATATAGACATATTTTTAGGGCCTATAATGCTGACAAGATGTCAGCCCTTCAAGTCAAGAATTTAAGTTTTTCAAAAGCTAACATTTTTTCTCTATTCATTGACCTAGCCACTAATGCCCCCTTTCCCATAGCAGTTAAACATTTTCCTATCCATCATTATGTACATAACTTAATCAGGGCCAATTTTTGGGATTAATGGTGGCTGGTGTATGAGTATCCACCATATAAAAACTATGAGGTCTCTTTATATTTTTTGAGGAAACTCTATTGTAAGCTTATCTTTAACTGGATTCCTAATTATTTTGATTTTTATGAGTTTTAAGGATGAGGAAAAGGCTCTATATAACATCAATTAGGTACACATTTTTCACCTAATTGACCTACATAGATTCATATTCAAATGCCTCATGAGCTTGAAATCCCTTATATGGTTCAATAGGTCATGGAGATAGACACTCTCCATGCTCTTATCTCACTCACCAATACACTATTCAGCATACGAGTAGGGTTTCATAGAGTGATGCTACAGATATGCCATAGGCTACCCAACCCTAACCCAAACCTTGTAGTTCATGTGGAGATATGTGCATGGGACCTTTTGATGATGATGACATTAGAGGTTTAGATGTCTTAGATCATATTCTTATGACTGGTGAGTTTTTTGGCACCCATATTTAGTTTGCAAACATCAGTCACCACATAGATACAGGTATATTTTATATAAATGTCATGTTAAATTTAAGTTATATTTATAGTTTTTTTAATAATCTAAAAATTAATTTACATAAAAAAATTAATATAATATATATGTAATTATTTTATATCATAGGATGTGATGGTTCCTTCATCATCACAACTAGTATTTGCAAGATTCGATTTGTTGCAGCCATTATTCACATATTTAGAACCAGCAATTGAGCCATCCATGACTACATTATCCTCTATTCAGATGACACCATTTACATATATAGAGGTAAAAAAAAATTACATATATGTTTTTATCTTTGAATTTGTTATGACTACAGTTGTTTACATATACATGTTGATGAGTGATGTGGGATATGATTTCTCTACTTTTATGTCTCTTGCTTATACTTTATTTAGGTAACTTCATGTTAGTCTAGGTATAATTCATAATTAGACCTCATCATAAGTGTATGCTTACCCTTGTTTCCCCCTAAACTTCAACTCCTCACCCTCTATTATATGCTTGTTTCTACATCTAAGTATCTACATATTGTGGTGGTGGTTGTACTTAATGTTGGCATCCTACCATAATTACAAGTTATACATAGGATATTTTTTTAAATGTACTCCTCCAATTAGTACTCTCCCAATTTTGCCTATGATGGTAGTAGAGTGTCCACCTCATTCACAAACTATCCTGAAATACCCTAATATAGTAGATCTAAAAAATTTATCATTATCAATGTGTCCACCACTCATGTAAAGTATCTTGATGGTGTCATACCTATACAAATAGAAGCCTTGATGGGCCCTATTGTCCCAATCTATAACCCTCACTAGTAAGGGGTCATGTGCTCATACACCTAGCCCATGATGAGTGTAGGAGTCATGTGTTCATACACCTAGCCCATGTTGAGTGTAGGGGTCATGTGCTCATACACCAAAGTATTAAACCCAATTAACAACCTTACCTCTATCACAATCCTTTATCAAGGCCACAACCTTACCTTTAGCCAACAATCCTTGTATCCTAATCACACCCTTAAACTGTTTACATGACACATCCTAGTTGGTGAATCTAGGTCACTTGCAAAGGAATATACTCAATGGGATAATAATACCCACCTAAACAATCCAGAGTATCCCTATTATATATAGTGTGGCCAAATTATTAGTCATTAATTTCTCTACAATCCTAGGAAGCCAATCATACTTCATCACTCTACTCCATCAAATGTAGACCCACCTTTTTAAACCACAATTTTAAATATCCCTAAATAATCTAAGTTAATATTGAAAATTCATCCAAAAGGAATTAGTTATGAGGGTCCAAAACTAGGTCAACCCCCTATTTTTAGATAAGTAATAAATCAACAACCAATATAGTCCAATATGTAATATAGTTTTAATATTTTAATTTTGGTTTTGGTACAAGGCTTCTGCTCTAACACTTTAATAGATGGCTTATGATTTCCAATCTAAGTGTATTTTAACATGCATGATTATCTTCTTCTTTCCTATTTAATGTTTCATTGCATTCATGTACTTATATAGATAGATATTTTATATGTACAAGTGTTTTTATTGATCATTTTGGTTTCCATATATAAGATTTGATGTACTTTATATAAAACTAAGTGCTCAAATTTGTTTACATGAATAGTTGATGGATGATACCAACACTTCTCCCTCTCTATGAGCTAAGATAGACATATGAATTACTACTACAATGTCATTTGCACAGGCACTGACAGAGGTATATATTGGTTCTTCTAATTTTGAATTATAAAAATAGACTTTTTAAAATAATTGTAGTACATGTGTACTTGGGAAAAATACAACTTATGTTTATGTATTGTGTATGTAGGATTGTCTTATGATAGTTGATAGTCCTAGTTAGATGGCAATTGAGGAAACTTCTCATGTTCCTCCCATATTTTAAATGCCTATTCAAATAGTTGAGCCTGCCATTGACTTGATTGAGCATGAAAAATAGATTGAGTAGGATCATGAGCTTGTAGTAAGTGTACATGTTTAAAAGATTTTTTTTTAGTTTAAAATTAATTTATTAATAATTATTTGAACATGTACATTTTATGTTAATTTTGTAATAATTCTTTTATTTAAACAGGCTCAGCTATAAGCTAGCTATAAGAGAGGAGGACCCACAGTCAGACCTTAGAACAATACAAGGCATTATAGGGGTCTCCATCTACTAGTAGGGCATCCTAGGGAGAGTCTTCATTGAGGAAGGCAAAGAGAGGGGGCTATTTGATGAATAGGATGTCTTACACGCAAGAGATATACTTTTATGTATGCTTATATGAAAATTGATGTATTTTTGACATTGTATATGCACATGTGACATTCAACCAACATTAGATAATATGTTGGTAGATGTAATTTTTTGTATCGCTGTCATGGCTCAATCTATATATTATTAACATTGGACATGTATGTGCCTATATTGTATGCCTATCATGGCTTGATCTATATAATTTATATTTAATTTTTATTTTATTGTGTGTTATTGTAAAAAAAAATCTGATCTTATAAATTATTATCTATATTCACCATTCCTATTGAATTCATTCAAATTTTTGTTGTCTTTGAGATTATGATTTTCAAAAACATAAAATAAAATGAAAAACTAAAAAGGAATTATGAAACTAAAGTTAGAAATCTGAAAATGGAGGTGAAGTAAATATGACAACCTTAGTCATGTCCTTAATTATTATAAATTCCATATATTGACATAAATTTTTCTTCTCTTATAAACCCTTCTTTGCTAGCTAGATTCAACACAGCTAAACATGACTTCTAGTGGGCTGAAATTCATTCAAAATTTCAAAGAATGGATTCCTCTCACAAGATTGAATGAAATATGAGTGTGATAAGCCACTATGAGATTTAATATAAGTCACTTCGGGTTTATAAATTTTCATTAGAGGGGTATAAAAATATTTGTAAATTTTATTCTCTATTCTTTTTTTTTTTGTTTCAAAAAGTAGTTGGGACTTGGGGATGTATGCATTTATCCAAATATGTTAAGGGAAGTCTAGGACATGTACCCTTGTATTGTAAACAAGGTAAACCTAAGTGATGTGTTGATTTCAAAATTATCTTATCATTTATTAATAATTAGTTTCAAATTTTTCTATTAACATATTTTATTCTTTAAAATGCCATGTAAGAAATTCCATGCATCAATAATTTGCAATATCATGCATAGTGGTAAGAAAGGATTTCAAATTTCATCAAAGTATCATTTTTTCCCAAAATGACTCCTACATCATGACATATATCAAGGTTATTTTCTCCATTCTCATTATAGGTGGAAAAATTTATTCTTGTGCTTACAATTTATTTGACTTAACCTATAGAGTTCTCCAAGAAATAGGTAGTTTTGCTCTATAAGTTAGGCTATAAGCCTCTTTTCTTGATTCATTTTCTTCCTCCAATGGATTTATTATCCATCTTATTATACAAGGCATTTTATAAAATTTATTATTTCTTACATTATTTATTTATACTTTGGAACCAAACTAACAAAGGACCAATAATGTTTTCTAATGATGTCCTCCCATTTATCACGAGTCTTCCACTCCTTGCTAGTGTGACACTAAGTTATATATATATATATATATATATATATATATATATATATATATACTTTGTGCTACACTTTGGAGTGTAATTATTTTAATGACATAAATATTTTTACCAAGAGTAAAGGGATAAGTACTATAAAAATAACATGAAAAACTATCACCAACATAAATATTTTAACCAAGAGTAAAGGGATAGGTCAATAGGTCGATAGGTCAATATGTCAATTACTCAATTCCACCTAATAGGTCAATAGGTCAAAGTTTTCAAAGTTGTAAAAGTCGTCAAAGTTGTCAAAGTTGTCAAATTTGTCAAAATTGTCAAAGTTGTCAAAATTGACAAAGTTGTCAAAATTGTCAAAGTTGTCAAAGTTGTCAAAATTATAAAATTTATCAAAGTTTTCAAAGTTTTCAATAGGTAAATAGATCAATTACTCATTAAGTTTCTAGGTCTCTAGTTTAAGTTGTCAAACTTGTAAAAATTATAAAAGTTGTCAAAGTTGTCAAAATTGTCAAAGTTGTAAAAATTATCAAAGTTTTCAAAATTTTCAAAGTTTTCAATGGGTCAATAGATCAATTACTCATTAAGTTTCTAGGTCTCTAATTTAAGTTGTCAAAGTTGTCAGAGTTCAAGTTGTGATTGTTGAACTCTAGTTTTTATGCTTCCTAGGTGAAAACTAACACCTCCAACATGTCCAATGGGGTGGATAATGTCTAAGACCAAGTTCTTAGCCTCTTTTTAGGCTTGATTGACAAACCTACCACCCATTATGGCCTCAAGAACACCCTTCCTAGTACAAGGAAAATATAATTTTTTTAACCTAAGTTCAAACACACATAGAATGAAACATATAAGTCATTTATATGAACCATAAGATCCTTTATATACCACCTTAATCCCTTTAATTTCACCCTAGAACACTTGGGTTGAAGCTTATATTTCAATTCATTAGACAAGTTTTAGTGACGGGTCCAAAAATGTATGTTTTTGTCAGTGAATAAGCAACTTCTTGAGCTCTAACTAGAATTTATAACTTTGGGACCTCCACCTATTCATATATCACTTTAATCACATATAGATAGATAAATTACATTTTATTATTCCACCATGATGTCAAATCCACCTAAAAGTGCATTTTCACTATTGTTCAGTAGAGTAAAAACACTGACAACAAATGTTGTCAGAGTTCAAGTTGTGGTTGAAAAAAATGGTTGTGATGCTTCATGGGTGAAACATAACACCACAAACACATTTTGGAGGTGGATAACCTCTAGGACCAGGTTTTTGGCCTCCTAAGAGGCCTAATCGATAAACGCACCACTCATTCTAGCCTCAACAATACCCTTCCCAATTCAAGAAAAATGTAATTTTTTAGCCTAATTTCAAATATGCATAGAATGAAACTTGTAATTCATTTACATGAACCATTAGATCCCTCAAATACTATCTTAATCCCTCTAGTTTCACCTCATATCACTCATGTTTAAGCTTAGAGATAAATCTATTAGACAAGTTGCACTGATGGGTCCAAAAATGCATGTTTTTGTCAGTGAACAAGCAACTTCTTGAGCTCTAACTGGTATTTCTACCTTCAGGACATCCACATATGAATATATAATTTTGGTCACATAAAAATAGACAAATTACATTTTATTATGCTTCCATAATGATCTAATCCATTTGAAAGTGCATTTTCACTACTATTCTAGAGACCAAAAACACTGACAACAAATATTTTCAGAGTTCAAGTTATGGTTGTCAAACTCTAGTTCCAATGCTTCATGGATGAAAATTGAAACTAAAAACACATTTTAGGGGGTGTATAACCTCTAGTAATAGGTTCATTGCCTCCCATCATGTCTGATTGACAAACCCACCACTCATTCTGGCCTCAAAAACCCCCTTCACAATACAAGAAAAATGCAACTTTTTAGCCTAAGTTCAAACATGCATAAAAAAATTAAGTCATTTGTATGAACTGGTAGATCCATAAAATACCAGCTTAACCCCTCTAATCACACCCTAGAACACTTGAGTGGAATCTTGGAGATCAATCCATTATATAAGTTGCAATGATGAGTTCAAAAATACAAGTTTTTATCAGTGAACAAGCAACATCTCAAGCTTTAACTAGCATTTCTACCTCTGGTACCTCTACCTATGAATATATCACTTTGATCATATATAGATAGACAAATTAAATGTTATTGTGATGCCACAACATTTGAATCCACCCTGAAGTACATTTCCACTACCATTCTAGAGAGTGAAAACACTAACAACAAATGTTGTCAGAGTTCTAGTTGTGGTTGCAGAACTCTAGTTTTGATGCTTTATGGGTGAATAATGGCATTTCCAACACATTAAAGATGGAGGATAACCTATAGTATTAAGTTATTAACCTCCCATAAATCTTTATTGATAAATCCACCACCCATTTTGGCCTCAAGAACACCCTTCCCAATATAAGGAAAATGCAATTTTTTAGCCTAAGTTCAAACACAGATAAAATGAAAACTATAATTCATTTACATGAACTGTTAGATCCCTCATGTACCTATTTAATCACTCTAATCGTGCCTCAAAAAAAAATGCATAAAATCTAAGCTTCTCTTAGCTTCAATACTATAGAATTATTTACTGGTAGTGTCAACCACATGAAGGTAGAAGCTTATCTGGTACCACTAACCTACAAAAAATTGTTAGTAAGCAATTAAAAATGAAATTTATATATGTACTACATTGAAAATTAAAAACATTTGGTAAAATTGATTACATCTACATTTGAAAATTAAACATACCTCCATATTTCAATCCAACTAACCACTAGGATTTACTTTAACCATGATAGTATCAAGAATAGCTTCATGATATGACTCCCAAACTTTCCATAGTTTCTCATTTAATGGCCTCCCATGATAATTTTTTAATTAAATATTCATTGCAAGAATGAAATTTAAATAGTGTAGTATCTTCCTATGTGTTTCAAACACCATTGATATGAATTTTTTATAGGATATCGTCAAAACCAAGTTCTAGTGACTACCACTGACTTAGTGGGATAGTCAATGTTTTCTCCATCTATAACTAGGGAAGTTAATTTTTTATTTCTCTCTACACAATGACAAAAGTAGTAATAAGTGCCTTCTTCATTATCCTAATCTATAATAACTATAAAAACATTCCATATACATCACAAAAAAATCATTTTTAACAATAATATGAAGATATATAAATAATGAGAATAAATTATACATAATGAAAAATATTCTACCTGGTTGCACTAGATCAGATATATGGTCAAAGTCATATGATGATGTCATATCTATAAGTTGTAATGTTATTATAACCTAATATGTGTTGATTGGAGTTAGAGGTTTGGAACTCCAATCATCCATCTACTCTTGTGACTCACACTCATTCCAAAAAGAGTCCACACATGTAGAATAGAAACATGCCAAGTGTCTTGTACGAATAGTCCAATAACTTGAATTTGAGCTACGATGATTGGAGGTCACTTGAACCCATTAGAGTAATACAATCCTAATACTTTTTTAAGTGTTCTTCTTCCATTAACCATAAATGTTGACAAATAGTAGAATTTGGTTAAGCACCAGGACACATGTTCTCATTACACCATTTAACCATAGTTTTTGCATCTATCAAATGAACACCCTATTCAAATTTCAAATCCTCCATTGCAATAGCTCTTTTTACACATACTCTAGCACTATCATTCTTCCCTTTTGCATAGAGAGCCTCAGTAAAACTCTAAATTTGTTCTACACCTATGGTAACATGCATCCTTCTCAACCAATAAAACATCCATATTTTTTTGAATTATGATGTGCAACTATCTGACCAAATGTAATATTGATTGAAATTAATGTTCCTCTGACTCAACTATTCTTATAACTTATAAAAACAACCTTGCATTTACTCTAAACAATGTGATTTAATATCATTGATATAGAAATGAAACTCCCTTACTTTTTTTTAGTGGTGTTGTGTACTATCAAGTGCATGCATGAATGTTATATGCATGAATATCACAACTTGTGATGAGTTGTAATACTATTATTAAACTTTCATTTGGGGTTTGAATGTGTAATTCTCTACAAAATCAACTAATAAAATAATAGAAACAAGTGGGAATGTATCCTTGCATATCTTGAAATGTTCATCCAAGCATCTAGCCCTGTGTGTGCGCCTTGCATAGTCATAAACAATCTTCTCCCTATATTTAACTAAAACATTTTGAAACATGTATTTTTTTTGTAAAAATCTCACACTTTTTATATTTTTTACCATCTTTTACTTTATAAGTCACTGATTTATGTTTGCTTAAACTAACTAATTCCTATCCAATTGCACTTTTAATTTCCTCATAGATACATTTTTTTAAAAATTTCAATCCACCACAAATGTTACAATTCCCATTTAATCATGATTTGTTGTAAAATTATTACGTATCCAATATTTTGTAGAATATAGTTGGAATAAATTCCCTAGACAATTTTGGTGTCAATTCAGTGACACACTCCTAAAAAATATCAGTATGTAAAGTATAATGAATATAGTGGAAAACATCATAGTGCATTGAAAATTCAACATGTTGCCTACAACAAGTGGTGCATGTGTGATTTATTTTAACATAAAAAGTTTTTTCCATCTCAAAATATCTTTGAAAAATAGAAATTTGTGGATATTTTTCCAAAATTTAGAGTACAATTGTGTTTGAGTCATTTCTAATAAATGTTTTGGATGTGTTTCACAATTACAAGAACTAACTCTTCTTTTCACATCTCTTGGATTGGGTGAAAATCTTGTATTGTCTTTCCAAAATTGAGCAAGTAACTATTTTAGAGTATCAAATAGAGCCTGTCCTTTCTTGGAAGTCTACTAGAGAATGCCCAAAGATCATTTTTATTATAGTCATTAAGTCTTTCATGTCTTTCAATTGGTTCCTTATTATTTTTCTATTTATATTAAGTATTCAGCTTATTTTTGAAACCATTCATTTTTTCACTATTATGTCACTTACTGGACAAGTTGTAAATATATGTCAGATAGCATTACAGTCTTTGGTGCATGATTTTGGGCCTATAATATGATATGTATCATGTAGAGTTTCAATAATTTCATCATTTTCATCATCCATGTTACATTTTATTAGTCCTAATGTGTACATTATTCGTCCATCTTAATCAGTTTTATCAATGAAACAAATAATTGACATCTTTGACTATCATACTACAAATTTTCAAAGAAAATATCCCAAATTTATTGAGCCAATATTATTGAATGGAGATCAGACATTTTGTTATGCATTGGTTTTAAAACATTTTCATTGACTTCAATTAAGTGCTTGTATTTTCTACACATAATTCTTGGAAGTGTTGGTAATGGTGGAATTTTTTGAGAGGATGTTTCAAAATTGTTATTACTTTCATTGTTTAGATGTGGGATGACATTAAACTCTTCATTGTTAATTTCTTCATTATATGTTTCCATGAAATTTTTTGATGGTTAATTTCATCATTTTTTGTTTCCATCAAATTTTCTTCATTTATGGGGGGTGAATTATCATACATAGACTCATCATCAACAAAATCAAAAACTTGGAACTTTGAATTTGAACTTCCAACATTAACTAATTCATTATTTTCAATTTCAATATTATTCATTTAATTATGGTCAATTTAATTATTATTCATTTCATTATGGTCAATTTCAACATTATTTGATTGATTATTATCAATTTCATCATTGCTTAATTCATTATCATCAATTGGCTCATTATTTATGGCATTTGTTTCATCAAGATTAGGATTTGTACCTTATTTACCATGAACTTTTTGCATTAGTAGATTGTATTTATTTTTGAAATATTCTAATTCCTCTAGTGTTTTATTCTTTAACAACTTCCTCTTCCTCTTTCAATGTGATCTAGAACCCATCAAAAGGGATAACTGACAACTTTTTAAGGGTGGGGTCAAGTGCACAGGTACATAGATCTCACAAAATTATGTAGAGAATGTTTTTGGGGATAAAATTCTCGATTTGGGATAAAAAGAGTCGCTGATAAATGAGCTTATCACTAAAATAATAACATGATCATGTTATATAGCGTAATCACGTTACTAAATAACATGAAAGCGTGATGCTTTACATAAAGTCCCAGCACTCCCAACCCATTGGGGAGATGATAACAACAATATCATGATTATATTACTAAATAACGTAATCATGTTGTGATTTACACAAGGTCCCAATTCACCCAACCCATTGAAAATCTGATATCAAAAATAATGCAATCACGTTATTATCCATATAGGCTATGGGGTTGGTAATTAGCAATGAAGAGCAAGTGTTGCCTATGTTAACAATAACGTAATTGCATTATACTTAATGTATATAAGGGATTAGGGATTCAGGATCAAGGAAAATTAGTACATAGGGTTTATGGATTAAGGATTAAGGATTAGGGATTAGGTATTAGGGATTACATATTATAATTTATGTTTAGAAATTAGTGATTATAATTAAGGTTTAAATTGATGGTGCATGGCTACAAGGACTTTTCCTAATACTTAGAGAAAAAAACTTTGAGCATGTCAAAGCCCCAAAAATAAATATAAGTCATTAATAATAAAATTTTATTTTGTGTTGTCATTATACCATGGATGTCATGTCACACGTGCAGATTGAATGAATTAGTCAAATGGGGCAATCAATCATGTGATTTAGGCCAAACTAAGCCCTATGAACTTAATTATTCATCTATAAATGATGTCAATTTTGGCTAAAATTATTGGTTCAAGGTTTAAAGAGTTTATATTTATGGTTTAGAGTTTAGGGATTAAGAACTTTTAAGGATTAGGGCTTAGGGTGCATAGGTTATAGGGTACATCTATATAATTGTGTAGGTAATTAGGGAAACTTTATGAGCCTTGAACCTATATCTATGACTAAATAATGTGACTTTGGGATCAATTATCCCCCACATCATCGCATATTGAGCCTAAAAATTCAATTATGGTAATGAGGGATGAAATTTTAACCAAGTTCATCCCTGTGAACCTAATTCTTACTATATATAAAAGATGTTAATTAGGGATAAATTTATTGGTTTAGGGTTTAGGGTCTATAATTTAAAGGTTTTGGGGTTTAGGGCTTATTCTTTAGGTTTTAATGTAAATGGTACAAGGTTTAGAGTTAAAGTTAAATGATATAGGGTAACTTAGGGTTTAAAATATTCGTTATAGGGTCCAATCACTAAGGTAATTGAAGAACATTTGAGCTACTTGTGACACTTATTTATGACTTGATTAACTTCATGTTTGCATTTCTAACAAAATTATGGTCAATTATTCCATGTATATTTTTTAAAATAGATTGAGCAAAAAAATTGGTTTAGGGGCTCAATTTTCCCTAGATCACGTAGGGAATTGTACAAATGAGTAATTAGATCAATTCATGTCATAGAAGATCGATCTTTTGATTTTCCCCCAAATAATACCTTGTTATTAAATACCCTTAAATTGGCCTCAAATACCTCCTTGATTAAAATAATTAACTACCTCTCCTCCTCTTTAGTTAATTAGGTTGAAGGGGTTCAAAATAGCCCAAAAATTATTGAATAAATGCATAGAGATAGATTGGTACTCCAAAGGCTTTATCCATAGGTTTAAAAAGTGCATAAATTAAATGACATCTAATGATAAAAATAAGCTATATCATAAGGAATGTATGTTTATGGCATACATAGTGGGCATCAGGGTATAAGGCTTACAATCTAAGTGTTTTGGGGATCATTAGGGATTACGGCATAGGGTTTAGGTTTAAGGACCTATATATTAATGTCTAATCACTATATATGCCATGTGTTAAAACTAAATTAATACTACAAAGGATGTTAATTGGGACTAAATTAAATTTGGTAAATACCTGGAAAGTAAATTGTTTACAATTTAGAGTATAGTATTTAGGGTTTAGGGTTTACGACCCTTCTAGGTTTTAAAGTAATAAATGGTTTAGGGTACACAAGGTCAATCACAAAGATAATTAAGGATAATTTGAATCATTTGGACCCATTTGTGACTATAGAATGTATTTTTATGTTATCATTATACCATGGATGTCATGTCACATGTGCAAATTGAGTGAATTAGTCAAATGGGTCAATAAATCATGTAGTTTATGCCAAAATGAGCCCTATGAACTTAATTTTTAGTCTAAATGATGTTAATTTGGGATAAAATGATTGGTTCAAGGTTTAAAGAGTATATTTATAGTAAATAGAGTTTAGGTATTAGGAACTTCAAGGACTAGGGCTTAGGGTATATAAGATACAATCATGATGGTGATTGGGGCAAATTTGAGCTCCTTGAACATAGATATGTGAGTAAAGAATGTGAATTTGGGATCAATTATCCCCCACATCATCATAGATTGTGCCTATGAAGTCAATTATGGTAATGACTAATGCAATTTTAACCCAGTTCATCCCTATGAACCTATTTATTACTATATATAAAGGATGTTAATTAGGGACAAATTAATCCTAGGGGCCTACTAAGCCTCAATGTAAGGAATTTTATCCATATGATATCAATTAGGGATCCAAGTGCTCACCATATTAAAAAAATAAGTATTTTTTCAATTTGATATGCAATTTAGTTAAAGGATCTATATGAAGAGAATTACATTCATATATAATGAAAATTTTGGCTTATTTGGCCCTAATTACATACCATATTGAACCAATCAATTATTTAGTTCTAGATGATACATAATTGGGGCCAATCAAGGCTTGCCCAAGGAATTATGTCAACATAATTTTAATTAGGGCCCTAATTACACACCTTAATCAAATAATTGAGTTTTATCATAAATATGATATGCAATCATGACCAATTAAAACCTATGTAAGAAATTACATATCCATCTTTAATAACATTTGGGACTCTGATTGTGCACCAAATTCAATTGAAAAAATATAATGGTTCAATGTGATCTATGAAATTTAGTCCAAACTTGAGCCTTCTATAAGAAATTTCATACTTCTACTATGAATAAGGGGCTTTATTGGTCCCAAATACATAACACATTGAACCAACCAAGTATTTAATTCAATTGAATATGCAATTATGGCCAACCAAGGCTCATGCAAGTAACTAAATTTATTTAACTATTTTGGGAATACTAGAGTCATATTCCTAATTTAGTTAAGGGTCTAAGATAATTAAATCAATAAATAATATTGCAATAATTAAGATACTAATTTGTATAATTTAATTTCAATTTAAACCTTTCTATAAATAATAATAAATGTGGAGAAAATAAGACTTATCTAGAAATAGACTAAGACAATTGAGATAGAGTCTATAATTCACTGTGCAGGACTGGGATAGTGTCACAAATCATGATATGGCCTTCATTATGTGAAAGGATAGGAGCACCAAAATAGGAAACCCTAGGGTCCAATGCTAAAGTCCTCTTCTGTCACTATTATCTAAGAGACTTGAGCTTTTTGGTTTATATTTTCTGTGTCTGTATAAGTCTATCTATGAAATTTTGACTGTTAGATGTCTACAGAACTCCTTGTAGAGCTGATTTAGTCTTAAAACCCTAGACTCCATGATGATTTGATAAACTTTGAGATAAATGGGGGGTTAGTGTGTGTACGATGCATTGAATGTGTATCCACACCCCTTATGTGGGTATGCTACCTACACACGAATACTCTAAAGAGGGATCAAGTTGGATATGTAGCTCTCCCATTTGATGTGCTTTATGCAATAGTGTGAATGAAGATGTAAAATGATATAATTGGGTGTGCTTGAGGTGGCTAAGGACTAGTGTAAGGATTAGGATGAGATTTTAGATATATTATATGGTTGTATGTAGAAAATAGTGAATTTTTCCTCAATGGTCTTGCTTGTACTCTTGTTTGCTTTGTGATATTTACCAAACCCTTCTAAATAAACTTTGAATGGGATTTTATACAGATCTGTTGGTCATAGTTAAAATGTATTCACATTAAGCCAACATGAAGGAATATAGGAACCAAAATTAAATGATGGTTGATGGTAAAAATGCACTTGGATAGGAGCACCAAAAATAGACACCCTAGGGTCTAGTGCTATAGTCCAAGTTAGGTGATATTATCCTGAAGAAATGGGACCTAGGGGGATGGAATCATCACTAGAAATGATGCCTAAAGGAGGTGGAATTACTATCTGAAAGGCTATAGATTATTAGGAATGAATGAAAAGATGCCTATGAGGGTCATGAGAATAATCAAGAGGGACCTATTGGTTGGGTGTCACAAGCCACACAAGTTACCATTTTTCACATTTTATATGATTACATTTGCCCCCCCCCCTTTATTGTAGTGATGTAGCAAAGTGAAATACTACGATAAAGGAAAATATAAATTATACCTAAACTTTCCTTCAAGGGTTAAGCTCATGAAGTTGTGTGATGCTTGGTGTGCATAGAGAGAGAACATTGTGAAGTGTAAATCTGCAAGAGAAAATAAGAGTAGATCAGTTCTTACTAGATATGTTATATCTAAAATAAGAATGTACAAATCTAGGTAAGAGAGATACAAAGAGCAACCAATGAATATACCTCACCAAGTACATGGACCAATACAAAACCTATTGTGATGCTAGATGATGTTGAGTAATGTTGGGTATGTGTTATACCAAGAGTAATATCATGAATGAAGTTGAGTGATTAATTCCCTAAAAGTGGCTCAAGAATGTAAAGCATGGCCCTTTGGCTCCATCATCACCTACTAAATGAAACTCTATGATCATTCATGTTATAATAAATGCTTGGACTATGTGTCTAAGACCTTTGAGTAGGTGGCTCAAGAATACAAAGGCTAGCTAGTCCTTTAGCTCCATCATTACCCTATGAAGTGAAGCTATAAACTGATATTATTATAAATGTGTGTCATATGGGATGGCTCCTGAAGCCCATGAATGCTCTGGAATCATGCAATGTGTCATGGATAGTGGAATGTGTACTAAGAACTAGGCCAATCTTGGCCAACTCAGAAAAGGTGGATATTAGGTTTGTATGAAAGCCACTCCAAAATTGGGCTATAGGCTTATGTGGAAGCCAATTAGAAATGTGGAGGTTATGATTGTATGAAATCCACTTTGAAATGATGCCAAACACCTATATATGGAGTAAGGCATGCAACTACTGAGAATGCCTAGGTAATGAACTAAACTCAAAAAGAAAAGAAGTCAAATGTGTCACACACATTGCCCGCAATCACTAGTGTTTGAAACATGGATTCTAATCTAGAAGTTATACCCACTGCCTAATCTAAAACTAGAAGTGAGAGACATCATGCCATGCATGATGCCCCCTATATCTAAATTCTATAAGAAAACCTATACTGAAACTATTAAATTTGAACTGGTCTATATGTGTAAAACTATATTTAAGCTTACCTTTCTACTTGTGTTTGAAAATTTTGATTTTTTTATTGTTTGGATAGGATCACCAAAATCAAACACCCTATTGTTTGGCACTGTAGTCCAATCTTGGTGTTGTTTTCCTAAGTTAATTCTGATGATTATTCTATAATTGTCACTATCTTCTTGGTCTAATCTTCCTAGTTTGAAGTATGGTTGTTGTTATGGGTGTTTTCAAAGCTAAATTTTTTACCGTTAGGAGCTCTAATCTTATGACAAAACCCCTATTTGTTGAGCCCTCTTCTGAGGGCAAGAATGAAGACCCTACAATGACTATTCTTAGAAGAAAGAGTGATGCAATTATGTTATGCTATGAGAATATATGATATATAAATGACAATCGACAAGCTATCTCAAGATATAACATGGTTTATAATGGAGATTATTATATCAACAAGGGTATGCCTAGATAGATATAACAATGTAATAGCATGTGCAATGTAATGAACTAGAACTTGAAGTCTAGTTAGTTGTTATTTATTAGTTTTTAATTGTCAAGTAGGGATGAAGCATGATGTCCATCATGGCATCCAAAAAATAAAGATAATGTATGATGTGGATCATCGCATTTTAAACAATTGAAAATTAATCAAGCAAAAATCACACAAGGCAACAAGCAAGAATCATACAAGAGTGGCCAAGGGGCCAAGCAAACAAGGGACATGAGCACATGTCACTTGAAATAAAAATCAAGCATGCAAGGCATGTTCAAATTCCACATACACATATAATTGAAACAAATATGGTTGGCACAATAGACACAAGCATATAGAAGAGTGAAAGCAAAGGACATTGGCAAAATTCTTAAGGCACACACAAGAAGAGAATCAAAGGACACTAGCAAATGTCCTAAGGCACATAAAATAAGCAAAGCAAAAAATGAAAAATGCAATCACATCTAGCTATGAAAATCAATAAAAGAAAGCATGTAAATACTAGAAATACAATCATGTCTAACTTATCAAAGCAAGAGGTAAAAGTATGCAAGACATGGAGTACAATACTAGGTATTTGCTAAGAAAACACAAGTGCTATATACTAATGAGTGTCGATAGAGTAATCTGAATATGCTAGTATGTAATTTACATCAACATGATAAATAGAGTGTGTGGTGTAGGAATGACATAATTTTGATGGTTTAGTCATGTAGAAGATGCCCCCAGGGGGTACATATATTGATGTATGTCTTGAATGTAGAAGTAGGATGCCCCCTCAATGGGTAGAGTGAAGCAATCATATATCTAGATGTCACTATACACACTCAAAGAAGATCAAGTAAATCATGGTAATATAGATAAATCAATAAATAATAGTATATAATAGTGAATGTAAGTCTAGCATTTTAGTAGAAATGTAAAGCATGGATGATGCATACAATTGAAATGTTTTTGAATTTTTTGAAATGTTATATTGTTTTTTTATTTTTGAATTATTTGAATGTTTTTGTATTTTTAATTATATTAATGTTTTTAGTATTTTGAGCTATGTACAATAAATGATAAAATAACTATGTAAAATTAAGGCTGAAAAGAGATTATACTAACCAATGAGTATCATGGGAGACTCCCTATCATGGTGTCCTGTATCAAGGATAGGGATCATGTGTGATCATGAAGCATGATGGAATAGGTAAGAATATGGTTTTAAAAGATGTGTATGTTGTAAATGATCTAAAATATCTATTGTGGAAACCAATTTTAGGGTCCCCCTATAACTCTAGGAAGTGGATACAACTGTAGGGATCTTAGGGACCCATATGGTTGTAGCAGATTCTCTTTGAACATCTACTTTGTGTGTAGAGGCATAAGACCTCAATGATACTATCTTAGGTGTGAACACTATAGCTAGAAGTTGTCTAGAATCTTGAAACTATGGTTGATCTAAAAGATGCCTATGTGTAAATGTCTGAACATTATGTACTAGCGAGGAAGACCTCGACTGTGTCTAAATCTAAACTAGAGGTATAACTGTAATTATTGAAGAAACTAAAATTGATGATGACAATGTAGAAGATGGATCTAATGTGGGGAGTGGTAACTCATATGAAACTCCTCCAACTATAACAACCTAATTAATGTGAATGAATTTCATGCATCTATGAACTATAAAAGGTACTACTTGAAGTTTTTAACTCCATGGTGGGCTAGTAGTATCCATGGTGAAGTAATTTGTGTGACATAGTGTTTCTACTAAATTGATCACCACACTCACTATCATGTATTTGTGTAAGAGCAATTTTGGATTCTATTAAAGTCAAGCATCAAAGCAATTATCCATCAAAGGATATTTTAAAAAGGTCTCCATTAACAATTACATAACGAAGTGTTTGTTTTTATAACTTATGTTTATCATTTTAGGATAAAGTGTTTGGTGTAATATATTTGTTTAGAAAATTATAAATATCAGAGAACAATTCTAGAGTTGCATAACTTCACATAGTAGCTAGGATAGAAAGGGAAATCAAATATGCATTAGATATTGATTTTGATTGTAATAATTTAATTGTATAAATAGCTTGATCATCATTAATTTTGATAAGAATCAAAGATGTGACACTTGCCATTACATCTACATGTCAGTTGTCTTTTATTGGTTAATTTTTATAGAAAAGTAGTCAAACTATGATGATAAACTTTGTACCATATTTTGGTATGGGATAAGATGTTCTTCTTTTATCTGATAGACATCATTGACTTGATTGACCACAAGTTGGGAATCATAAAAGACTTGAATAGATCTAATTTGGAGGGATTGAGTGGCAAAGAGACCCAAGATAAGTGCTTTATATTCTATGGTGTTGTTGGTGTAGGAGAAACTTAATCAATATGCAGAAAGAATTGTGTGACCAGAAGAGTCAATAAAGACAATGCTTTCCCCTGCACCAGATGTACATCAAGAACCATCAAAGAACATGGTCCAATTATTGTAATGAGTAGAATAGGTAGTGAAATCATCTCTAAATGTGTCACTAATAGGATTGGTGTCCCAAAGTGTTGTAGCATACCAATGGTCTACAATGATTTGGCTCTTTATTGATTTCTAGAGAACTATTTCTAAGTCAAACTCTATTGATAATATGAGCCATTTTGTGATGTGACAGGAGAGATGTGGTTTTCCCATGAGAAACTTCAAGGGATCTAATTTTTTAATAACCTAAGTGTTATTATTTAGCATGTTATGTCAAATTTTTTGTGTGGCAAAAACTAATGCTATACATAGTTTTTATATTGTAAAATATTTTTTATATAATCAACTATTGTGAGACTAATATAATAAACTACTCAATCGATATGTTGATCATCATGTTGTGCTAAGAGTAATTCTAATGCATGATCTGTTTCTAATATATATAAGAGGAAAGGTCTATCAGGTATAAGTGGTACTAAAATAGGTGGATTAAGAAAATATTGCTTGATTGTATTGAAGCTTTCTTGATAGGCTTGGTCCTAAGCAGACTTTGTATCTTTCTTTAATAATTGAGTGAATGACTGAGTTTTATTAGAAAACTAAGCTATGAAGTCATGTATTGCTTGGATCTTGACTTGTAAGGATTGAAGTTATTTTAAGTTCGTGGGAGGTGGCATGTCTATAATTGCTGTGAATTTCTTAGGTTCAACCTTTATGCCACATTAAGAAATAAGGAAGCCTAAGAGTTTGCCTAATGTAACTCTAAACACATACTTCTTTGCGATCAATTAGAAATTGTATTGCCTGAGTCATTCAAAGATCTATCATAAATTGATGTCATGATGTTGTTATTATTTGGATTTAGCTAATATATCATTGACATAATCCTCAACAATGTGGTGAACTAAGTCATGAAAGATATGCACCATGGTACATTGATATATAGTTCTAGCATTTTTTAATCCAAAAGGCATGACAATGTAACAAAATGTGCCCCAAGGTGTTTTAAAATATGTTTTCTCTTGATCTTCTTTGAGCGATTTTAATTTGGTTGTATCCTAAAAATCCATCCATAAATGATAAAAGGTCCTACCCAGTTGGGGAATCTACAATCATGTCAATGTTAGGTAAAAGAAAATCATCTTTTGGGCATGCTTTATTTAAATCTCAAGAATCAAAATAATACTAAATTTTTCCATTGGGTTTGACCATGAGGACTATATTGGAAACCCATTCAAGGTGTGTTACTAGTCGAATGAATCCAGAATCTAAGAGGCATTGGATCTCATCTTTGACTAAGAGAACCACTTTAGAATGCATTTTGTGATTTTTTTGTTTAACTGATTTAACATCTGGGTATAAGGGAGTCTGATGAACTATTATAGATTTATCAATTCCTCGTATATATGAGTAAGACCAAGAAAAGAGTTTTAGAATATCTATTAAAGTCTTATGAATATTTGTGTCCTCTTCCTTTCATAGGGTAGTGGCTAACAAGACAATGTGGGGATCTTGATCAGTTCCAAACTTGAAATTAACTATTTCCTCATCAAGCAATGTGGAATAATCTAGTGTGTATGGGGTTGTAGGAATAGTATCATCCGAATCAACTAGTATGTCTTAGGTATAATCTAGACATTTTCTAAAGTATGTGTGGGCATTTGTGTGATGAGGAAATCTATTTTTATTATAGCAATATGGAAATCCTCATATGCTCTAAGAAATTGTAAGAGGGATTCATCATTAGAGAATTCATCTATTATGTGCATATCTATTGAAATTGTATCATCAATAAGATCAAGATAGACCAATGATATTGTTGAGGTAAAATTAATGGTGTGGTTTACTAGTGTAATGGGTGGATAAAAATTTATATGCTTTGAAGTGGTGGAAGAAGGTTTATCATGAAGAAGGGTAAGTTGAAATCCTAACCCTTGCTTACAATGTTGTGTAGATGCCTCAACAAGATTGATAATTACTTATTCATGATTTTTAAGAATTTTTCATGATATCCCATGTTATTAAGACATCTAAGTTCAAAAGGGGAAGTAAACTGGTGATTTGGTATCAATGTTATTATAGAACTTGGAATTGTCTAATGTGTTCTAGGGTTTGAGGGTGCATTATGAGTAGTGGTTTGTGTAGGTATATTACTAAGATTAAAGTGCATAATATAATCCTATGGATATTTGATAACCTGGTAGTATTTAAAAGGTTCATTGTCTATTGGTCATGTGTATATGTAGCCTTTCTGACTAAATTTTAGACAAGCATGAAGTCTATAAAGGACTACATGCATATCATAAATCATAAGCTGACCAAGTAATAAATTATAATTGAGCTCATTTGGCATGACTTGGCAAGTAGTTGGTAGTGTCTTAGGTCCCAAAGTAATAATGAGTGTTATTTAACCCATGAATTTTCATGGAATGTTATGAAAACCTCTGATGTTCATGCCAAAATGGTCTAGATCATGAGGTTGTATATTAAAATGTTTGAGAAAAGAAATGTTGTAAATGTTGAGTCTTGAAACGTTATCAACTAACATTCTTTTTACCCACACATCATTGATTCTTAATTGGATATATAGAGGTAGATGTTTTTCAATGATGTGGTGTGGGGGTAAATCCTCTTTCTAAAAGGAAATATTCTCTTTAGTCTATTGCATTGTGTTGAGGATAGATAAAATAGTAGTTGATTCAGTTAAAATAGGAATTCTAGTATTGTGAAGGGCTACATACAACACATCTTTATAAACATCTAATCACTGAAGGAGCTTTAGAACTGAAACTATATCATAAGGGGTGTTATCTTGAGTGATAAAGCTATATCCATGGGTGTAATCAACCTGCCTATCTTCATAAACTTGGGTGATAACATGTAATACATGATCTAATATAGGCATAGAGTTGGTATTAGGTGTAGGATAAGAGCTAGATGTACCAATTTTTAATGGAGGAGGGATAGATATAACTTTTTGTGTTTGTTTGTGTCTAGTAGTGATATGGAAATACTCAAAAGTATCCAATGAGATATATGCATCTAGGTAGAACTCATGAACCTGAAATGAAATGTATGAAATTAGAGTGATAAGTTGTATAGCAATATGTTTATAAAGAACATTACACATGAGAGATAGAAAGAAAGGGAGAGAGAGAGAGAGAGCATGAATTTGTGCATTAATTCATAAATAACTTTGATATGTGATATGATATTTCTAATATGTTTAGCAAGATAAACATGAAAAAAACTCCATATAAGAGATACAAAGCAAGGGATAGAGAGCATGAAATGATGCATGAATGCATAAAATAATTTTACATATGCTATGATATTTCTAATACGTTTAGAAAGATAAACTTGAATTTTTTTCCATATGAGAAATAGAAAGTAAGGAAACCTTGAATTAAATACAAGTAAACATTAATTTGAAGGAGAAGGATATTACTATGTTTAACAATAAGTTTCTTAATATCATCCAATATTATGAAAATTAAGCATGAAATGCAAATAATTAAGCTTTGTACTAACACATGGTAAACTTCATCATTCATGTACATGAAAGGGTTGAGTATGGTATCCTTATTGTTTTCTAGAAATGCAAGAAATATGTGTAAATAAGTGAGATCCATTTTTATTTTTATGTGGAATCTCATTTGAGATGTAAGGTGATACGTCAAGCCAAAAAAGGGACCTAGTATATGCAATTGGGGTTTTGAAAAATGATATTTTTAAAATTAATAAGGAATTTTAAAATTTAATGTGAATTTCTAATTTAAATATGCAGGTAAAAAATCAAAAAATATTAGAAAATTCTTGATTTAAAGGGACCTAGTATATGCAACTAAGGTTTAGAAGAAAATGATTTTTTTTAAATTTCTATGAAATTTTAAAAATTAATGCTAATTTATGGTTTAAATATGCATGTAAAAAACCAAAAAATTATTGGAAAAATCAGCAAGGAATTTACCCTAGGGTTTTAAGGGTTTTTAAGCACAAATAAAGTAAATCGGGTTCACCAAATGATTTAACTATTTTGGAAATATTATAGTCTTATTCCTAATCTAGTTAAAGGTCTAAGATAATTAAATTAGTAAATAATATTATAGTAATTAAGCTATTGATTTGTATAATTTAATTTTAATTTAAACCTTTCTATAAATAGTAATAAATGTGGAAAAATAAGGCTTAGCTAGAAGTAGATTGAGATAGAGTATGGAATTCACTGTGCAGGACTGAGACAACATTTCAAATCAAGATCTATCCCTCATTTTGTGAAAGGATAGGAGCACTGAAATAGGACACCATGGGGTTTGATGCTATAGTCCTCTTCTATCACTGTTGTCCAGTAGACCTAAGCTTTCTAGGTTTTTTTCATTGTATATGTATGACTTTGCTTGTGAAATTTAGACTATTGAATGTCTAAAAAACTCATAGATCTAATTTATTCTTAAAACCCTAGAATCCATGATGCTCTGACAAACTTTGAGATAAAGGGAGGGGGGGGGTCGCGTTTAGTGTGTGTAATATGCAATGAACGTATATCCACACCACTTGTGTGGGCACCCTATCTACATACCAATATTCTAAAGAGCGATCAAACCATATGTAGTTCTCCTGCTTGATGTGCATTGTGTAATAGTGTGAATGAAGATGTAAAATGCTAGAACTAGGTGTGCTTTAGGTGGCTAGGTATTGGTGTAAGGATTTAGATGTATATGTAGTTGTATTAGATGGTTATATGTAGAGAATAGGAATGTTTGCCTCAATGGTCTTGCTTGTATTCTTGATTGATTTGTAATATTTTCCAACCCCTTCTAAATGAACAGGTGCCTTAATGTGATTACATTTGACCCATGACCAACAAGAAAGAGGATAGGAACTGAAAGTAAATGATTATTGGTGATAAAAATGCACTTAAATAGGAGCACAAGAAATAGACACCCTCGGGTCTAGTGTTATAGTCCAAATTGGGTGCTATAGTCCTAAAGGAATGGGACCTAGAGGGATGGAATCATCACTGGAAATGTTTTTTAGAGGAGGTGAAATCACTTTCTATAAGGCTATGGATGACTGGGAATAAGTGAAAATATGCCTATGAGGGTCATGAGAGGAAGCAAGAGGGATCGATGGGTTGGGTGTCACAAGCCACACTCAAGTTACCAATTTTCACACTTTATATGACTATATGAATACATCTAATGTCAATTTTACAACTTCATTAGCCTCAATTCTAAAGTATATCTAGTTAAACATTCATTTGGTAAATTATCTTACATACATAATTGGGGCCAACTGATCCCCATGAAAGTAATGTTGTCCATATAATGTTCCAGTTGGGTTCCATTAGCCCTAATTGCATACCATATTGAACTAATTGAGTATTTAGGTTCAATATGATATGCAATTGAGGCCACTCAATCCCCAAGTAAGTAATTACATCCATCTAATGTCATTAGGGGCTTTAATTACACCATGTTAAATCAATTGATTTTTTTTTCAATACTATACGCCATTGAGGATAACTAAGTCCTATGTAATTAATTAATTCCACCTATAATATCAATTGAGGCATTTTTCACCCTATACAATCAATTGTGTCCATATAGTTTATCCATTGTGAATATTTTTCCCTAATTACACATCATATTTAACCAATTAAGTATTTTCTTCAGTATAGTATTTACAATTAAGAGTAATTGGTTCTTGTACAAGGAATTCTTTCAATATAATGTTAATCAAGGGTTTGATATCGCATGTCATATTAGACAATAATCTTAAGATTACTAGGCCTAAATACTCTTATTCAAGTTTTAGGATATTTAGAATATATAATGTGAATGCGTTATTAATGTGATTGCATTATTAACATGATCATGATATTTTAATTTAAATTCAATTCCCATGCCTTTTGGCTTAGGAATGGCTTGGATTCATGAACCAAAGGCTTAGATTATCAATGTACAACTGAGTATTTAAAGGTATGAAAATAAACAACAAATTTAAACTTTGATTGCCAGATACACTAAGAATTTCAATGCAAAAATACAAAATCTTGATACCATCATGACAAGCACACTCTCCTCTATCCAAAAATATGATTGTTATATGTTTGGACTAATTTAAGGTTTCCAACTATATTTATTTCTAACTATGCCTTTTTTTGGCCACGAAATGCTACAAACATACATGTTCATGTAATTTTTGTTTCATTGATCCAAGTGAAAAATAAATTATATGGTAACATAGTATCCTTAATTCTACACACATTCAAAAAATAATAATTTTCATTCTTTCTAAGGTAGTTAGGCCTTACTCATGAATGACTATCCATTTCTTTGTCAATTTTTAGGATCTAGTTACTTTCAAAATTCATAAAAAAGGTATTCATTGAAAAAATAAAAAAATATAGGTGATGTGATACAAGAATTTATATAAATTTTACCCAAAGTTTTTCAAATAATATTAAATACTTCTCAAAAAATGGTGTGCATCATGGCCGTTGATCTACTATGTTTCATAAAAAAACTAGAGTTCCTCTTCAAATTTTAGATGTTTGACCTAGTTATAATTTACCATTTTAAAAAAATAGTGTTTTGGAAACTAGACTCTAAATTCTACATTTCATGTTTTTACACCATCTTCAAATTTGAAGTGTATATATCTCAAATTATCTATAGAAGTTCAAATTTCTGAAATTTCAAAAAAATCATGTCCATGGGTTGGCCACTTTTTGTCCCCCAACTTTGTGCACTTACCCCCAACACATTCAAATAGTGTTTGGAAAAATCACTAAATCAAAAATAGTGGCATATGATAGAATTTTATTCATTTACGATATTTAAGAGGCCACTATTAAAATGGCCACTGACAAGGATCATAACATGGATGGATTTACCTATGAATTCCATCATGAATTTTGGGATATTGTGGGTCTGGGTCTTCACAAAGTTTAAATGTAAGCTATCAAAACTAATTCTCTTGGAAAGCTAATTTACCAAGGAAATTTCAAGTTTATTCCAAAATATAGGGATCCAAATCTCATTAAAATTTGTCATCTCATTACTCTTCTCAATGTATCCTATTAGATAATTTCCAAGTCCCTTACTTTTTAGGTCAAGTATCTTCTACCCCTCACAACTCATCTAGAACAAACTAGTTTTATATTTAATAAATATATCCTTTATAATAACATTTTTGTATATGAGGGATTGGAATGTGCCAAGAAGTCTTTTTTGTCACTTTGAGTTGCACCCTTTGAGGAGATATTTTAGGCCTCCTCAACCAATTGACACAATGGGAACACATCAAGGTTGTGGGTGACATATGGTTTAAGTGAACCTCTAGAGAGGGTTGGTTCCCTTGATGAATCACCTAAAATTAAATACTAAAACTTCTCTAATTTATGCAAGGAAAAGGGTGAGAGAGAAAAATTAAACATGAAAAAAGGGGATGTACCAAAATGTTGGTATCCTCAACTTGGCAGGGTTGTAGACTAAAATGGATTAAAACTGAAATCTGATTACACAACTCATAAAATAGTCTCCTCACATAATTATTTCAATATGTAGGTTGTATTTAATTCATTACTCAAGAGGGATAATCAATAGGTATGAAATAAGACACAAATGAAGGATTTCCATACCTAGATTTTTTTAAAACTACTTGACACACACCATATGACTTGAAAGAAGACTACCATATTTGTAAAGAGGTAAGAATGAATATAAAAAATGATAGGAATATTAAGACACTATCAAAAACATTCATTAAACAATCCATTAGAACGTACACAAGATGTAAACTTGAGAAGGCAAAAATCATCTTTATTCTTCATTCCAAGGCATTGAACAAATATGAGTCTTAAAAGCCAAAGATTTCCATTCTTAATATTTACAAGGAGATCCATATATTTATGGAATTACAAAGAGAGATGATAAAATTAAATTTAATCTCCAAGGAGAAGAATCCTATGACATTTTCACTATTCATGAATAGTCACCACATGTGATCCTTGCCACCATGAACAAGAGGTTAAAAGACCAATGGAGAACATCACATGTCTTTACCCAAACATTAATATAATGGATCCTCCATTATAATTTCACCCCACACTAACTCATGAGTGCATATAAAATATGTATATACTCTTTGTCCTCATCCCCCACTTTCATCTACCACCTCTTTGTCTTTATGCATCTTTCCACTAAAGTCCAAAATGGCTTTTGTCTTTAGGAAAAACACATGAAGTAATGGACCTCCATATAAATTCAACCCATCCTCTTTCACATAATCTTTATATCATGGAATATACTTTATGGTCCATGTCACATCACTCAAATTTCACATCACCACTATGCCACATCACCATGCATAATTACTATGAATAGTAACCATGAATTGTGTCTATGTGAATAGTGTTTTATGAATAGTAATCCTGCTCCTAATAGTAAACATGGTGTGATCTCATGAATATCAATTAAACCTTGTTATCCATGTTTCAACCAAATGGTGACTTGAATAGTTGACATTCTTGCCACTTCTATGGGATGACTGCCTGTTAGTGATGAATCTAGTAGCCTTATGCAGTCCATTAGGCATGGATTCATATGTGTTCCATCATAAATATGATTATTATCATGGATTTAAAGCCTTAAAATAATCTCAAAAAAATGAAAAATACCTTCCCCACAAGCGAAGAACAATAACTACATGTGTACGTAGGCACTTGGAGGAAAGAAAAATACAACTAAACTACTAAAATAATGTACACATAATCATTGGAGAAAATAAAATAACTACCTACTCTAAAATAACTAATCAAAAGTCCATATACACAAATCTATTGACTAGTAATAAAAAAGAGTTTCCCTTTCTTACTAATATAATATGTTTTACATTCTTGAGGGATGTAAACACCAAAAATTTGCACACTATGATTCTGAGTGTCAAAATATGCCTTGACTGCCTTGGGACTCTCTTGGGACCAACCTAACCCTCTAACACCTAATCAATATTACCCATAGCTAGTTTGGCTAAACTAACTTAAACCTAAACTCTTACCCCTTTTTACCCTTGATCGTCGATGGTTAGGGTGCACCTCTTTAACCAAGAGCATGCAAACTACCCGCTTTATTTTTATAAACATAAGTTTTCTAAATCCTATTGTGAACCATTGCATGGATGATTTATAATTAGATTTCCTAGTTGAACCTTCACTCCCACCTCTTTCTTATGCCTATAAGAAGAGAGGATCCTGAAGGTGAAATCCATCTATAATTGTCATCAATAGCTTTGTGTATTTAGGAGTTTATTTCTTGTAGTTCAATCATTATCAACAATATATCAATCATATCATAGAGTTGACTTAGCACCACCTCTCCACCAAGTTCTCAAGTAATTTTACTCTATTGGAATCAAGCTATATTTCACCAATAAGTTAACTACCTCAACCATCCACCCAATCAACTTCTAGTAGGATGAGTACTTATTTCTCAGTATTCATTTACTTTATTTCCATTTCAAAATCAATTCAAATCTTACCCATCTCTCAAAATACATCTTTTAAATCCCATCAGTCAACCCTTTTATCAACCCAGATTCATAGACAGTAACCTTCGATGGTTGACTCAACCACTAACAGTCTGTCCAACCACCAACAGTCACCTTAATAATCGATGATCATCCCAATCATCGATGGTCACTATGGAAGTGAAAACCAATAAGCTAATTTCACTTATCAATAACCAATCAAACATAATTATCTATGTTCCTACCTATTCATAGACCCCTTTCTAATTTTTTGAAGCAAACCCCAACTCCTTAGCACTAGTATTAATTAGTTTATCACTAATTTAATCATTTTTAGTCTATTTTCTAAGCAATCATTATTGTGTTTAATTTTATTACCTTTTATTATTGATATAAGTACCTTATATTTTATTTATAAGCTTAATTGTTTAAAAACATGTGGATTGATAGCCCCTAAAGAAGCTCTCGCTTCTAGGATCTAGCTATTACTAGGCAATCCACCCAACTATTTTTCTAAAAAACAAGTTTGTTTTAGTGCTTTCTTATTTGTAGGTCATCCTCCCAAGCTAAAGAAGAGCTCTTTAGAATATTTTGATTCAATGCATGCACAATCAAATGGGTTTTTCAACCATACCTGTAATTAGTTTCTTCTTTTCCCTCTTTCTAATAATAAATAAGAAATTCACTAAAACATTCTGGCACACCCGATGGGACCCTTGTGTCTCTAATTAGGTTCTTGTTTGCTTTCAGTCTCTCTATTTTATGCTCATTAATGAAATCAAAAGTTTCATTTGGGATTAAAACCAAGTGCATACATCGACTACTTGAAATTTTAATTCACATAGCCCAACTTAAAGGCAAAGTAACCTATCGTAGCTTCACTTTTTGTTGCACACACTAAACCAAACCACTTTCAACAATTGAACATCAAAAAAAATTGAGGAAGGCCTGATTAGGATTTCATCATCTACCAGTTACCTTACCCCTTTCTCGGTGATCCTACTTCAAGGTCATTACTAATGGGACGACCAACTTAGCTCTCTAGTTGAGTATAATTTTTAGATATCAATATATATTGGCTAAGCACCCAACACCCTTATTGTTGTGGTGTGTGAAGTGAGGGGGTAGTCCCTAATACCAAGGCACATATTAATTTTAATATAGATTCTTCTTGAGCGCTTAAAAACAACCCAAAACCAACCTTAGACTTCCTCTCTAATATCCTCTCTACAAACCAATTTCAATTAGACATCTTCTTAAGGCATAATCCAAAAGTGAGATTAATTAAAACTCAAGGGCTTAACACATCTTTTAGAGTGGGATATGATTTCTTTGATCTTTTATTGTCTTCTCTTTGTTTGAGTATTGAGTTTATTTGTGTTTTCTATCTCCCTTTTATCATATAGTTCTCACTTTCCAGTAGCGAAGAGACCTTACAAAGCAAAACCAATCACCAAGCCAAAGTACCTCTTCTACCTCTTCATCCATGGACTATGTTCTGAACCAATAGAGTCTCCTCACCCCTTAGGAAGTCATGCCTTGCCTCGAGAGGTTTCTCAAGGAGATGTAAATTTTTCCACTTTCCTAGATAACAATCCTATGGTCTTGCAAGATTATCTTACAACCATGTTGTATAGTACCTTGGCTTTGACCCCATCCATAGATCCACCTTATGGCATGCCTCTCCACCTAATGGGAAATACTTCCATTGCCATGGTTACTACCCAACCATTGACTACCCAAGCTTCCTCATCAACTAAAACCCCCTTTGAGACTAACCTTGAAAACCAACAAACTCAAACTACCACTACTCATACACCTTCTACTCTTACCAACCACTCCTCCATAATAGGAGTGCCTACCTCTATCGCTACCAACATTCCTTTAGATACCTCTAACCCATCAACCACTACTCTACTTCAGAGCCTTGTGTTATCCATACTCTCTACCTTACCACTGATTAGCACAAGGGTCACCACCCTTCCATAGGTCACCAACCCAACTACCGCTCATATCCAACAAGCCTAATTAACCAACTTTCTTTTCTTTTTCCTTGCCTCAATCTGAACGCATAGATCTCTTTGCTTGGGCATGTACCAAGCATATCTCCTCTATACTATGTGTCTAAAGCTTCCAAACCCTCAATGAAGATTTTACCATGGTGCATAATTTAGATAATTGAGCCATTGACAAAGGAAAGCTAAAGCTCAAAAACAAGAACTCAACCTATAAAACCAATGAGGCTTCTTCCTCCGAGTCAAGAAACTAGTCCAATACCAACACCAAAAGCAAGGAAACCATGAATGCAATTGTCCTAAAAAATGCTCCTCCACTTTCTATCAACCAATCTAATTCCTCTAGTTCGTCAAATCAAAACATGAGGAGCCAAACCCAAAACAACCAAAAACAATTCACTCCACTCAAAGAATCATATGATTCCATCTTGGATTAGTTATTGAAATATAGTATCATTTAACTTCGTCTTATCAAGCCACCCCATCAATTTGACTCTTCTCATCCTACACCTAGTTGGTACAACAAGAATGATCTATGTCCCTTTCATCAAGTAATAGGAAATGACATCAGTAGGTGTAATGCCTTTAAGAGCCTTGTTCAATCCCTCATTGACAAGGGGGAGATTTCATTGGACAACCCTAATACACTATCAAACTAAGCCATTGATATATTTAGGCAACCCTTCCCAGACCATGCTCCTACCAATAATGATAGCAACAACTTTGAGTGCTCTCATGATACCCATATAGTTAACATAGTCTTTGACACACTCACTGTTAAAGAACCTATTGACAAACCTATTTGTCACTCACCCTCTCCACTTATTGAGGTAGCATAATCACCTTCTCATCATTTAGAAACCCAAAATGAGGAAACACCATCTTCTCCCCCTCCACTTATTAAGGTGGTAGAGTCCTTAACCACCCTTTTAGCTGATATATCAGAAAAACCAACCATCACCACCTCACCTTTACCTTTGACTACCAATAAAATTACTCCTCCTTTGAAAACCATTCCCAAAGAGAAAATCCTTATATCTTCTCCTCCCATATAGAAGTTATTAATCCAAGCCTCACATCCTTTGATTGAGGAATAGGATAAGGTTACCATCCTTATCTCTCTACCCAGGGGATTATCATTAGGTCTATTATTTAGGGAATCAAGCTAACCTACAAACCCTTCTCTAGGCTAGTGCAAAAATTGGAATTTATCTCCAACCCTAACATATATTGAGCCACCTTCTAGTAATAATTAGGTATCCCTTACATTACTTGACCATGACCTCTAACTCTTTTTCTATCAGAACAACCCACCACTCCTATTAACCAACCTCTTATTATATCTACCAAAACAACCAAACCCTCTAACCAACAAACTAAAACTTCCACCAAACTAACCAACCCTCAACTATTAATCATGGGATATATATTTTACTTAATCACATTCTTTTTTATTTAACCACTTAATCATACATTCAAGATATGTAATAAAACTAAAAGCAATAACATGCACCACATGAGAGAGAGAGAGAGAGAGAGAGAGAGAGAGAGAGAGAGAGAGAGAGAGAGAGCAAATTTTATGTGGAAACCCAAAGTGGGAAAAACCATAGAGAACAATCTCAAGTATATAAATGAGCACCAACTCAAGTTACAAAGTTTGAAGGCACCAACTTGTAGGAGCACCAACATAGCAATGATTTATGAGCACCCACCCAAAGGAGCACTAATCCCTCTTGTGTATAAAACACCAACTATATCTCAATGTTGCTTTCTCAACAAATGATAAAACACTACTATATCTCTTCTCTTTTCTCTACTCTTCTGAGCTAGATAAAATCATTCACTTCCATATTACAAAATGGATTCCCAAGCCTCCTTTTATATCTTTCCAAATGACCTTTGGCATTCACCCTTGCATGACCCTTTAAATTCTTTATTTGTCTTTACCTAGTGACTTTTCAAATTCCTCAAGGTGACCCTTCATGGAGAAATGCATCCTTTTCCTCTTTTATCTTTATTGACAACTCTTTGGATTCCTCAAGGTGACCCTTCATGGAGAAATGCATCCTTTTCCTCTTTTGTCTTTAATGATGACACTTTGACTTCTTCATGGGCCCTCTTTGTCCTTATGCAACCAAAAATATATTCAATAATATTTAATTAATATTAACACACTTTTAGCCAAGATATAAACATTAAAAACACCTTTAGACATTAAATGCTAATTGACATAAATGATAATATTTCAAACAATCTCCCCCTTTATCTTTCATGGCAACCTAAAACTATCACCAATTCTAAAAACTTGTACTACACATACCAACCTAAAACTGAGACCTATAAACTAAACTAACTAAAAATATACAGTAACTCCCTCTTACTATAGCATCCTATTTTGTAAACCTATTCCTATAGCTTACACTTATCTCCCCCTTAATTGATATATAAATTAATCTATCAACTCACCTTCTTGTAATGAAACATAGCCAAGACCCAATAGCATCCACCATGCTTCATTTTTTCTTAAAAGTGTCTCCTTGAAGCCTAGAAGAGACACCCCGCACAAAGGTCCTAGAACAAAATCTCAGGAGATTCCCATATCTCCTCTATTACTTCCTTGATCTTCTTGTGTCTTTCTCTTAGAATCTATTTAAGCATGTCTAACTTATTTGACTTACTAACCTCAATATTAATTATGTTGTTCATCTTCTCAACTATTGCAACTATCTTATCTTGACAAGGCTCATGCTCAAATGTAACAAGACATTCTTCACAGTCCTTCCTATCTGATTCTTTATTCACTATAGCAAGTAATTTATTATCACTCTTAAACTCAGCCTATTCAACCTTTATTGTCTTAGGTCTCCAAACGTAAATTTGGCTCTTCTCATACCTTCTAGGGGCTTTGTACCCTTTGACATACCTTGAAGATCACTTTACTCTATTTGGACATAATTTATCAATATGGCCATCCTTATGACAACAAAACCAAACAAGATTTATCATACCTTTTTCTTGAATGTGACTGAGATCTCCCTTTGACTAATTACTTTTCCTCATACAATGTCTTGCCATATGATGGATTCAATAATTTCCCTTTAAAACTAGCATCCCTATTACTTTGGACTGATATTTCATGATCTTTTTCATCCTTGATTATGAGCTTCTCATGCTTATTCTTTAAATAACCTAACTCAATCTTCAACTAATTACACTCTTCTTCTCTTGATTTCAAACTGGAATATGCAACCTCTAGTTGATTCTTAAAATTTTGAATAAACATCTTATATTCTTTTTCTTCTATATCCAACTTAGAATCCAAGATACACACCTATTCCTTAATAGCCTCAACCATAGATTTTGAGCTCTTGATTCTCCTTCTTTAGCTACTTGACCATCATGTTTTCCCTAATCTACCTTCAAGATGTTAAACTCTTTTCAAAGGAACCTGCTCTAATACCAATTGTTAAACATGGGATATATGTTTTAATTAATTAAATTCATTTTGATTTAACCACTTAATCATACATACAAGATATGTAATAAAATTGAAAGCAACAACATGCACCACATGAGAGAGAGAGAGAGAGAGAGAGAGATTTTACGTGGAAACACAAAGTGGGAAAAACCATAGAGAACAATCTAAAGTATATAAATGAGCACCAACTCAAGTTACAAAGTTCACAAGCACCAACTTGTAAGAGCACCAACTCCTTTTCTAAGCACCAACATAGTAATGATTCATTAGCACCCACCCACAGGAGCACCAACCCCTCTTGTGTATAAAACACCAACTATCTCTCAATGTTGCTTTCTCAACAAATGATAACACACTACTATATCTCTTCTCTTTTATCTACTCTTCTTAGATATATAAAATCATTCACTTACATATTACAAAATGGCTTCCCAAACCTCATTTTATAGCTTTCCAAATGACCTTTAGCATTCACCCTTGCATGACCCTTTGAATTCTTTCTTTGTCTTTGCCTAGTGACTGTTCAAATTCCTCAAGGTGACCCTTCATGGAGAAATGCATCCTTTTCCTCTTTTGTCTTTAGTGATGACTTATTGGATTCCTCAAGGTGACCCTTCATGGATAAATGCATCCTTTTCCTCTTTTGTCTTTAGTGATGACTCTTTGACTTCTTCAAGAGCCCTCTTTTGTCTTTATGCAACCAAAAATATATCCATTAATGTTTAATTAATATTAACACACTTTTAGCCAAGATATAAACATTGATAACACCTTTAGACATTAAATGCTAATTTGACATTAATGGCAATATTTCCAACATTAACCACTTAAGCAAACCAAGACCCAAGTAGCCAAATCCTCTCCTATCATCCCAACTAGATCTACCAAAAACCTTGGTATTGTCCCTACATTTAGCGTTAGTCACCAGTCTATGAAAGTGGACCTAACCCCCTCAATCCCACCAAAAAAATTCTATATCAAATAATCCAAAGAGGAAAAACTATATAAATTCCAAAAGGCCCAAATTTTGTCTCCCTCTACCTTGAATAGGAAGCCAATCATCTCTACCAAAACCCCATGACCTTTTTTGGTACACCTTTGTAGTTGTTCTTTGATTCACCTCTTTTCACCATGCCAAATATACCTAAGCTATCTATCTTACAATCTTCCACCTCTAGTTCATCAATCTCCTTACCTAAACTGAAGCCATCAACCAAGCATACCACCCTACCCAAAACACCTACCACCAAACCTATCTTTAAGCAACCTCCTACCTCAACCATCAAAGAAAAGATGATGACACCTCCACCACCTTTACCCAAGTCCTAATCAACCATTTTCCATAGGTTATTATAAACCTATTATTTATCCCTTCTTCCCATAAAAACCTTTAACACTCTAGCTTCTAAACCCATCTAGTAAAATGAACACGACGTGTGTCTTATCGTAGGACACACAGCCATTATATGAATAACTACAAAGATCTCTAAACCATCATCCACTAGATTTATGATAAGGAGAATCTATTAACATATTAACCTCCTATGAGCCTCATACCAATCCAATCACCAACCATACCTACCTGATACTCACCTACTCCTCCACTCTCACCTTAGAGTGAAGATGATTCTAATCAATTTTTTAGCTCAACCTCTCCTTCTATCCATACTATCAATGTGGTCATTATTGTCCCCCAAAAAATATCACTCATTTTTGGGATAACATTTGAACTATTTTGGTCCTACAGACCAAAATTGTCTCTTCCCTTTTCAAAATTTGTCCTGGTCATTCAAAATTCTCATTTTTCAAGCTTCTCAAAAATCATGGACTCTGCAGGCTCGAATCTACAGACTCTACAGGCTAGAATCTATGGACTCTGCAAGCTAGAATCTATGGACTCTGCAGGCTTGAATTTATGGACTCTATAGGCTTGAATCTATGGACTTAGTAGGAAGAGAAATCTATGGAATCTGTAGGCCAAGTTCAATGGGATTCATAGGTTTATTTCTACAGACTCTTTAAAGGATTGTTTTAGTGTCTTGGTTCAATCAAAAATCTCCATCGACAAGCATCTAAGCAAAGAAGGCTTGAACCGTTGAACCATTAAACCACTTTGGTTTAATAGGTTCAACACTTTTGATTCAGTTGGTTCAACACTTTCGGTTCAATCAGTTCAACGCTTTCAGTTCAATTGGTTCAACTCTTTCGGTTCAATCGGTTCAATGCTTTCAGTTCAATTGGTTCGTCTACTTTATTTCAATGTTTTGGTTCATCCTTTGCTTCAATCAAATAGTTCATCAATCAGTTCAAGGCTTTGTTTGAACTGTTGAACCAAAGCTTGGTTCAACGGTTGGTTCAACATCTTTTGGTTCAAAAGTGGGTTCAAACACATGGTTCAAAGGCTTCATTTGAATCATTGAACCAAAGCTTGGTTCAACGATTGGTTCAAACAAATGGTTCAATGACTTAGTTCATCTACTTGGTTCAAAGGCTTGGTTCATTCAATTAAACCATCAGTTTGAACCATTTTGGTTCAAATCTTGGTTCATCGACTTGGTTCAACCAAGTGGTTCATTGCCATGGTTCATGAAGTGGTTCAATGGAATGGTTCACTCAGATGATTTAAAGGAGCAGTTCAAATGCAAAAGTTCAATGAGCCTCCCGAAGGACAAAGTGCCCTTGTGGAGGGCACTTGGATGACAAAAGTACCCTTCGAAAGGGTCATTTTCAAAGAAACCTCAAAAGGTAAATTCTTTTAGATTTCTATTTAAGGCATTTGAAAAATACTAAGGCAAGAAACGATTCCTTTAGACTTGTTGTCCAAAGGAATTCCTTCAGACAAAAAACCCAAAAGAATTTAGAGAAGCTGTGGGCAGAAAGCCCAAAGAAATAACCAAGGAAAAAGTGGTAGGAACATTTTTCATGGACTTTTTGTCCACGAGAATTTGTCCAGTGAAAATGCCTGCAAGAAACCTGTGAAAGGCTACCGAAGGACCCCGAAGGGCAGGTGCCCTTGCAGGGGACTCCTGACTGCCGAATAGAAGGACACTTCCCCAAAGCCGAAGGGTCACCTTCCCTTCAGGAACATGTAAAACAAGAAGCCTGAAGGCCATTCAAAGACCGCCCAAAGGGTAGATACCTTACGGCAAAGTGGATCATTTATTAAGGCCCGAAAGGGCAGATTGTTTCTAGGAAAGTGCCAAATAGAAAATCCAAAGAAGGACCAAGGGGTGACACACCCGAAGATGTCAAATTCAACACAGCGAACTAGTCATTGAAGACATAGTGACAGGCGTGCAAATGCCAATTTTAAATCTCATAAAATAGCCATTGATCCTTTGAATCTATAGACCTGAATGCATTCATAGACTTCAAGGCCAAGAACAGTAAAAAGCGAGGAAGGAATAGAATAGTAAATTGAATCTAGGACCCAATTTAATTAACTAGAAAAGGAGGAATGATGAAGGTAGGATCAGATCACTAGGTGGACATTGAAAGTTGCAAACTTTCAATAGCATGACTTATTTCTCTGCATTGATAAAATCAAATGGGTAAATGCCCCTAAGTTCTAGTGTGTCTTCTTAATAGATTCCAATGCAACATGAGGTGTTATTGTTCTTGAGTCCTTCTTGAAGAGGCTATATAAGGGACTCTCTTTTATTGTAAATAGATCCCTTTTTTGACAATCAGAATGAAACTCTACCCAAATTGAAAGGCAATTCTGAGACTTTGAGCTTAGTTTGTTGATCATATTTTGTTATTGGAATGAGAAAGCAATTAATTTTTCAGACTTTGTGCTGTGATATCTTTGTTGTTGGGGAAACTGGTTTTATGTCTTTTTCCTTAATATATCTTATGTTCCTTTTATGTCTGTTCCTTTAACAAGCAAAATTAGTGACAATAGCTAGGAAGGTGTCCTAAAGAGTCAAGTGTGGAGCGACTTTGTGGCCCCATAATTGCCTTTAGTGTGTTTTCTTTTCATTTTTGTATAAATGACCTTGGGATGACTTTGTGCCCTCATTATCCTTTGTATCTTACTCTTGAGCAATCTAGGTAAAGACTTTGTGCTGCATCTTGATTTGCTGGTTATTACATCCTTTGCTATATTTTGCATTTACTACCAAGAGTATTCTTGTGGTTTGTTGAATAGTACTTCTGAAAGAAGAGGAGTGATGACTGTCATTTCCCTTGAGTTTTTCCTTTGACCTACACACATCATCTCTGAAGAAAGAGAGATGGATGGTTTATCCTACCCTTGAGTATTATTTTCTATTTATATATATAGCCTATCTATAAGTAACCTCCCCTTGATGAGAGGAGATATTAGTCCCCTTCTGATGTGGTAAACCTACACATTTGGATGACTAATCTTCCTACTTTGGCTGATCAGACCTATTTTGTTTATCAGTACGCTGATTGACAAAATATTCAACCAATAATTTTTGGCAACTCTGTTGGGGACATAAAATCCATTATCCATTTATAATCTATCCATTCACCTCCACACTAATTGAGAAAGATCGCATAGTTTAAATCCTCAAGCTTTAACTGAAGCAAGGTTAATTCATTTCCATTTTTGTTTCACAATCTAGTAGATTCAAGGTATACATGAAGCCAAAGGGCTAAAGGTATCGTTGACCCTATATTCGAGTTGGTACAAAAAAGTGATTTTAATATGTTTCCTTCACCATCTCATCCCTAATGAACTAAGAGCTTTCCTCCTACTAAATTTAGATCTCCATTGCCAGATGAAGCATCTACTTCTACTATTGATAAATCTTTGCCAATAATTACCCCTCTAATATTTGTTAATCCTCCTTTTCATAATCCTACAATCGCAGTTCAAGGCCCCTAGGATAATGATTTTGGTCCTCTCAATCTTACTCCACCTCTACATGAACTTCCACATAGTTCAAGGAAGAATTTCCCCAAATTCTATGGTGATGGGAAAGTTCATCCTAATGAGCACATTGCATCCTTCAACATAGCTTGTAGATTAATCAGAGTAGAATTTGAAGATGTAGTAGTCAGGCTTTCTATAGAGACACTACAAGGTGCTGTTGCAGATTGGTTTTATCATCTACAGGCTCAATCAGTGACTGATTGGAATACCCTCAAAGCTAAGTTTGAAGCCAGATTCAAACTTGTAGAAGATGCACATGCACTTCTGGCTCAACTTACATAGATAAAGAAAGAGCCTCATGAACCAATGAGAGACTTCATAGCTAAATTTGACAAATTGAGGAACAAAATTCTTGTAATTGCTTGACCTACAGCTGAGAATTTCAAATGCTTCTTCATTAATTCTCAGTTACCTAAAGTAAGTTTTCTCTTGAGATGTGCTAGTCAAATAGATCTTGTTGCAGCTCAACTTTTGGCCACTGAGGTAGAATATGATCTCATCTTAGCAGGGAAAATAAGAAGAGATCCAAATAGAAATAGACCTTCATACATCTATAGGCACCACTGATCCAATGGTGCAAAAGCTGGCAAATGAAGTGTTAGCCTTGAAAAAACAAATGGTGCAAGGAATGTCTTCTGCTCCTTCATACAGAGATATGCCAAGAAGGACATTTTCAAATCATTCATACAGGGCAATGCTGCTAGGAATCAAGGGCAATAGAATTGCCTTCCTCTCCCACAAGGGAAACTTTCCCTTGAAGCTCCTGCAACCAACTCAACAGTTGGATATTTGGAAACAGAACATGCTTTCTCTTTCCAACCTAAGTTTGAGCAAGAAAATGATGTTGATCTCTTCACAGAGGATCAAGAAGAATTAGTTGGTGACTCCCACATTGGTTTCCTAAACTACGAGGATGAACCCAGAAGTAAAGGAGAAGCTATTGATGGATCATATGTAGTGCTTACTAGGTCCAAGAACCAATCAGTCCAGCAAGCTAATAAAGGGAAGACAAAGGAGCAACCTCAACCAACAATTACAATTGTTAAGCATGGAACCACTCTGCCTTTTTAGTTAAAGGATCTGGTGATCACCCAAAATGTAAGTACATCAATTTCACCTTCACCTTCTAATCCCATTTTTCAAACCAGCCCTCCTCCCATCCCTCCTAAAACCCAAAAGGTTGAAATGCTTTCTTTTGTTCCTAGTCTAATTCAGCGATTTGACATAATTGATCATGTCAAAAAGACCAAAATACAAATGTCTGAATTTGAATACTTACAGTCCAATCCTGATCGATTGGATAAGTTGTTCTAATGTATCAAGAATTAAACCATCCCTACAGAGCAAAAAGCTAAAAAGATAATTCCTAATTCTCTAAAGAACATGCCCATTCTAAATAATCTAGTCATTACTCCCCTAGTTGTTCCTGGAAAAATAGAACCTTTTTATGTTTCCCTGTTAATTAATGGCCACAAACTAAGTAACTATATTATAGACTCATGCGCATCTAATAATGTCATGCCTACTAAAGTAGCTGAGTCTCTGGGTCACACATTGACCAAAACATTTGAGAGATGATTCTCCATGGAGAAAAAGCAAGTACCATTGCTGGGGCAAATCAAAGATGCCCAATTTGCATTTGTAGCATTTCCAAACAAGAGAATCATGATGACTGTCTTGGTGGCTGATGTCCCAGCATCCTATGGCATTTTGCTTAGATGAAATGTCTGCAAGGACGTGGGAGGAGAACTAAGCATAGATTTGTCTGAGGCAGGGATCCCTATCCAAGGCATAATTAAGAGATTGCTCCCTGAAAAGGAGTAAAAATACATGGTCACCCAACATCAACCCTTATAGCACAAATTTTGTTTGAGTCTTCAAGTAGGGGTAATTATTTCTTTACCATAGAGGTGTTCATGTTTCTATAGATGAAAGTCCTATAGCTAACAATCCAAAAATTGATCCAAATAAGACTTCAGGAGAATTGGTAGGGTACAGTACAAATCAAGAAGGATATTCCATCTCTAATGAAGATAAATCTAATAGGAGATCAGCTTCTGATGATGCTTCAATCCTAACATCCAATGGCAGTAATTTTTCTACCAATGATGGAGTAGGGACTATGTTGATATCCCCTCAAGGAGATAGTCTTCCTTCATGCAATTTGCAAGTCAACAACACCAACAACATAGATGGATGTGAATCTCTATTTCTCGGATTGAATATTTCTCAAGATAAAGAAATCAAACTCCTTCACATCAAAGGAGATGCTAAGCTGATAATTTGTCAGGAGTTTGATATAGACAATCCAATCATGTACTAGACTAGACCAGCAGAACAACAAGTTATGATGGTGGACCATGCTGATGCAAACCAAAATCAAGCAAAATAACCCTTCACAGGGAGATCAAGGAGTTATAGCTTTCAAATTGAAGACCACATCCTGCCATGGGGCAAGAAAAAGAAAGAGTCTACAGGAAGATGCAAAAAATTGATTTCTTGGTGGAGAGCTCCATTCGCCTGTCACTGTTTCTAGGGACAAAATGTCTTCTTACTAGTTTACCAAGATGGCGCACTATTTTCATTGTCTCTCAAGAAGCAGCATCTGAAATACTTCAATTCTTGAAGTATCAGATCATTTCATCTGTACATATGTATATTTGTATAGTTTTTAATTCTATTTTGTTTTGTTTGTTTCCTTTTTTAATGCCTTTCATTTTTGGGTAGCATGACTCCGTAGCCCAATGGTACACATGAAGACAATAGAGATTTTGGATTCTACTCCCTTTAATTCTTTTTGCAATTGATAGAAGTTCCCCAACTGGAGCCAGCTGTTATCCCCCAAAAAATATCACTCATTTTTGGGACAACATTTAAACTATTTTGGTCCTACAAACCAAAATTGTCTCTTCCCTTTTCAAAATTTGTCCTGGGCATTCAAATTCCTCATTTTTCAAGCTTCTCAAAAATCTACGAAATCTACAGGCTAGAATCTATGGACTCTATAGGCTAGAATCTACAGACTTTGCAGGCTTGAATCTACAGACTCTACAGGCTTGAATCTATGGACTTAGTAGGAAGAGAAATCTATGGACTCTGTAGGCCAAGTTCAACAGGCTTCATAGGTTGATTTCTATAGACTCTTTCAAGGATTGTTTCATTGTCTTGGTTCAATCAAAAATCTCCATCGGTAAGCATCTAAGCAAAGAAGGCTTGAACTGTTGAACCATTGAACCACTTTGGTTCAATAGGTTCAACGATTTTGATTCAATTGGTTCAACACTTTTAGTTCAATTGGTTCAATGCTTTCGGCTTAATCAGTTCATCTGCTTTGTTTCAATGTTTTGGTTCATCCTTTGATTCAATCAAATAGTTTGTCAATCAGTTCAAGGCTTTGTTTGAACCGTTGAACCAAAGCTTGGTTCAATGGTTGGTTCAACATCTTTTGGTTCAAAGGTAGGTTCAAACACATGGTTCAAAGGCTTCGTTTGAACCATTGAACCAAAACATGGTTCAATGGTTGGTTCAAACAAATGGTTTAATGACTTAGTTCATCCACTTGGTTTAAAGGCTTGGTTCATTCAATTGAACCATCAGCTTGAACCATTTTGGTTCAAAGCTTGGTTCAATGTTTTGTTAAACCAAGCGGTTCATTGTTGTGGTTCAACGAAGTGGTTCAACAGAATGGTTCACTCAGACGGTTCAAAGGAGTAGTTCAAATGCAAAAGTTCAAAGAGCCTCTCAAAGGACAAAGTGCCCTTGCGGAGGGCACTTGGATGACAAAAATACCCTTTAAAAAGGTCATTTTCAAAGAAACCTCAAAAGGTAAATTCTTTTAGATTTCTATTTAAGGCATTTGAAAAAGACTAAGGCAAGCAGTGATTCCTTCAGACTTTTTGTCCAAAGGAATTCCTTCAGACAAAAATCCTAAAAGAATTTAGAGAAGCTACGGGTAGAAAGCTCGAAGAAATAACCAAGGCAAAAGTTATAGGAACAATTTTCGCAGACTTTTTGTCCGCGAGAAATTTTTGCAAAATTTTTGTCTGTAGGAATTTGTCCAGGGAAAATGCCTATAGGAAACCCACGAAAGGTTGCCGAAGGACCCCAAAGGGTAGGTGCCCTTGTGAGGGACTCCTGACTGTCGAATAGAAGGACACTTCCTTGAAGTCAAAGGGTCACCTTTCCTTCAAGAAGATGTAAAATAAGAAGCCCGAAGGCCATTCAAAGACCGCCCAAAGCGTAGATACCTTGTGGTAAAGTGGATCATTTCTTAAGGCATGAAAGGGCTGATTCTTTCCATGAAAGTGCCAAATAGAAAATCCGAAGAAGGACCAAGGGGTGACATTCCCGAAGACGTCAAATTCAACACAGTGAACTAGCCATTGAAAACATAGTGACAGGCATGTGAACATCAATTTTAAAGCTCATAAAATAGCCATTGATCCTTTGAATCTACAGACCCGAATGCATTCACAAACTTCAAAGCCAAGACCAATAGAAAGCAAGGAAAGAATAGAATAGTAAATCGAATCCAGGACCCAATTCAATTAACCAGAATAGGAGGAACGATGAAGGTAGGATCAGATCGCCAGGTGGACATTAAAAGTTGCAAACTTTCAATAGTGTGACTTGTTTCTCTACATTGATAAAATCAAATGGGTAAATGCCCCTAAGTTCTAGCCTATCTTCTTATTAGATTCCAATGTAACATGAGGTGTTACTGTTCCTGAGTCCTTCTTGAAGAGGCTATATAAGGGACTCTCTTTTATTGTAAACAGATCCCTTTTTTGACAATCAAAATGAAACTCTTCCCAAATTGAAAGGCACTTCTAAGACTCTGAGCTCAGTTTATTGATCATATTTTGTTAGTGGAATAAGAAAGAAATTGATTTTTTAGACTTTGTGTTGTGATATCTTTGTTTTTGGGGAAATTATTCTTATGTCCTTTTCCTTAATATATCTTCTATTCCTTTAATTCAACAAGCAGAGTTAGTGACAGCAGTTAGGAAGGTGTCCTGAAGAGTCAAGTGTGGAGAGACTTTGTGCCCCCATAATTGCCTTTAGTGTGTTTTCTTTTCATTTTTGTGCAAAGGACCATGGGACAACTTTGTGCCCTCATTGTCCTTCGTATCTTACTCTTGAGCAATCCAGGTCAAGACTTTGTGTTGCATCTCAATTTGCTGGTTATTACATCCTTTGCTACATTTTGCATTTACTACTAAGAGTATTCTTGTGGTTTTTTGAATAGTACTTCTGAAAGAAGAAGAGTGATGACTATCATTTCCCTTGAGTTTTTCCTTTGATCTGCACACATCATCTCTAAAGAAAGAGATATGGATGGTTTATCCTACCCTTGAGTATTATTTTCTATTTACACAGACACACACACACACACACACACATACACACACACACACACACACACACACACACACACACACACACACACACACACACACACACACACACACACACACACACACACACACACAGAGGCTATCTATAGGGAACCTCTCCTTGATGAGAGGAGAGATCAGTCCCCTTCTGATGTGGTAAACCTACACATTTGGATGACTAATCTTCCTACTTTGGCTAATCAGACCTATTTTTTTTATCAGTATGTTGATTGAAAAAATATTTAACCAACAGTCACAAGAGAAAAACAAAAGGATAAGGGGAAGGCTAAGGTGCTTATTCATTGGGCATACCCCTCCTCAAACTCCCAACCAACCTACACCCAACTATCTCCATATTTGACTAAACCTAAGGTGTTTATCTTAGATTCCTCCCAATCTAACCCCTTAGAATCCATCAGGAGAGTTATCCTCAAATAACTTTATCAGACCTCAGAGAAGATGAGCTTATATAAGTTAATCTCTACCTCTCCCCATCATCACCAAGCACTAATAGAGGCTTTTTGATCCATTGAGGTCCAATCCAAGGACCCCTTACCTCTATCCACCTTTGTCAATTCCCTTCATATTTCCAACCTTGTTACCTTCAAGGATTCAAAAACACCCTCCATCTATCTTGAGGACCTAGATCCTCCTCTCTTTATCACTACCTACATTAACCAAAATTGCATCAAATGGGTCATGATTGATGGGGGAGATAGCATTAACATCATATCCTCTCATGCCTATAACCAACTCAACTTATTAGATAATGTCATGTTTGAATCTTTAGCCATCCCTCATTCCTTCAATGATACCATGGCCACTACCTTGGGAACTACCATCCTTTATATCCATTTAGGGACCCACGTGCTCCCTAAACTTTGTTATGTTGTAGAAGGTGAATTCTTATATAATGTATTGTCAAGACAACTTTGGATTTTCTCCATTGGCTGTGTTCCCTCTACCATTTAATTAAATTTGAGCATGAAGGCCATGTAATCACCATCCAAGCTGACCCAAGTCCTTTCTCAACATAGAACATGACCTATCACCCTAACTATGTCCTCATACCCTTATCCAACACACCCTCAACAACTAAAACCCAACCTTCAACCACAAAATTAGATATCATATCCCCTTTTACCAATGAGGCATCAACTAGTTCCTCTATACCTTCACATCAAATCCCCACCATAGACCCCTTAGATTCCACATTCCATCTCCTTTTGCTAGGGGAGTATTGCACTTTATCACTTGATGTTTTCCATACTCCCCACGAGTATGGGTAACTTACCAACTAGCTGGGATATGACCCTAATGTCAAGATTGTTATTCCCTTTAGACTTCCCCACCATCAAACCCATTTTGTCTATGGGAGACTCGATAAATCCCATAGTGCTTCTACGACCTCTTTTTCACCTCGACTATTCACTATCGATTTCTCTTACCTAGATAAACCAAACATCACCAAGACATACCTTCATCGGTGTGTTTGGAAAGGATTTGGTCTTGGATGATATGAGCATAGCCCACATGAATTGGTTACCATTAAAACAAGAAATCCACATGAGAATCATGGATTTGGTTTCATCTTACCTAATAAGAAGAAAGACAAAAAACCCATTGTTACCATTATTGAGGAAAATATCCCCTCTTCACCGACTTCACCTTTTCTTATGTGTGAGGATGATAACATCATCCAACCTAACTCTTTTTTGTTAACATGATCATCCTTGGACCCCTGACTTATCAGAAGGAGGGGGTGACCATAACCATCCCTTTGACCCATCTTTAAATGATAGGAGACAACTCTCCTACCAACACTATTTAGTGATAGGATGATGATTTTATTCTCACCTATCTTGTTCTCCAAATTGTTAAATCCATAAATCCCTTCCTCCCAAGACCCTGACCATGTTGAATGAATCCACTACAGATATCAAATTGAGTACTTTAGATAATCCTTGCATTGTCAAAATCAATCAATCATTAAATGTCAAGGAACTTTGGGACTTCCCCTCTTTCCTCCAAGACCATAACATATCCTTTACTTGGTCTTAGATTGATATGCCAAGAATTGACTCCACCATTGCTACCCATAACATAGTCACTCACCATGATGCCAAACTTGTCAAACAAAATCTCTAATGAATGCATCCCTATACATCCCTTCTCATCAAAAAATAGCTTCAATGTCTTCTATTTGTCAACTTGATTTAGCCCATTTACTACCCCTAATGGGTATTTAATATGGTATATATCACCAAAGCCACAGGGGGACTACATATTTATGTGGACTTTTATGACCTCAACCTTGTTTTCCCCAAAGATGACTTTTGTCTACCTAGCATCAACCAGCTTATTGATCTTACAATTGGCCATGAGATGTTATCTCTTATGGATAGGTTTTTGGGTTACAATCAAATCCTAATTGCACCCAAAGATCAGCACAAGACCACCTTTACCACCCCTTGGGGAACCTTTTGCTATAGAGTCATGCCTTTTAGATTAAAGAATGCTGGTGTAACCTACCAATGTGCCATGACCTATATCTTCCATGACCTTATCCATAATATTGTAGAGGACTATGTGGATGACCTTCTCAAAAAATCCAAAATCTAAAAAGATCACATAGTTATTCTTAAGATCATCTTTGAGTGACTTATCCATTATCATGTTCGAATTAACCCCAAAAAGTGCATTTTTCGGGTCTTGTTGAGAAAACTTCTTGGCTTTATTATCTCTCTTAATGGAATTTAAGTTTATCTTACCAAAATAAAATCCATCCTTGACATGATTCCTTCAACCAACCTTAAATAACTCAGTAGCTTATAGGGAAAGTTGCAATCCATTCATCATTTTATCTCATAGATTTCAAATCGATGTTAACCCTTCCACCACTTTCTAAATAAGGAGTATTTCAAGTGGAATAGATATTATCAAAAGGCTTTTGATTCTCTCAAAAAATACCTTTTATCTCCACCTGTCCTCACCCCTCCCAAGGATGACCAACCTTTCTACTTATATATCTCTACCATCGACCATTTCCCTAGGGGTAATGTTGGCTCACTGAGATGAATAACATAGAGAGCAAGACATATACTGCATTAGCTACAGTCTTGTAGAGTAAAATAATTAGTATACTGATATTAAGAATCTTTGCTTAGATTTAATCTTTATGGCTACCAAATATCTCAATTACCTTCTTAACCATAAAACCTATGTCATATCTAACACCGACCCACTCAAGTACACACACTACAAGCCATACCAAAACTATCATATGGCCAAATAGATCATGCTCTTATAAAATTTTGACCTTGAGCTATTTCATCAAAAGTTAATTAAAGGGAAAGTTATTGTTGACCAATTGGCTAAAGCACCTTTAGTAGACAACCAACCTCCTCCTCTTAAATTCCCAGATGATTCCATCACGACCCTCTCAAGTGGATTTCAACTATCAAATAACCATGTTCTTTGATAGATCAAAGTGTCATTGTGGTGGGGGAGCTGGTATAATCTTTATCCCCTCTGATGGTGAACCTCTACATTTATCCTTCAAGCTTGATTTTAAATATACCAATAACATGGTTGAATATGAATCCCTAGTGATAGGCCTTCAGACTTGCTTATCCCTAGGATTCAAAATGATCAATATATTTGGTGACTCCAAACTTGTGGTCAATCAAATCAACAACTCTTACTAATGTAATAATGTTTTTTTATAATAGTACAAGCAAATAGTTGATGAACTCTTAGCATCATTCAAATACTATTGCATCCAATCAACCCCATGATCTACCAACAAATTTACCAACACCATGGCTTCCCTTGCCTCTCAGATCCCATTTACACCTTAAGACTCTAAGTTTTCTATAATTATTCATAGGTTTACCCAAACATCTTATGTCAAACTAGATTCTCCTACCATTTTCAATGTGGAGGACACCCAACCTGACCTTTGGTATCAGCAAACCTTTAACTACCTTAACCTTGGCATAATTCCTTCTGGCCTCTCTAGGAATGTTTAAAGATAATTTATCCAAAGTAATTATAGCTATATAATTATGAGGGGAATCCTCTATAAGCATGGCTTTGATGGCCTCCTCTTTCATTGCTTACGTAGTCATGCTATCAAGGAAACACATGATAGAATCTATGGTAGTCACTTTAGTGGCCTCATTATAGCTAAATGTATCCTTTGTCTTATTATTTATATCCTATCCCTAACCAAGACTACTATGATTACATGAAAAAGTGTGTCAAAATTTAACAACATGCTAATTTTCATAATGCACCTAGCCATAGCCTTCAAGTTTCCATCGATTTTTGGCACTTCTCACAATGGGGTCTAGACCTCATTGGTAAAATCAACCCCCATTCCTCATAGTGACAATACTCTATCATCACCATGACTGAGTATTTTACCAAGTGGGTAGAGGCTATTCTCCTAGTCTCCACCAAAGCAGAGAATATTATTGACTTTATCAACCATCATATCATCTGCCACTTCAGTGTTCCTCATAAGATTATCACTTACAATGGTAAATAATTAAAGAAAAATCAATTCAAGGATCTATGTGACACATTTGGAATTAATTTTCTCTTTTCCCTATTTCCCTCAAGCTAATGGACAGGTAGAAGCCTCCAAAAAACTCTTAATAACATGCTAACTAGAATGGTCAATGCATTTGGTCAAGATTGGCATTTTACATCCCATTCACCTTATGGGAATATCATACTAGCGTCAAAACCCCCATAGGTGCTACACCCTTTTCTCTTGTGTTTGGAGTATAGGCCACATTACCTCTTGAAGTCCAAATCCCCTCCCTTTGTATATATTTGAAAGAGCTTGTTTTAGAGGATGATTATCATCAACACTATTTAGCCCAGCTTGAGCTACTTGATGAGTGTCATTTAGTATCCCTTAACCATCTTCATGTCTATCAAGAATGTGTCAAGCAAGCCTATAACAAACACCTTAATGTGCAAGAATTCAATATCATAGATCTTGTCCTAAAAGAGAACCAACATGTCACTAATATAGAGAAAAGCAAGTGGGGCAAGTTTGCTTTCAATTTACTTGAACCTTATATCATAACCCATAAGTATGGATCAAGAGCTTACTGGTTGTCTTCTCTTAAAGGCCACCCAAAACTTGAGTCCCTTCATGCTTCGTATTTGCATCCAATATTTTGTTGAGAAGGATCATGTTCACTTCTTGTCTAACTTAATCTCATGCCTTGCTATCTATCCACATTCCATCTCCTTGTTTTAGGGGCAACTAATTAAAATTGAATCATGTGATTAGCTGTCACTGGCATATCCTTATATCAAATAATGTGTACCATGACTCTACCCATGGCATGGTTCTCATAATACATTCCATATGTTTAGGATTCACACTTAATCAACCTTCTTGTTCTTCTATTTTTACATTCATAAAGGTGAACCACTAAGCTGGCCTAAGCAAGTCTATGTCAAAAAAAATCAAAGAAAAATAACAAAATTTCTATCACTAGCAATCATGGATCATTCCTAGCATTCACAGATAGTTCCCTTGAGTGACATTTGTTGAAAATCTATTTGAAATTGCCAAAATGTAAGGTAGACTACTCCTTTGAAGGATAGCTATCAAAATCATTAATCAAATCACATAAACTTAGACCACTCCTTTGAAGGATGTCTAAGTAAGCATTTTTCAAAAGCATAGAAATTTCTTGAAAGCTTCCTACATTGATTAGCTTCTTATACATAAAACTCAACAAAAGACCTATTATCAAATTCATAATAAATAAACTAATCTTTAAATCTATAATTAGATCTCAAAATAACATAATAAGGTAAAATCCACAATTGGCTCTCACAAGTAGACTTCCCACATCGATCAGTCTACACAATTTAGCATAGGCTTGTTTACCTTATTTTTTGGACACCTACAAAATAGGCAAGCCAGTCTCACAAGAAGGTTCCATTTTCATCCATCTCCCCTTCACACTATATGCAAGGGATTCTTGAGCTTACTTGACATTGTGTGGTCAAGACACATTTTTAACCAACTAACGAATGCCCATGTAAAGTATTCAATGGGATTATGTTCATTAAGTCAATCCATCTTTAATTTTATTTTAGTCCATGTCAATGAAGAAGCATCATGCCCTCTTCTTACCCTATCGTGACTAGTTAATATTTCCATTATGACATTTATCTCTTTATTAGATTCTTTAAGTCTCCCATCTAGTGTTGTTAATTAAGATACCCTAGATGTCTTATCTTAAAAACATTAACAACATGCATAACCATATTAACCATGAGCATAAACCATAACAAGCATGATAAAATCATAACATCCATGAACATTTAATCAATCTACCATTTTCCACTATATGTCTAAAATTATACAAATCTAGTATATACATATTACTATTTAGTATGCCATGCACACAACCATATATCATAACCATTTCATACCTATCTAAGCCTATATCAATGTCTAGCATTGATAACATACACATAATCGATGATCACATATAAACATCACATCATAGGCATTAAATATTAACATCAAACCATGAGCCATAAATAATGAATACAAACATAAATAAATGATCATATATGTAAAATTATTAGTTAAATAACCATAAAATAATATGTACAAATCAAGTAGACATATCTCTCTCTCAAAAATCTACATCTCACCAATTGGCTTACAGGTCAAAATCAAAATGATGTACAAAATGTCATAATCTAGCTATATCTATAACCTAAGGGTACCACTAACTCCTGGAACACTACTAGATCCTAGTGCCTACCCACCTATTATGCCTACCTCCCCTAACTATCCCTATCTACCTAGATATAAATGATACCCACAACCTTGGTGTTGCTAAATTAGATCCACCTTCCAAGCTGGCCTTGTACTCCCGCCATCAGAGCTCATTTGGACACTATGCCAAAATAAAAGCCTCATAGTACCATAACTCCACTATATCTAGGTATCATGTTATAGTGGTAAAGTCGGGTGTTGGTATCTATCCTACTACTGCTCCTCCTCCTCTCTGCCTCAGAGAGCCTCTCTCCTAGGTCACCAAGCCTAGAGAAGTCCTAACCTAATCCTTGTCACATGTGATAGTAGCAAGTTGACCTTGTAAGATCATAACTTGTCCCTATGGTACCTATACCTATCTTTGTACAGTGGCTAAAGCTATTCTTACCTATTCATGGTGACCTTACAGATCCATGGCTATCAGCCTCTCATGTCCATCATCTTCACCAATATTTGCATCTGTATATATGGGCTAGTATCATGTCATATTCCCATCTAGAAACGTAGCATCATCTATTTGTGCCCTAACAGGTAGCTCTTAAAACTCTAGCATAGTAGGAACAAGATGTGGCTCTAGTAATAGGATCTCTAAATCCTCTCTCTTGTACCTAGGGAAAAGACCTAGACTACCCTATACTAGGTTTAATTTTTGATGTACCCTATCAAAAAGGATCATCTCCACCTCTCATCTTGCCTACCAAATATCCATCTATAGCTCTATAGCAAGAGTGTCTATCTCCTATACCTTGGCCATACTAGGAATTGGATGTATGGCCTTCATGTGATAAATCCTATCACTAGTGCACCTAGTGCACCCCTAAACCACTCCACATCATGTGCACCACCCCTACATTGAGTACATCAAAATCACCTTTCCATCACATGAAACCAATGGGGAAATCAATTTGTGTACCCTACTCATGACAATCCAACTAGCCTCAGTACTCAAATGTGTTTGTAGGCCCAATAATACATAACTATGCTGATACTGATACCATATCTCTTGTGGGCCCTAAACCCCCACAACTCTCTGTAGATATATACAAGTAAAACTGGGACCCAACCAAATACCATCCAACCCAGTAATAGTGTAACCAAAACCCCTAGTAGAAAATAAGGAAATCTCACATTGCTCAAATCAAGAATCCCAAAATATGTCACAAGAATCATGAGCATGGTCATGAGTCTCCTCTCAGTTGGATCCCTCTGATACAACATTATATATCTAAATCCTCTAGCATGCCATCTAACTTGATCACTCTCATTTCCATATAATAGCTCAATGTGATCATCCCATTCCTCTCACTCTATGTGGTATATTAGATCACCATGGAGTGGAAGTTGAGTGATCCTATGAACATCCTCAATTAGAATAGTCATCTCCTCAATTTACAATAAGAAGGTGTTTATAGTGGGATCCCATCTCTTGATGAGCACTATGACTATGGATGCATCTCAAGGCATGTGTTGATAATGCCTCATTGTTCCTAAATTCACTTCATCCATATGGGCCTAGTTAGTTGGGGTCATCCCCTATTGAACCTATGAGAATATACATGGCACATAGTCACACATCTATATCTACTCCCTAGCCTACACCACATCAAAAGCATGATTTAGTCCCTTACAACAATATCATCTAACCTAATACAACTAACCTATTTCCTTGCCCAACCTATCTATCCTACCCCTTACCTATTAAAATTACCCTCTAGAGCTACATCACCAACCTATGCCTAACACTCAAACTTCCCACTTACCCTAACTTTTTAAATCACTTAACAAAAAGCTTCCCTACCCTATTCGATCACTGATGGTCATGATGACTACCAACGGTTGAGCACTCATATTTTTTAGGGTATCGATTATCAATGGTCAGACTTGATCATCAACAATCACTATGGGAATTCCATGGCTAGAATTCTAAAACCCTAATCACCCTTAAATCTACCCAAACACCAACTAAACTAACCTAATTAACTAGCCCACACTTTTAACCACCCCAAGCTAACAATTTTCCCTACAAATTCCTCTTTTTACCCATAATTTTACTCAAACCCACCAAAAATCATACTTAGGGCATACCAAATCAAAACCACCCATTTAACCTACCCTGACCCCCTACCTAAAGCAAATTCATATAATCTAACTAAGCTATAAATTTAAGACACCCCTACCTCATTTCAAGACCTCCATTATGGATTCAACTGCATACTTTCTCATCCTCACCCATGCCCACATGCTTACTATATCCTAGCTAGTCACTTAGGTCAAATATCCATCTCAATAATCAATCTCCCCCTCAATAATCACCCTTAGCAAATTCCTTTTTCACAACCAACAAATTTGCCCAAAGCTCTAGGTCAACACTAGCAAAAGTTAAAATGAGAAAAAATGACTTTCATTTTTACTTTTACTTACTGGGTTTTTAAGGTTTTACCCTAACCATTGATGATTAGGGTTATTATCGATAGTCACCCTTGGGGAACCTAACTATCAATGGTTAGGTTTCCCTACCTTTTTGGCTCTTACTTTTGCAAGCCATATTTTAGAAAACCTTCTTTTAGCAACACCAACCCAGTTTCACCCACCCATGGAGACTACCTTCTCCACCTACCCCAACCACCTAATCACCTCACTATTGGTCCATTTTAGACCTAATAGCATGCATTTTGTGATACTTTTTGCCTAGTCCTTTGACCATCATGAAAACATTGCCATGTTTACCACCTTTTGAATTTATGCCACCTCATGCTTACATGACCCACTTGTGTCTTTTTTAGAGTACTTCCTACCTTGGATACCTATGACACTTGACCTATTTGTGTTTTCACTAACATCACTTCCTACCTTGGATACCCACTAAAAACTTGACTTTGTCTAGAAGAATAATAGATGTACCCAATCACCATGCCTAATTACAGTCAAATGGTCTACTGGTCACTTGTCCCTTATAATTGACCTTTATTTTTACTAATTATGGCAACCTTGTCTTTGCACAATCTTAGCTATCACACCTTTCATCATGCTTTGTGCACATTTTTTGCTTTACTGCCCAACCTCTCATCTACCATCATGACATCCACCTTCATCATCACCTTCACCACCCATTTTAAACTTGCATCTGATTCTAATTTACCTCATCATCTTTTAGTTTGAGGGGGAACACCTCCTCCCATACTTAGGGTAATTATCAGACCTTTGACCAAAATCAATTTTTGTTTTGTAGTTGGTTGATTTTAGGCCACATAATAAAAAGCAACAAAATCTAGACACCAAAAATCCACACACTTTAACTCTGAGTGTTGAAATACCCCTTGACCACCTTGGGACCCTCTAGGACCAACCTAACCCCTCTAACCCCTAACTAAGATTACCTATAGCTAATTTAGCCAAATTGATTTAAACTTAACCTTATACCCCTTTTTACCCTTTACCCTCAACCATTGATGGTCAGGTTGATTGTTGACGGTCACCTTGACTATCGACAGTCAGGGTCTACCTCTTTAACCAAGATCATGCAAACTACCCATTTTGTTTTTATAAATATAAGTTATCTAAATCTTTTTGTGATCCATTACATGGATGATTTATAATTAGATAGTCCAATTAAACCTTCACTCCTACCTATTACTTATGCCTATTAAAAGAGAGGAGACTAAAGGTGAAATCTATCTACAATTATTATCAAGAGATTTATGCATCTAAGAGTTTATTTATTTTAGGTCAATCATTATTGGTAATCTAGTAACCACATCAGAGAGACAACTTACCATCACCTCTCCACCAAGTTCTTAGGTATTATTACTCTGTCAAAATCAAGCTAGATTTCACTAACAGATTAACTACCTCAACCATCCACCCAATAAACTTCTGCTAAGATGAGTACTTTTTTCTTAGTATTCATTTGATTTATTTCCATTTTGCAATCAATCCAATTCTTACCCACATCTCAGAATCCATGTTTTAGATCCCATTAATCAACCCTTTTATCAACCTAGATCCATAGATAGTAACCATCGATGGTTGACTCAACCATCGATGGTTTGTCCAACCACTAATGATCACCTTAACCATCGAAAATCACCTTAACTATCACTGGTTAGCCCAACCATTGATGGTCACTATGGAAGTGAAAACTAGCAAGCTAATTTCACCTATTGATACCCAATCAAACATAATTTTCTATGTTCCTACCTGTTCACAGACCCCTTTTTTATTTTTTTAAGGAGACCCAAACTCCCTAGCATTAGTATTAATTAGTTTAACACTAATTTAATCATTTTTAGTCTATTTTCTAAGCAAGCATTCTTGTGTTCAATTTCAGTACCTTTTGATTATTGATGCAAGTACCTTCTATTATGTTTATAATCTTAATTATTTAAAAATATGTGGATTGATAGCCCCTAAAGAAGCTCTCACTTCCAGGATTTAGATATCACTAGGTAATCCACCCAACTATTTGTCTAACAAACAAGTTTACTTTAGTGCTTTCTTATCTTCAGTTCATCCTCCCAAGCTAAAGAGGAACTCTTCACAATCTTCAAATTCAATGCATGCACAATCAAACACATTTTTCAACCATACTTGTACTTAGTTTCTTCTTTTCCCTCTTTCCAACAATAAGCAAGAAATTCACTAAAATAGGTGAAACCAATCAAATAAGGAGAAAAATTAGAATTTTAACAAATTGGTTATACACTTCTCCAAGAATAAGAACATAAATAAACACACTTTCCTAATCTGATTGGTTTTACATATAATTGTCTTGGAGTGGATAGGCAATCTGATCCTTCTCTTTATCTCTTCAAACTTTCACCTTGGATCAAATATAGTCTAACTTAAAAAAATAAAAATGATACATGTACTAGCATGCTTTAGTGTCACTTTGTATTTAATCTCTAGTAGGAATATTTTATTTTTCCTTTTGATAGCATCAAACATTTATTTTGTTGTAGCCATCCTATTAACACCTTTAGGGCAACATTGCCTTCCTTCAAATGTCCTCTTCTTTGCTTCATATAGCACTTGTTATAGGTATTTATGATGATGTTGTGAAGAATAATGGTGTCAAATTGAGTGCATAAATTTATTCCCTAAGTCTAAACCAAGGTATTGACTACCTTAGAAAACTTTTTAAATATTTTTTAGACTATATTGCATTTGTTAAAGCTTGTAGTTATTTTTAGAATTTTACCCTTTTATTTTTTTATCGACAAAGCCCTCACTGAAAGTATTAATCTTGAGTTCATAACACTTTTTCTACCTCTCATAGGGTCAAGATAAAAGGTGTTCAAAATACAAATGTTTTTTTTATTAGTATTCAAGTTTAATAATCCTGGCCATTATTGTGTTATATTTAGGTTATTTAAACTACATTAGTTTTGTTCTTCCATTAGCCCAGATAATTTATCTCCAAGCATGTTAAGCTCAAAATCACTATTTGGGTCAAATTCCTTGCCTTTCCATTGTCTTTGTGAATTATTTTGCATCAATTAATTAAAATCTTATGTAATTTCATGGGTTTTGAACCAAATACTCATTATATGTGGCCACACTTCAAAAACACAATTGTGTTCAAATAGATCTTTCAAAATATCTTAAGAAAAATACCACCATTCATATTAGTGAAAAAAAATCACACAACCTGTGATTTACATTAGTTTCCCCAACATTATCTTCTATTGTCAAGCCACAGACCTAAAATCCATGAAATCTTGTTAATGGCCAATTACAATCCCACCTCACCTCCCAAAACCTTTCCTAAGGAAAATAAAAAATGCTTAGGTATCCATAAATGGATAGACTATGGTTTCCAATAATAAAATTAGCCAACAATCATGTTCAAAAGCATGACCCTAATCACTATGTATAAATGTACATGTGATTCTTTGACACCTACCAAATAACCAATATTCACCACTCAACATGTAGTTTTACCACTAATATGCACACCCCAAGATGAAACCATGATTCAGCTTCAAAAATCCAATTGATGGCTTCTCATCTAGCATAACCCCATCAGGAGGTGAATAATTTAGGTATGACCCACAATCTAGTGGTGTTTTACCTGAATAAAATATATCATCATGAGTGAAACCCTTTTCTACCTTTGAAAGATGGTGAATATACTTAGTAGAAATATTGGGTCATTCAATTGAGTAATTTCATGAAGGGTAACCTTCAATCCTAATTTGCTAACATTTTTTTCATTTTAGTTTAGATTGTTGAGGAAACCATCATGCAAACATAGGTTAATCAATGATGTGTACTCTTGGAATGTAAATTGTCTCATTGACACAAATTTCAAGTATATTGTGTAGGATACGTCATTTTTTTTAAATTGTAAAAATTATGTGCCTATATGAATTTATTTTTTTGGTTTTTGCCTCACCTTTGTCATCAGAATGATATGGCCATGTGTTATCTACTATAAATTTGAGCATAATATGGGACGTGGGGGGGTTGTCACCTTAATCTCCCCCTCTTTCACAACATATCTTTAGTTTGCATTTGTATCCCACTCATCGATTTAGATGGAACCTATTTGAATTTAATGGGCACACCTTAGTACTGAAAACATTTATGTGTGTAATGACATAGTGGAAAGGGGTACATTTTAGATATGGTTGGTTGTCTCTCTCCCTAATTCCAACTACATCCTATGTCGAGATTTTAACATGGTTGAATATCATGAAGATGAGGAGAGAATAATATATATAACTTTATGTGGTGGTGAAAGAGAGGTGTGGTTTTAATTGTGCAATAAACTCACACTCTTCAACCCTAACCACCATTGTCACCTTCCTACCACCCCACCATGGTACATGCAGCCTAATATTTATAAAGGTATTGATAATGTCAACAAGAGACTTGATAGATCCGTGTTGATTGAGTAAAACATATTCTCTTTCTCTAATAATTTTGACTACACTATAACCATCATCATAGATGATTTTCTATTAAACCACCTTCATATCGTGTTTGAAATTTAATGGCCCTTCCACCTTCTATGGGATTCTATGACCTAGTTTTATCTTAACACTACTCATATTTCTCACTTATTAACTAATAAGAACAATGCAATAATCTATAAAATTATGCCTTCCCTAAAGATAAATTTTGGATGGAATAAATGATGGGAAAACCCATTAGTAGGATAGTCTCCTTTTCTACATAGATGAGATATAAGTGATTATTTTCTATCGCAATGCCCATGTAGATTCACACTATGAATTCATCTAAATTTCCCAGGCTTGGATCTCTCTCCTTTTCAATGAGTATTTTTAAATAGAATTTGTTACGTGGTGACAAGAACTCAAATTTTCAAAGCATTATCAAGCTATGGGAGTCCAAATTTATGTATGGATGCATTGAATAAAGATTGGAGATAAAACTTATAAATAGTTATTCAATCTCCTCTATTCTAGGAAAGAAATTGAGTGCATAATATTTATCAAAGAAGTTGGCTCCTACCTCACACACCTTACTCATAAATTGAAAGCCTTTTTCTCTTACTATCACAAGGTTTTTAGTGCTTAACCTTAATCACCAGAAAGAAAGAAAGCTTTGATCCAATACCTTCAAATTATGTTTGGAAAACTCACTAAATCTCAAAGAGTGGCATATGATAGACTTTCATGTATTGAGGAGGTTCAAGAGGGCACTATAAAAATGGCCATTGACAAGGATCTTGACATCGATGGATTTACATAAGAATTCCATCATGAATTATGGGATATCATGGGTGTCCATCTTCACAAAGTTTAACTATAAGCTATCCAATCTAATTCCTTTGTAAAGATAATTAACAAAGGAATTATCAAGTTTATTCCCAAATCTAGGGATCCCAAGCTCTTTAAAATTTGGCATCCTATTACTCTTCTCAATGTATCCTATTAGATAACTTCCATGTCCCTTGATCTTTAGGTTAGGTATCCTCTACCCCTCATAATTCATCTAGAACAAACTGGTTTTATTACACACACACACACACACACACACACACACACACACACACACACACACACACACACACACACACACACACACACACACACACACACACACACACACACACACACACACACACACACACACACACATGTATCCTTCATAACAGCAATTTTCTCTAGGAGGGAATGAAATGTGCTAGGAAATCTCATAAGAATGCCTTTTTTTTTCAAATAATGGATTTGAATATTTTTATGATAGGATTGAATGATATTTCATCCTATCCATGCTTCAGGATCTTGGATTTGGTTCTAAATTTTTCAACATGGTTAAAATGTTATTCTAAGATATAGGTCCCTATATCACCTTCAATGTTTTTCAATCTAAATGGGTTTTCACTTTTTTTTATCATTATCAAAGGTGCCCTCTATCCCCTTCCCTTTATGTGTTTGTTACTAAGGGACTCAATTATCTTCTTGCCAATTACACTTCTATATGTTTGGTTAAAGGTATTTACCTCCTATAGTCTCATATAAAAATGGTTAATGGACACTTTATTGATGACTCATTCCTAACTCTTGATAAAGAGATTTTTTTTAATGCTATGGAATATTTAGATTTTTTTTTGCCTTCGGTTATTCGCTTCTATGTAAAAAGACTCAATGTTGTAGATAATCTATCTGTCTAATACCTAATTGTATTCCCCAATATAGGTGGCAGTGGATTGAGCTAGGTGGCAGATTTAAATTTATGGTCTTCCCCTTTTCTTTTCAATCCCATCCCTCATATCTCTAGGGTTACATGGTAGAAAGGGTTGATAAAAAAAAATTGGATTATTGATTTATAAACCTCTCATTGGTAAGAAATATTTTTATTTTATTTAAGGTGTTAGTCACTAATCATGTCTATTATTTTTTTTGTTAGGCACCCAACAAAGATACATAATAAAACTTGAAATATTTTTTATGAATTTTTTGTGTCAACTCTAAAGGCACCAAATATTTTTGTTGGGTTTCTTAAAATATCTATTACAAAAAAAAATCTCTCGATTATCTTGGTCTCCTTGACATAAAAATACGAGGTCATGCCTTATGTACTAAATTGATCGTTTGAGCACTATAAGGGGATGAAGCATAAAAAATTATTCTACGAAACTATATCACTCAGGATAATCCTAATGGAAGGGGAGCATCGAAAGGTTTAAATATCCAAAATCTTGTAATAACTCAAGTCCATGCTACTTTTATTCGCATGTTTGTTGCTAAGCATATGTGAAATTACTGGGAAAATATCAAAAGGCATTTAGGATGGGATGGATATGGTTTTAGGTCTAGACACTCTCTCAAATCCCACTTATTTTTGTGTTCTCATGTCTTAAATTTTATGGAGTGCCATTAGCTCTTGTGCCCTACATTAAGATCCTCTAAATTTTCATAAAACACATCAAGATCAACTTTGACCTTTTTATAATTAAACAAGGGAATGGATTCCTTGGGAAACTCTCAAAGTTTAGTTTAATCTGCAAGCTATAACCATAAGTCCATTTTAAAAATTCATATCTTTATCCCCAATTTGAATGTTCAAACAATTATAATTCAATCTCCCTTTCATTCATTCAATACCAATTATCAACTTCTTTCACCTTAGCACCTTCAATTTGATGCTCTCAATGCCAATTGAGTGTTAATTATACTAAGCAAATTTGAAAAATAATGTTTGAATGTGTGTGGTTTTCCATTATTTAGAACACAAAAATACTTATCCTCTAGTGTATTCTTCACCATGGGATTTCAATCTACACTTGATTATTCACATGGGATTGGCTCATTCTATCTATTCAAATTTTAACCACCATAAACATTTAACATGTGTTTTGGTTTTGTAAACATGCCCAGTCATATTGGATTTGGATTCACACCCTTTTCAATCCACTCCATCCATAGTAAATAGTTCCATAAATAAAATCAACTAATATAATATAAAAATTGATTTTAAGACCAAGTAACCTCAAAAGTTTATAATCACAATAAAAATATAATTTAGACAAAATCAATTAAATGATCTATTGTATAACATCTCAAGCCTATAAATAATAAAAAGGCGTTGGTTGCAAAACAACTTAATTTTGAAATCTAATTAACATAGGTTTCAACAAAACAATAGTATAAATAGTTCACATTACATAGACTATGTGGCTTGATGAAGCCACTTAATGAGAGGACATAAGTAACCATCATAGAAGTTTCAATTACCTCCTAGAGATAAGATAAATATAGTAGAAGTATCATCAAATCCACATGGCTCAACATAGAATAATACTCACAAAGGTTGTCTTTTGATGACCACTAAGGGTGAGGGGAAGGACACTATGTTCATAAGTTGACTATCATTCATGAAGCATACAGGGCTTGCCCAAAATAATAGGGGCCCATTTCATACAAAATAGGAAAAGTGGGTTTTCAACATATGAGAAGATCCACTTCCAATCCCATAAATCAATCAAACCAACACAAATAGGGCTCTACACCTCCATCAAACACCATACTTGCATCATACTCAAACATAGAGACATGAAATAAGGTTACACTACACAACATTTCACTAACACTTTAAAATTGTAAAACTCAACAATTTCACATAGGTGGCATACACACCAAACATAACACTGATATCTTCATAATAATATAGGTATAGAAAGGAAAATAGAATAATTGATGTTTCACACATCACATTTAAACACCATATTGTGATATATATATATATATATATATATATATATATATATATATATATATATATATATATATATATATATATATATATATATATATATCACAATATGGTGTTTAAATGTGATGTGTGAAACATCAATTATTCTATTTTCCTTTCTATACCATATATATATATATATATATATATATATATATATATATATATATATATATATATATATATATATATATATATATATATATATAAAGGTTTGTTTCAGAGGCATTTAAAAATTTACAAGAGCATGTGAGGGTCCACACAAGAAATTTTAAATTTATACATACATGCATGTGTTGCAATTGTGGTAAAAAAAGAGGTAGAACAATAACTTGGTAACATCAATATACAAGGGTTCAAAATAGTGAACATGAAGAGTATATTATATAATAATAAACTAAGTTGGATCACTAGCATAAACATGAAGCAAATAGTTAACCTACTAGTCCAAAACTATATAAATCATGTCTCATATAGAATCTCAAACCACTAAATGATCTAAACTATATATAAAAAATGATATCAAATAGTTAACTTTTTGAAAAGGCTTCTATATGAACCACAGTAACTCAAGTGTACCACACTGAATCCTATAGTTTCTTAACCAACCATGCATCACACTATTGTGATGGAAAAAGATCAAGCAATTTTTTGCATGTACTAATCTATAGTTCAAAGTTCTTAATTTAATCATAGTTCAAGTTGAAGTTTTGTTAATTTTACTATTCTTAAAATTTAATCAAAATCGATATATTTATAGTAAAGTCTATTACTCTAGGTTAAAATGTTTTTTAGTAAACATAAGTACAAAAATGGCATATAATGCCTCTTGAAAAAACATAAATCCAACAAGCACACCACATACTATCAAAGGATGAAATGACCTACCCAAGCAGAAAAGGGTCACCTTAAATTGACACCCACAAAATTTTGGATATGATAATCCATGATAAAATATATGCTCTAGGAAACTACCATATAAGCTACTAAATCAAACGTGTGTGCTTATAACAAGCATGCTTAATAAACAGGTGGTACACCCACTTAAGATTATCGTTACCTATAGATTTGAAAGAGAATAATCTTAATTCCATAATACCAACACTCTAGGTAGCCTACCAAACTAGGTTCCATTGTTATGAAATGATTAGTCCTCACATTAATTTATGTGAATAATTACGAAAGTAATAATTCACTATTAGATATATTTGGTTAGAATATATTGTTGATTGTGTTATTGTTATGAGTAACAACAATATTACATATATAGGTTGGTTGTTATTTACCTAGAAGAGATTATAAGTTTATGTATATTCATAGGGATATGAGGAGATATTTGTGGTGATATAGTTCACCTTATTTATAGAAAAGATATTCCTATAAAAATGTAATAGAGAAATATTTTACAATATGAAAAATATATTGTTACTTCTTTATGTTCACCTCTCTTTATCACTGATGTCAAGAGCCTTGTATATATATATATATATATATATATATATATATATATATGAAAAATACTATAATTACATTTATATATAATTATAGAATTCAATTAAATCAATTGAATATTATAATAATAATAATAATAATAATAATAATAATAATAAATAATTAAAATTATTATATTTATATATAATTATAGTATACAATTTTATATATATATATATAAAATTGTATACTATAATTATATATAAATATAATAATTTTAATTATTTATTATTATTATTATTATTATTATTATTATTATTATTATTATTATTATTATTATATTCAATTGATTGCTAAGTAGTATATTTAGGGAGGATGGACAAGATGGAGAATGGAAAGGCCGAGTATGCCAACAACGAAGAGCCTATGCCTGCCGGACAAATTCCTGAAAACATTAAAAAAAACATTGTCCAGGGCCAGAAGAATTGATAGGGAAGGTAGATGCTCATGAAGGATGCCCTAATCAATAGATATGAGCTACCATTGCCAGGTGCAGTTCATGCCAGATGTGTGCGACGAGTAATGGTTGAAGGTTCGGGCGGATCCAAAAGTGGTGGGCTTATGCTTTGCCCCTAATGGTCTCCTCTTCGCCCTAAGTGACCTCATTTGAGACCGCATTGCCAACCCCAGCACCATTAAAGGGGAAAAGAAGGGCACGGACATGGATAATGATGTGATGTTTAGATTTTTTGTTGTTTCAAAGGTCCAGTGCCAAGGGACTAAGGATTTAAGCCAAATGTTTGACAAAAATGATAGCATGAAAAATGTTTGACGAAAATTCTATATGCAATAAATATGGAGAAAAGAAAGACAAGATTTCGAGTAATGGTCTGATCCCTCTATGGGAAAATCGTTTGTTGTTGGGTCCAATTAATGGATCGTGTGTTTATCTAAAGCAGTAATTAGAGCGCACACAGAGGATCCCAGCAGATTAGTAACGTTTTTATATGAGTAACGTTTTTACAATGTCTCTTTTAAAGAAGCGGTGAAAAAATCGGCTACCAAAGTTAGTGCACTAAAGCTTTCAGCTATCCCTAGCACTTATATTGTGGAGCATGAGGAAGAGTTGCAGATGGTAGAGATCATATGGGAGGATATGATCCATTACCAGTCAAATTTAGAAAAAGCAGTAGTTATTTTAATGTTTAATGGGTTTTATTTAATCATATTGGTTTTGTATCATTAAATACATACGACATATTAGACAAAACATTGTGAGATCTTTCTTTGTTCCAAAAGATTTTTTATTGTGAAGCATTTTGATCAAGAAGTCTATCAGAGAATCTTTACATATGGTCCTTGGTTTTGGGGAAATGCATGGATGTTTATCACACCATGGTTTCTAGATTTTGATCTTAATACTTTCTCAATTACAACAATATCAATCTAGGTTCAGCGCTCTAATCTACCTCGACATTTCTACTATGCCTTCAAAGAAAAAGGAAATTCCTTAGGCACCTACATCAAACAAGATGTTGATATAACATCAATGAGATTGTGCACATAAACTCACATTTATGTGGAGACATATCTTAGCAAGGGTCTATCAGATAGTGATACTTAGATTTGGGAGATCTCAACACATTTAGGTGTTGGGATATGCTAATACAACAATTCAATGTCATATATATAAACTTTCAGGTCACTTGCAAGTTACCTTCCCCTAGGCACGAACACATCCTCCCCCAAAAAGGGACAAAACCAATGTCCTTGGAACTATAGACACCTAAAACTGGCCACTGATAACCTCCAACCAAACTTTTGGCCAATTTCCACTCAAAATGCACAATTTGGCCTAAAAACACTAAAACATGCTAAATGATGTAAAAATTGACATATTTAAGTGCTGATTTTGGCCAGGGTATCCCTAAGTGGGGTAGTGTAATTTATGGTCCAGTTAACTTTGGTCAGATCATTTCGAATCAAAATGTCAAATTTGTACCTCGGTGCTCTAAATTGCTTTTTCTTATCAAATATCTTGCACGAGACATGTGCCTTCATTATTTATTGTTGATAACATCCTTAATGGGAATATAATTCCAACGCATCTAACATGGACTTCCAGTTCCAATCCAGTTAAATTTTGGACCAATAACAAAGCATTCTAATCAATTTAAGTAATTTGTGCACAAAGTGCTTAATCATGCTTAAAAGATAATTAACCCAAATCAAGGCATAATTAATTAATCCATGAAAACTTGTTGAATATTTATTTTTAGAAATGAATATTGAATATTTACATCATCAAGTGACCTCATTTCTTGGGAAGACATCTCTAGGCCATAAATGCCACAAATATCAGGTTTCATGCTCTCCATGCCTCATCAATGTCTTCCATGATGCCCTCCATGCCTCTTAATTGCCCCTTCTTCCAATGCCATGATGAGGATAATTGCAAACTTAATTCTAAAAATTGAATTAATTTTCAACCACACATCTCAATCTTGAGATGGATGGTTGAGGTTGATTCTGATCAAATCCAAAAATCCATAAATAGGAGGCCTCACAACATCATTTCTAAGCTTTTTTGATGCAAAGTTATAATGCCAAATTGGTTCCAAAAGCTTCAATCAATTAGTGTTACCATGCCAAATTGTTTCTAAGCCAAGCCAAACCACAAGCCAAAGGTGCCAAGGAAAGATGGAGGTAGCCAAGCTTCCATTACTAAGGACTTCATGAGCATAAGCCGAGCAAGCCATTACGACAAAGGAATTTGGAGCATCGAAGGAAGGTGATGGAATTCTTGTATTTTATTCCTTACTTTTTAGTTATGTTTGTCATTTATTTTTGTTAACTAAGTTTTCCCTAGTGTCTAGGCCTAGAGATGTTATATTATTAATGTGTTTATTTCATTCTATTTTCATTTTAGAACTAATACCATACTAATCATCCTCTCTTGAGTCAAATTCCTAGATCACATAATAGCATGTTCGATAGGACAAGATGCATTCTACATATGAAAGAGATCCTTTTACAACTTCAAAATATTTATTTGAAACCTTAAAACTCTTGCAACTTGATTTTCTAACTTTATTTTGCCATTTTTGGTTGCCACAATTTTTACACAGTAACTGATGTTGGCAGAAATACCAACATCAGTTACCTCACTTAACCAATGTCGATGGTAATAATCAATGTTGATCACTATGTTTTTCCAAAAACATAGACTTGAGACCTACTTCTTCAAAGTTTATTGTTTCAAACTTATAAAATCTTCAAAGGTAAAGGACATGCCAACAATTTTGCTACAGGACCAAGCTAAAGATTTGCTTAAAACATGTTTAAATCACTTTTGCATGCTTAAAAATTGATTAGGAACTTTGTTTTGGTGTTTAACAAAGAATTTTTAGATATTTTTGGTGAATATTTTCAAAGTTTTCAACTAAGATGAAGGGGTCAAATGAACATCACTAAACATTTTATTTGGGTTTAAAATTGAACACACTTGTCAATTTTTGCTTGCAATAGTTATTTAATTAGATTGTGTTTGGCAAAAAGAGGAATGTTGTGTATATGCTCTTCCATTTGTCCCCTATAAGGAACCCTTGGAATCAAAAGCATTATTCTTGTTTTAAATAGCCTAGTTTAAGACTTTGAAATAATGTCATCTAAAGCACTCCCTAAAAACTCATCAAAGTTTGGGTGACCTTGAAAATGACCCTAAGATCTTTCTACTTTCCTGTTTTTTTTGTTTTTATGCATCTTGTCTTTAGAGGGGGACTTTATCACCTATTACAAATTCTTTAGGGAAGCTTTGACTCAAAGTTTCATCTCCTGACATTGACTTCATTTGACTCTTTCAGAGTTGCACACAGGACGTAGTGACACTTTGGACATCGCACTACATTGAGCGAACAACAGGATGCAGTGGTTGAAAAAAGGACTAGACCTTTTTACAACAAGTGATACAGACTCAAAATCTATGTTTTTTTTATATTTTTTGACGTGAAAATCATTATGTAATTGATTCCCCTAGATAGTTTAGAAACTTTTTATATTTTAGACAAATCTCCACTTATCGTGAAAGTATTGTTGGTGCAAGGTGCACCTCAAGGTCTGTGTCACAGTACTATCATTTGAGAGGAGGGGTGTAAAAACCCTACTATATAATGCACATTTATTTTTAGATGAACACATAAAATCCTCTCAAATGATGTATATTGATAAATTCTAACATTACCAAGCAACTTTGTCAATTTAAGATCTAAGGGTGATTAATTAGTTGGTCTTGTCCTAGATTAAAGTCTTGTTTGGAGTCAAAACTTAGTGCAAACAAATAATCCAAAACCAAACACATAGTCCAAATTTTCCTTTGAACAAAGAGGTGTTATGTTTTTTGCGTGAGGTCATCAATTTGCCTTGTTCAAAGTTTATCAAAAAATATTGAGAGTCATATCATCCACTTTGGTGCAGTTATGTTGTCCAATTGAGTTTAGATCTTTAGCAATGTTGTTTAAGTCCTTCACTTATAATCCAAATTCAGAATTACACCTTTACAAGTTCATAGGGTTGATGTTTCAAGTGGATTCACCATTTACACTAAACTAGAGGGAACTTAGGTTTAATTTTCAATTTGGGTTGAAGGTCATTTAAGACTCAGAATCATTATCATCACTTGATAGACTTAAGCCATTTTGTGCTAAACACTTGCACTTTAGGTCTATACACCACCATATTTTGAGTTAAGAAAAGTAGTGTTATGCTATCAAAATTATGGAAAAGATCTTTGCCTTAGAGAGTTTTTAAAACAAACTTTTTTATCACACCTTTTGGGTAGTGTAGCATTGTTATGCTGCCCAAATCATTTCAAACTTTATTTCATAGACCTTTTTACATAGAATTGTAAATTTGTTCTTATGTTTTCAGGGCAATCCAAGTGTATTTTTTATCCTTTGTCTAAAAAAGTGTTATATTGTTCACCTTTGTCTAGCCTATTTGTCAAAATAACCAAGTTTTATACCATTATTTATGAGAAAATAAACTATTGCTAAAGTGCATTTTGTTTCATACCTTATACCTAGTTGATCAAGTTCATGACCAAGAATCAAATTCTTAGTATTTGTTAAAAGTGTTCCAAATCCATTAGATTAAAACTTTCATCTTTTTTCAAACTCTAGGTTTTGATGTTGTTTGGCCAAGATTCCTAGCACATGCCTTGTTTGAGCCTAGCTTTTGACATTGCATTTGGGAAAAAGACCTATCAACTTTTAGATTTCTAGATTAGACTAATTTGAAACACTTTGACCTTAGAGTTTATTATTTTGATTTTTTGGTCCATTTACTTGCTTATCTTTGTGTGAACAATGAAACGTTAGATATTTTATGCTAGCTTTTTTCCTCACAAATCTTTACATAAACCTTTTGATCCTTTTGACAAATCTAGACCAAGTTGAAGGCATCATTTGTTTTAGATTCTATCTTTTTTAGAGTTTGTAGAACTCTTTGACCTTTTATCAGAAAGCATTGACTATAGATCCCAACATGTATTCCTACACTCATAGTGGACTCATGTACAATCTAGGGATCAATAATGTAATCACGTAAGAAAAAATGGTGCAAGACCCCTATGTAGATAATATTGCTTATGAGATGGATTCTTATCCCTCTTATAATATTTAATTAGGGGCACAAAGTCAAGATTCATTGACTAATTATCTAGTTAACACACCACCTTATTTAGTATAAGACCAAGAACAAATCATACAATACCTAGCTACAATACCTGTAGTAGATGAGCTAGTTCTTCAACAGTCATATTCTACTAATACAACCTCCACGTATGATCCATTTTTATCTGAGAAACATTTGTTAGAGAGCAAAGATGAGATTTTAGTTAGAGCCATAGAGGTAGGCACCAAGTTTTCAATAAACTTCCCCCATAAAAATTTACCAAGTCTAGTAAGAATGCCCCACAATATCATTTACGATCAACATGATTCTTCTAGCAATCTTATGGCTATAGTCCAAACAATGTATCAAGACCCCAATATATTCAATCAAGGTAAAAACATCATAAAATATCACTTTAACCAAATGCAAATAGCATACCAAACCTACCTGAAATTAGCACACGATTTCAATCAGATGAACATGGTAAGTAAGCCCCTCATTGACCTAGTACCTTCAACAAGAGTTTTGATGGAATTAACTAGACAAGAAAATTTGATTTTTGACTCATTTGTACAAATTGCTTTGATAGATAACTTGATACATATACCAGTTATTGAAGAAGTATCTTCAGCTTCTACACTAAATAGTGAGCCAAATGTAGTGGACAATGTGCAAACAATGTCCAATCCTAATCAAAGTGGTACTAACGCATAAAAAACTAGCCAACAACATGTGCCTATAGTTAATCCCATCAGCATATCATCATACCATGGAATAGGAATTCTTGCACCCCAACCTCAACCAGCTGCTTCCTCAAATGTATAGTCTACGGGATCAAGTAATCAAATAATGACTGATATCACACCTCAATGATAGAATGTGATGAATCCTACTCAACAAGTAATGAGAAATATTCTAAAACAACATACACAACCTAGTATATCAATGCAATAGAGGACAAATACATTGCCACATCAATCAGGGGCAACTAATATTCCACCTCACTAGGTAATGATAAACATACATCTTCTATCACAGACTAATATGCTAATTCAAAACCAAGCACCGACTAGTCAACAATGTGCAAATATTGGTCAGTGATAGTTGTCAAATCTATAACCTACTTTAACTTCTTCACAAGGATTCATGCAACAAAGAGGTCACCATGTTTCTCAGGTACCTACTAGATAACCATTGGTTCAAAATGTACCACAAATCCAAAGACAAGGTCTTGGTCCACAAGTTCCCACTCAATAGCAAGGTTCGATTAGTCACCAGCATGTCTTTTTTCAACCATAGTAGGCACAATATAGTTATATCCCTCCATCCCAACCACAAAATCCTTCAAGTCAAAGCTTTGTCACCAACCCAAACCAGAATATTATACAACCAAATGTGTAATTTCTAGTACATCATAATCCACATATGTGTCTTCCTGGTCTATTCTCCAACCAAGCCAATATACCTCAACAAGTGTCTCCATCATACCTTGGTCAAAATTTCCCACTTGTGACCTCTCAGTCATTTACCCAAACCAATATCCCTTCTAGTTTCCTCTACCAAGAATTACAACAAATGAAGGATGCAATTGCTACTATTCAAGTGGAGAAGCAAACTAAAAAGTTCAAATTAGATGGCATATGTTCCTATCTATTCAACATGGAGTATTTGCAGAGACCATTTTTTTCAAGATATGAGCCATCAAAATTTTATAAATAAAAAGAGAAAGGTGATCCTAAGGCTCATTTGACCAAATTTTTTATCACATGTCAATCTATGGCATATAGCGACATATACCTTTTGTTGTTGTTTCCAAGGAGCTTGGATGGATAAGCCTTGGAGTGATTTTTAAAGTTGCCCAAGAATTCAATAATGGACTTTGATGATCTTTTTGACAAATTTGTGCAACACTTTTCCTATAATCTTGAGCATGAGATTTCATTAGTAGACCTAACACAAGCAAAACAGAAAGTTCAGGAGAGTTTTACAAGTTATTTACAATGATAGAGAGCCCTTGCAAGCTATCTCACCCATAGTTTACCATATAAATAATTAGCTTCTATGTTTACTAAAAAGTTGCATAGTGACATAGCCTATCATCTAAAACTGCAATGTGTGCATACATTCAAAAATATTATTGATAAAGGTTTGTTGATCGAGAGGGTTCTCATCAATAAAGGAGTCATCAGGCTCAATTCAACTAATAAAAACAAGGTACCAATTAGTAAAATGACTAACACCCCAATCAAATGCAAATAACACAACCAGAATAGGCCAATAACCAAGAAACACCAAAGTAATTCAACCAAAATAAAAATGTTGAGTGAAATGGAGTAACCAAATCCCATCATGTGTAAACCTCATATGAACCACATTTTCAGCTTTCCTACCTAGCAACCTCTCCAACCAATGCCACAAGCACAACCACCAAAACCTACACAACAAATACAATAGCCCTTACCATTGCAAACCCCTTCTCCTAAGAGAACTGTGCCTACATGTTGTGTCTTTAGTGACCTAGGAGAACCTATTAAATTGGTATTTTTCAAGCTTACTACCACTAATCTGATTAGTTAGCCTATACCAAATCATTATCCACAAGGTATTCCTTACCCTGATTGGTACCATGAAAATGAATTTTGTGACTATCATCAGGTCAACAAACATAATCTACGAAGATATGTTTAAATCAAGAATTTAATTGAGAATATGTTGGAGAAAAAAGAGATAAAATTGGATAATGGTGCTTCCCCTTCTAATCAAACTCTTGGGATTTATCAAAACCTTTTTCCTTGACATAACAATCAACAATAGCAAAACAATTAGCAACAACAATAATGGCCAGTACAACAACAAAATCAATAGTATCAAAATCAAATGTTGAACCAACAGAATCAGTAAAATTAGTAATAGAATCTATAACGATAGAATAATGGACAAAAGTAAGGTTAGAATGGTAATAACGAACAAGTCTACCATGCAGTTGCACATGACTACAATAAGGTTGTAGGTCATATTATAAGGGGTAGCGTTAATACCATCTCCATTAATCCTAGACCGAACACTAAGCAGTCTAGACCATTGGTAAATAATGACATTCACCCAACTTACATGGATAATCCTTCTTTGACCTAGGAGTGCATAAAGGCAAACTATCAAACTAGGACTTCCACTTTTGAATCTTATAGCGACAACTTGTTCTTGCCACATGACCACATGCGAGTGCATCGGTACTGAGACTTGTCATGTCTAATGCCATGCCATTTCCAATATCAATTAGAAATACTAGTCCAATATTTAATCCTAATTTTTCAATCACAACTCGAAATTCAAAGATTACTATTCCAAACCCATAACCATCTATTACTCTACCTGTCATCCAACCAGTTATTCAGTGTCAAAATAAACCATTCACTACTGACCAAGACAAGAAGTTTGATATTATAGAACAATTATAAAAGACACGAGCAAAATTTTCTATTTTAAATTTTATGTCAATGTCAATAATCCACAAGAACATCCTGAATGAGTTCTTGACCCAATCCATTGTTGTTAATGACATATCCCTTGATAAATTTCAAGCTTTGGTTGGACACCTAGCTCCACCCCAACAAGTCACATTCAACCAGAGCAATATGTCCTCCCTTGGCATGCTCCATAATAATCCATTATATATAGAAGTTTATATAATATGACATAAATTGAAATGTGTCCTTATAGATAATGGATCTGACCTCAACATAGTGTCTCTCAAGCTCATCAAGCTTCTTGGGTACACAATGATAGATCTTCAGCCAGAAATAATAACTATTAAAGCGTATGATAATCAGGAAAGAGAGTCATAGGGTACCATTAGTTTTCTAGTTATCATTGGGATTTTGACCCATGATACACTTTGCCATGTGCTTGATCTAGAGTTATCATACAACATGTTTTTAGGCAGGCCATGGTTACATTAGATTCATGCAGTCCTATCAACACTGCACCAATGTATCAATTTTTTCCACTCAAGGATGGAGGTGAATATTATGAGACATTTACACCCATATGAACACTATAATCATCTTGAGGTCAAATTTTAAATCCATAATTATCATTATGGCATGAATCCAAGTTCCAAGCAAGATAAAGGAAAGGCTATACTTATTGATTCTTCACTAGATAATTGAATAGATCATAATGCCTTGGATTCCCTTTCCCACATGCCACCTCTTAAAGCTTCTAATCATTTCACCATTTCAGATAATATATTCGAAGATTATGTGACTCATGATACATTTCATATCTCCAATATTCCTTAGAATCTAAAAACCTTTGGACAACCTAGAGTCATCCCACATATGCATTGGCAACAAAAAAAACAAAGATAAAGGACCTATCACATTTTTACTAGCATCTGGCCTAGGACCTAACCCTCTTGAAGGAGATGACTCATGGTTATACAATGATGACCAAGTTGACTATTAGAAAAATGCAAAGTATCATATTATTAATAAGATCATGGAGCGTCACATGTATGAAGGAAGAGGCCTCAGACTGAATCAACAAGAAATTATAAAGACAATTTCCATGACTAAGTATGGCATACCTTATGGACTTGGATTTAAACCACCTGGGGGTAACCCCACATATCTTATTCAAACTCCATCACCAGCAACTAGTGATGATGATGATGTCAACATCAAAGCAGAGTCTGATCATAGCCTCACTTTTGATGACCTAGTTGAAACCAATCTATTTGATAACAATGTTATTTGTATCCTTACCCTTGCCATTCATCATAATCCATTGCCATTATATTATCCCTAACTAATAGATTAGGACCAATAAGAATCTAGTTTGCCAATTGATGTGTTTCAAAATGATGAGGTGTTTTATGATTTCTTAGGCCATTGAGACAATGTTCCATTGGGAGATCACAAATCAGGGTTCTTAATCACACTGAATCTTGTAGCCTATTTTGGAGAGCGAGTGAACACCCTTAGCCAAAAAAAAAGTAAAACATTGAGGTCCCAAAGTGAAAACCTCTTTGAGGCACTATCTAACTAGGGAAAAGTAAAGATAAAGACCAATCTAGTGGTGATAACCTATCTCAGGCACCATTAGATGGGGGTGTTCATTCTTCTTCAAATTTAGACTAAGAGACCACCAAGGATGAACTTGTCTGCAGATCTGAGTTCAACTTTGAGAAACAACAAGTATTTGATCAAATAATTTAATAATTTTGATTGTTTTTGTCACATAGCTAGATCTCTCATTAGGGGACTCAGATTCATCATGCCTAGAAGAAGTTGAAGAGCAAGTCCTAACAAAGGATCCTGACATAGTTCAACACTTCAAGTCATTACCTACTATCCTAGAAGATGGTTCGACCCTTCTAGTTGAAGATACAACAAAGGTAAACATTGAGACTTCATCAAACTTGAAATGGATAAAATTAGGTGCATCCCTCATTGAGGAGGAACATGACATCTTTACAGCTCTATTGAGAGAATTTATATATATCTTTGCATGGACCTACTCTAACATGCTAGGTTTAGACCCTACCTTGGTTTTAAACCACCTTTTGGTTAATCCTGATGCCAAACTAGTAAAATAAAATCTATGTAAGATTTATCCTCACATTTTTGTATTGGTAAAGAAAGAGTTGGAAAAACTCTTAGAAGCATGATATATCTGATCCATTGACTACTTAGAATGGATATCTAATGTAGTACTTGTTAACAAAAAGTCTGAAGGAATCAAAATTTGTACTGATTTTCAAGACATCAATAAATCTTGTCCTAAATATGATTTTCCATTACCTAATATCGACATGATCATCAACTCTATGGCAAGTAATGAAATGCTTTCACTCATGGATGGCTTTTTAAGATACAATCAAATTAGAATCACACCAAAAGATCAGCATTAAATAGTGTTCACCACTCCATGGGGAACATTTTGCTATCAGGTGATGCTATTTGGCCTTAAGAATGTCGGGGCTACATATCAAAGAGCAATGCTTTTTATATTCCATGATATGATGCACAATATTGTTGAAGACTATGTCGATGACATATTAGGAAAATTCAAGACCAGAGTAGACCATCCAATAGTGTTGCATAATATATTTAAAAGACTACGAGAGTATAAAGTCATACTCAATCCAAAGAAATGTGTGTTTGGTATAACTTTAGGCAAATTACTTGGCTTCATCGTGTCTTTTCAAAGTATTAAAGTCGATTTGGGTAAATTCCATGCTATAATTGAGATGCCACCACCAACCAATTTAAATTAGCTTCATAGTTTTCAGAGTAAGATCCAGTCAATCTGATGCTTTATCTCTCAATTAGAAGACAAGTGCCATCCATTTACACACATTTTGTAGAAAGGAGTTGCATTTCATTGAGATGATCACTGCCAAATAGCTTTTCAATAGCTCAAAGACTATCTTGTCAATCTGCCTATTTTATTACCTCCGATGCCAGGAAAGCCATTCTTATTATACCTATTAACTACTGATCATGCCCTGGGGGCACTCTTAGTTCTACATGATGACAATGGAAAGGAGCATGTTGTATACTACTTAATTTTTACCTTGGTTACATATGAGCATAACTATGTGCCTATTGAAAAAGCTTATCTAGCCATGGTTTTCACAACTCAGAAACTACATCATTACATGTTGAATAATAAAACCATGGTCATTTCAAAGATAGATATGCTCAAGTATCTACTATCCAAAATAGCTTTACAAGGTAGAATGGCTAAATGAATCATGCCTCTCAGTGAGTTTGACATAGAGTATGTCAATCAGAAAGCAATCAAAGGACAAATTCTTGTAGATCAACTTATTGAAGCACCTCCCATGAACACATAGCCACTCAAGTTTCAATTTCTTGATGAATCCGTCATGACCATTATTGATACACCCCTTGAGGAGTAGCCCTGGAAGCTATACTTTGATGGTTCATTCACTTCACATGGATCGAGGGTAGGCCTATTATTTATTACACCACAAGGGGATCTAAAACCTAAATCCTTCAGAATCAGCTTTCCTTCTACAAACAACATGACCGAGTATGAAGAATTTATTGTAGGACTTCAACAAGTAGTGTAGTGGAATATATCTCATCTCCAAGTTTATGGTAATTTTTAGTTAATCATCAATCAAGTTACAAATCATTTTTAGACTAAAGATGACAAGTTGGTTCCATATAAAGACATGGCCGACACTCTTAAATAACAAATTGCCAACATTCAGTTTGAGCACATACCCAGGGCTAGTAATAGAACTGTAAATGCCATGGCTACTATTGGTTCTTTGATTATATAAATAGATAAAAGTAGAGAGTATCAATTCCTCATTGAGAATTTATAAGCATCAACTCATAAACTGTCAATCATCACCATGATTTATGATATTATTGGTCCTAATTTTATCTGGTACTCAGACCTTTACAACTACCTTCATAACTAAGTGATGCCACCTAACCTATCTTGAAAACAAACCAAAGCCTTCATTCATCATTTCACATGTTATACTCTACTTGGATCCACCCTTTACCATCGTAGTTTTGATGGAACTCTACTTCATTGTTTAACTTCGATAGAGTCTACATTAGCATTAAGAGAAGTTCATGAAGGAGTATGTGGAGCCTATTATAGTGAGTTAGTCCTATCCAAAAATCTCTTATGTGTTGGTTATTATTGGCCCAAAATGGACGTAGATGCCACTGCATATGTAAAAAAGTGTGACAAATGTCAATGGCATGCTAATCGGATTTATGCTCTAGGAAAAACTCTAAAATCGATGTTGACACCATGGCCATTTTCTACATGGGGACTTGACCTCATTAGGAAGATTAACCCCACTTCATCTGATGGCCATAAACATATCCTTACTACCATCAAATATTTCACTAAGTGTGTTGAAGCTATACCCCTCACTTACGTAACTAGAAATCAAATTTTCAAATTCATCTTCAACCATCTCATATGTCACTATTGTATTTCCTCTGAAATTATATCTAATAATGGAGGATCGTTCAAGAACAAAAATGTAGACTAGTTATGTACTAAATATAACATCACATAATACTTTTCGATAGAATATTACCCTTAAGGTAATGGCTAGGTTGAGGTATCTAACCAAACCATTGTCAATATTCTCAAAAATATTATTAATGATGCTGGTCATGATTGGAACCTTCAGATATTCCTTGCCCTTTGGGCATACTGTACCAATCATCATACCCCCATAGGAGCCACTCCATACTCACTTGTTTATCGTACTGAAGCCATCCTTTCCATTGAGGTTAAATTTCCTTCACTACACATCTCTTTGAAGCATGTCTTGGATGATCATGACTATCGAGTAACTCACCTGCAAGAGATAGACCTACTTGATCAGGAATGCATGAAGTTGCTCAATAATCTTCAATCATATCAAAATTGACTCAAAGGCCACTATAATTGATGTGTTAAGTATAGAACATTTAAACTTGGTGATCTTGTTCTTAAAGAAAACTAAAAGAATACCACAGCTGAGAAGAAACATAAATAGAAATTCAAACCCAAATGGATAGAGCATTTCATCATCACTAAAAATTATAGATCAAGACCATACAGGCTTGCCACACTAGATGGAGGGGAACTTCTAGAGCTGATGAATATTATTCATCTCAAGTAGTATTATGCTTAAGCACTAAGGTGTATTATCTAGTAAGGATCATTTTAGTTATACCTTTTTGTCACTATTCTTCTTTGTACACATACCATTCTTATTTTCCCTCTTTGCCATATCCACTTTTTGTTTCCAACCTATCAACCCAATGTGTCATAAAAACCTAGCCCATATGACCTTGGTTTTTATCATTCATTTCGCAATTTTAGGATTGAGGTATTTGATCAATTCATCAGTTTGTTCAAGAACTTCAGATAGAGATCATATTTTGTGATAGTGTGATAGAATTTTTAGAAGTTACATCTTTTATTTATTATTCTTTCTTACCACCAGTCTTGTTGCTAATTATAACTACCTTTGGGCAAATTAGTACCTTTGATCTATGTTGTTGTGTCTTGGTTATAACTGCCTATGGGAAAACTAGGGGCAACATTAAACCTTGATGTACCAACTTTCCACTTCCTATGTTGTGCTATGCCTTTTTACCAATTGTGCCTATTTTGCTTGAATTGACTACTGCACTAGTCAAATTCCTCCATTGTAAGGGTGGAACTATAGTGACTTGAGGTCCTACTCTAGGACTATGTATGGAACGCTTAATAATTATTGAGGTCAACTCAATCACCCTTTTTCCCAATGCTCTCACCATTTTATGAGCAATTTAAGCCATGATTTCACTATTTTATGAGTAACCTAAGCCACACTCTCATAATTTTATGAGCAACCTAAGCCATGCTCTCACCATTTTATGATCCACCTAAGCCATGCTCTCACCATTTTGTGAGCAACTTAAGCCATGATCTCACCATTTTATGAGCAACATAATCCATGCTCTCGCCATTTTGCAAGCAACCTAAGTTTAAATGCTCTCACCATTTTACAAGCTTGAACCATTTAGTGTCTCATCATTCTTGATTGAGCTGAGATACTTCAAATAATTCCAAAAACATTTCAAAAAAAAAATCATTAGAAAAGAACAAAAATATTGGCCACTTCTTTGTCTTAAGGATTCTGGAAACCCTTACTAAGTTACAAGCAAATCACTTAACATTTAGTTTCCCCATTCTTTTTGGCCTTTTCTCTCATGCACTTACCATTTTACAAGACCATTCCTATTCTTTTATCACATCTATTCTATTTATTTTCCTCAGTTATCATATTCTTCTCATTCCCTAGGAGAACTACATTTGGCCTAAAAAATTTTATTAGATATTACATCCATGGAATTATGTAGATAGCATCTACTTGCCTAGTGCATATGGAGATAGCTCAACCATCCCATTCCTTTTCTTCTATTCCTATATTTAGTTCATTTGTTAAGTTATTTCCTATTTTCTAGGGGCAATGTTCATAGGGTTTTTATTGTGTTATTTATTTGTTTATTTTTATTTTTTGTCTACCTATTTGTTTGCTTTTAACACTATTGCCTTGATTCAATTTATGTGTATTCATTAGGTGATTCCTTGTCCACACTTACACTTGAATCCATCCATATTCATATGTCTACAGTATCATCATGGTTTCTATCATTGGTGCATTATTTTCTATTGAGTATTGGATTATGAGAGTCAGTCCGCATGCATATTTTGGCCAAGTCTTCATAGTGCTATATCATGATGCCTACCGATACATGCTATAACAAACCTTAGCTTTAAGAAGTCTATTCAATAATGGCAGCATCTCTTCAACACTGACATCTCAATTTTATCATAATCATATCCCAAATAGAGTAATTAAACATGAAATAATTCCAACCTTTATTAGTTTGGATGAGCATCTCCCTATTAATAGGTTATTCCAATTCATCATTACTCTCAATGTTAAGTTATCATCATCTTCGAACAAGTTTATCATGTTTATCGTAATCAAATTCCAATGATTATAACCACCTATGGGAGAATCATTGCACACCATCCCACCTGCATTTCTCAATGATTATAACTATCTTTGAGCAAATCATTGTGTTATCACCACTTTAATTTTTTTGCCTATACAAAGGCATGTTGTCTTGTTTGTCTGTCCTAACTAGGGCAGCTCCATCTTCTCAATGATTATAAAAACCTTTGGGCAAATCATTTTATTATCATATTATGTTGCCACTATTAGGGTACAATGTTTATAACCGCCTTTGGCCAAATCCTTGCACACATCCCACTTGCGTTCTCAATGATTTTGACTACTTTTTTTAGTATCTTTGAGTTTTCACCCCATCATATTTCCTTTTTTTGGTCCCTTTGTGTCACTTCTTTCTTTTTGAGGGACCGTTTACTGACCTTCTTGTGTCAACTGTTCCTTCAAAGGGGCATCATACAGTTTGTTATCATTACAGTTATAGGCATACATAATATTTTCATTCTTTGAAAAGATGTTATTATGTTTATAACTTATAATGCCTTCCTAAATAGGGGCAAATTATAGACACCTAAAACTAGCCACCGATAACCTCCAACTAGGCTTTTAGCCAATTTCCACCCAAAATGCACAATTTGGCCTAAAAACATTAAAACATGCTAAATGATTTTAAATTGACATTTTCCAGTGCCAATTTTGGCTAGGATATCCCTAAGTGGGGTAGTGCAATTTATGAGCCAGCTAACTTTGATCAGATCATTTTGAGTCAAAAAATCAAATTTGCACGTAGTTGCTCTGGATTGCTCTTTCCTATCAAATCTCTTGCACGAGACATGTGCCTTAATTATTTGTTGTTGATAACATTATAAATGAGAATATGGTTCTAATGCATCTATTGTGGACTTCCAATTCCAGTACAATCAAATTTTGGACCAATAACAAGGCATTATGATCAATCTAAGTAATTTGTGCACAAAGTGCTTAATCATGCTTAAGAGCTAATTAACCCAAATTAGGGCATAATTAATAAATCCATGAAAACTTGTTGAATACTTATTTTTAGAAATAAATATTAAATATATGCATTATCAAGTGACCTCATTTCTTGGGAAGACATCCCTAGGCCATAAATGCCATAAATTTCATGATTCATGCCCTCCATGCCTCATCGATGCCTTTCATGATGCCCTCCATACCTCTTAATTGCCCCTTCTTCCAATGCCATGATGAATATGATTACAGACATAATTCTAAAAATTGAATTAATTCTCAGTCACACATCTCAATCTTGAGATGGATGGTTGAGGTTGATTTTAATCAAATCCAAAAATCTATAAATATGAGGCCTCACAACATCATTTCTAAGCTTTTTTGATGCAAAGTTATAATGCCAAATTGGTTCCAAAAGCTTTAAGTAGTTAGTGTTACCATGCCAAATTAATTCCAAGACAAGCCAAGCCACAAGCCAAAGGTGCCAAGGATAGATGGAGGTAGCCAAGCTTCCATTTCCAAGGACTTCATGAGCACAAGTCGAGCAAGCCATTATTACAAAGGCATTTGGAGCATCCAAAGAAGGTGAAAAAAAATTTGTATTTTATTCCTTAATTTTTAGTTATGTTTGTCATTTATTTTTGTTAACTAAGCTCTCCCTAGTGTCTAGGCCTAGAGATGTTATGTTATTAGTATGTTTATTTCATTTTGTTTCCATTTTGGAACTAACACCATACTAACCATCTTCTCTTGAGTCAAATTCCTAAATCACATGAGCGATGTATTTTTCTAGATTAAGAGGTAGTGGATGAAGATGATGATTAGGTAAAGGAAAGCCAACATACAACAAAACCATAAAATAATAAATATGGAGAAATAGATACATAGGTTTAGGAATTTGTGCTTGCTACAGTGAAAAGAGGAGAAGATCAAAATACCTCTCTGGGGATTGTTTCGAATGAAACCCCATTAAGGGAAGTCATGAGAAGTCATGAATCAGAGAACTCATACTAAAAAAAGGAGTTGGTGATCATTTTAAATTCAGATCACCTAATTTCATACCCACCATTAGAATGTTAGACTTCAGAATTGTAGGTAGTCATGATGGAGCACTCTCAAGGGTTATGGAAAGAGGTTAAAAAGAAGAGAGCTAAAAATGGGAAGATTGAAAATTTAATGGGAAATATTTCCCATTAATTTCTAGCCCATGGATGTTGGTTTTTATTTGCCTTCTATGTTTCTTTGGACTCGATGTTTTCTCTCTTATTTTGTGGGCTTATTTTTTCTGGTCTTATTTTTCTGCTGTTTTTTCTTGAATGTTGTCATCACTTTACGTTGTGTTGATAGTTACCTTATTATGGAGGGGCTTATATTGTTTGTCACCTTTTTGGGTGTTTTCTGTTGTGGAAGGGGTAGGAGGTTTACTCTCTTTTATATATTTTTCATTTAGAATGTTAGTTGAACTGTGGACGAAATGTAATTTCTTATTTTTATTAATATTAAGTTATATTTTTTTCTTGGGAGAAAATAAATTATATTTAATTAATAATTATAATATTAAAAAAATACTTATTTTATTTTATTTTATTTTATAATATATTATATTATAATGTACATATAGACATTGTATATTAAAATAACGCCACATATATGTAATAAATAAACCACACTTGTTCATAACATCCAATTGATAAGCCCTACTTGGAAAAAAGAACATTTCTTTAAATTGAATGGGTTTTTGAAATTTTTATTTATTTAAGTACATCCATTTTTTTTTGTGAAATCAATTTATGGTTCTTTTGAAACCATGGAATTGAATTACTATATTTTATTAAATAGTAGATTTTTTTTCAAAGGAATTTTATCAAATAGTTATCGTGTAGCATTTTGTGGTTATGTATTTTATATTAAACATTAATGTAGGATGGAAATTAAAAAAAGGTAAGATTGGGTAATATATCTGTTGTGATTTTTTTGGTATCTTTATGTATATTTTATGTTTTTTTTCTCAAAATTTGTTTATTGTGAAAATTGAAAAAAAAGATAAAAATATAAATTAAAATGTAAAATATTAAACTCGAAAAATAATTAATCTAGGGTAATCTCCTTTGCATTTCATATTATTTTATACCCTTTGCATGTTGTTTAAATTTGTATATTAGAGAGGACATGCAACTAAAATTTAGAATCTTCCCTATGAATATTATTAGGATGAAATTGAATATCAATCTTATGAAGGCTCTAGCATTTGTGCTTTAGCACAACATAACATGGAAGATGATTTATATGTGGTTTATGATTTGTCTTGATGCTCTTTAACAATTAGTTGTTTGTCACAATATACACACTCACCACATAGTTATAAGTGTAAAAATTATTTATTCTCATTGAAAATTTTTAATTATACAACTTAATAATGATAAATTTATTAGATATAGGAATCTGGAGGAACCAAATGACATAGACAAGAAGGTTCCTATAAGTAGACATCCTTTAATTTTCAGGGACCTAACATGAAGGTATAAATATATAGTTTATTTTTTAATTAAAAATTATTTATTTTCATTTAATGATTCTAAGACAACTTGTGCATCACATGTCTACTACTCATATAGACTTGCAGGAATATGATAATGTTGAAAGTTGTAGACATCCTTCATCTATTGCCAATGAATTTTTTACACTAAGGTATACATTTTTAATTATTTTTTTTTTCTTTTTCAATAGAAAATTCTAATATAACTTTAGTATGGTATTTACACTTCCCATATTGATGAGCAAGAGGGTGAGGGCACTAAGATGAGTAATGTTTTCACTATGTTGTGAAGAACTCGTCTACATGTTTTGTTAATTTAAATTTAATGAATTTATCTATATTTCATTATAATTTTATTTTAGATCCCAAGGAATTGCAAGACCATCTTGTTCTTCTCATTAAAAAAAAAAAAATTGTAAAACCTAAATGGTAATAATTTGCCTTAATTAGCATCGATGAGATACTTCCCAATGTATTAAGGAGGACAATGATGAACTACGTCTACCACCATCAATGTTAGATAATGATATACCCTCTTGTCTTACTCTTGAGACTTATAGATATTAAGCAACAGGTTCACTCAAAGTAGAAATATATGTAAATGATAACATGAAAATATAAGTGGATGTTTGAGGAATGTAAGTATTTAAATACGTTTTATTTGAATATTTGAGTATTTTTATTTTAGTTTATAATTTTATTAGTTTCAAATAGTTTCAATTTAACGTTTATTTGTTATTTTATAATGATTTATTAGACTATAATATATTTAAAATTTAATATTTTTTTGTTTCATATATATCAAGTAAAGAATAATTAATAAAGATCGAAAATTATTTTATTCATATTTCCATATAAACTAATATAAACTATCAATTGAAAATAATATAAAAATGATTTGAAAAGTGCCCACTACAAAAATAATTTAATTTAAAAATATGCCTAAATTTTTTTTAAAAGATTAAAAATCATTTTAAAATAACTATATTACTTAAATACCAATTTTTTAATATTACATTATTGTAATAATTTTTCAAAACTATTTTTTTAAACTTCAACACTAAGAAAACACTAATGCAGAGAAGAAATCTTTGACCTCCTAGAATAGATAGAGATACTTGAAAAGATTTTTGTTAAAAAATGGCTATCAAAAGACATTTATATGGATGGATCTGCCACGTTTATGTGGCTACCACTTTTATAAAAGTAAGTGTGGTTGTGAATTCGTTAATTATTTTTAGCGATTCAAATTAACATTTGTCCGTTGCCATGTTCGAACGAAGTACTTACCTAGCCGAGTTGGTGGCTATTTTCCTATAAAAATTTCTTTTCTTTTTTTTTTCCTTGTGTTTAGTGACTTTCCTAATTTTACAAATGAGAGATATTATGCCCTGGATCCTTGAAAAATGAGGCACTTTGTTTCATTCGCCTTCAACTCCTTTTTAATTTTCATTTGGTTTTTTTTTGTCATTATTGTTTTCAATGTCCTTGGGTATGGACTCTTATATGTTTGAACCTCTCAATGCTTCCAACTACATTACATGGAAAACTAAAATACGACTGTACTTGTTGATGAAAAGATTATTAAGAGTTGTGCTTATTGACTTTCCTAATTTTACAAATAAGGAAGATATTGTGTGACTTGCATCCTTGAAAAATGAGGCACTTTGTTTCGTTTACCTCCATGTTTTTGATAATTTGCAGTCTCATATTGTACATGCTATGTCACCTAAAGAATATTGGGATGCTATTGCAATATTATTTGAGAAGGTCACTTCACCTTTAATTGTACATCTTCCTTCCTATCTTAGTGAGTATTTTTTTGGTGACATTATTCATGTTCTTCCATTGTTATCTCCTATTTGTGAGTGGGTAATTCTTAATGGTGATATACATGAAGATTCTTTGGCATTTCCTCCTTTTATTATTGGTTCTTGTCCTTCTTCATTTATTAGTGAGGATTGGTTTCTTGAGAATGAGGCACTTGTACCACCTCTTCCTATTTCTCATGTTGTATATGTGTTTCTTGGTGGTCACTTGGATGAGGTATCTACATCTCTTCCACATACTGATGGACATTCTGATTCTATGATTATTGCTCCTATTATTTATTCTAGTTTGATTATTGATAGTACCATGTTAAAACTTGAGAAACTCATTAATTCTATGGCCTAATTTCTAGCATTTTAGGAAGCACACAAGAAATTAATGAAACAAAATTCTTTTTTATGCTCCTCAATTCATGGAAAAGATGCCATAATATGCTCGCTACTAAATAAACTAGTTGGTAAACAACATCAGACTGATATGTTTGACTTTCATGCCCCTATTCCTAATCCATCATATAATGTTATCGAATCTAGTACACATCCACTTGATATGATTTTACAGTGTGATCTACCATATCCCAAGCAATCAATTGTTTATGTTGATCCTCTTATTTCTCTTATTGTAGATGATACTTATGGGCCTACTCTTATTGCACACTCTACACATACCACTCTAGTTCCACCTACATACATGTCTGCTTATTTTGAAAAGTATACCACTAATTTTGGTTCTTGCATGCTTTATTTAATGAGTTAGACTACTCAACTTGTGGGAATTGGTAAATATCTAAAGGGTATTACTACCCCTATATAATTTTTTATGTAGATTGGTAGGCATGGCATTGGTTATGATGTAGATGTTTCATTGGAATATTTTGATAGAGCTCCAGATCCTTTATTCCCTATACTCTTCATGAGGATAATGAGCTACATATGAGCTCTTTTGTACCTTTACTCAGGCTTGAGAACGCTGAGATTATAGTGGTTAGACATGATCCACCTAACACTTCTTTGAGTGTAACCTCACATTCTTCTACTGTGGAATTTACACCCAGTCATATGCAAGAGTATTTATCCACCATTCATGTCTATTTAGGATGGATTTATGATTGTTCTCGGTAGTGTTGACAACATTCCTTGAGAGGAATCTACAAGTGAGGTTCCTCGAACACTCAACTTCTTCAATTGCACATTACTCCTCCTACCTTTTGATGCCCCCTTATTGTTTAATCTCTTTGATATGTAGATTTGTTTTAGAAACTCTATCTCTTATTTCACAACTATTTTATAATATATCTTGACAACATTATAGACTTTCTTGTATTGCTTGGTGATATTATTGTTGTATGGGACCTTTATTTATAGTCACACTGAAAGACATGAATTTTTTTTCTTAATGTGTGTATGCTCTCCATTGAGATATTTATTATTTAGGTTTTGATTATCCTATCACCATCAAGGACATACTATTAAAATATTTATATATGTATATTTGATGTTAACATTCTCCTTCATATTTATTATGGAGTTTGATCTTCTTTTGAAGAGTAGTTAGTCTGGTGAAGCCTAGTGTCAGCACTTGAATGTGGAATTGACCCACTCATATAGTTTTTTAAATCACTACAACCAATTTAACATTTTGGGGAGGGTGAGGAAATGGGGTTTACACATATTGCTTCATGGGTCATGTTCCTTGTTAGCCTTTAGCACACCACATCTATTTTAGAGGAAGTTGATTGAGTGAAATTTTAGTTGATAAGATTCACTCCATCAAGTGTACCTACTATAACATTTTTTTAAGTTTTAAGTCATGATTATTGGGATATAAGTTCTCTTTTCCAATCTCATTATGATTCTACTAGTTTTTGGGTACTTTTTGATGACATATTTCATCTATGGTAGCTCTTTTACCCAGTTTTGTGATCATTGTTTTTCACTAAGTAATCCTCATATAGATTATTGGTTCCTAATTGACTTAGTGATTACAACAACTTGACTTCCATGTATTCTAGTAAGATGGATTGGTTACCATAGGGACACTTTATATTTCACTTTTATCTTGTATATGGATACCTGATCAAGCGTAGTTATTGGGACCCATTCAATCTCTTGGATTTATTTTTTCTTACTCCCTATTCTACACGTAAAGGAGGGTGATGGAGTGAGTGTTCACACTCACTCATGGAGTTAATATTAATTGGGATTTTGTTTTATTTTTTGTATTATTTCTTATGTGTGCATGAATAATATATTATTGTGCACCTATTTAGGCAATCCAATCTATTTTGAGTGGATCACAATAACTAAGTATTTGTTGTGAAACCAACTCATTTTCATATTTATTATACACTACTTGTGCTTGTCCTTGGTTTTAGGAAAAAATAGATACATATTGTATATTCACCTTGAAGAATTAGTGAAGAGACTTTATTGTGCATAATTCTTGTCTGATCTTTGTTGTGTGGACAATGTCTAATAACTTGAAACTATAGTAATGGTGTGCATGAGAGATCATAAATAGATGAGAAACATTCTCAATTCTGATTTTTTTTTTTTTTTTGAAATAAAATATTTTTATTAACATAGGGAATAAAATTAACCATCTAAACCATTATTAATCAAGAGTGCAAAAATGGCAACACATGACTTGTCACATGAGAGGAAGAAATGTGGATGAGCTCACTAAGAATTTTTAAGTTATACATAGTTTATTATACATTTTTTTTATATAAATTATTAAATCAAATAATTTTATCATATGACTCTTTTTGTAGGGATTTTGTTATGACAAGTGCACAATAAAGGATGTGCACATGATGTTATAAAACATAAGATGGGACACGTCTTCCTTCAGTGAGTGGGCACATAATAATTAATTTGTGCCTATAATACATGTATTGTTTAATTAGTTGTGAATTATGTAAATTTTAAATGAAACTATTTATATAATTTTATCATAATTATAATCTAAATACCATCTATTATTGGGGAGTAGGATAAGGAATATTACTCCTAGTATGATGAGGACGAAGATGAGGATGAGGACAATGATGACAACTAAGGAAATTTAGGATCTATTTTTATTTATTTTTTTTAATATTTTTAAAAAGACATTTTCATACTCCCTTGGAATTATAATAAGGGCTTCCTTTGTAGCTATTATAATAATTTTCAAAATATTTATGAGATTAGGTACATAAAAGTTAACCCCTTTAGTTGAAGGCACCATAAATTTTTATCAAAATTATAATGATCACAAATGATATCTTTTAGGTGAATTATAAAAGTGAAACAAATCATTAGGCATCATCATCCTCTTTTGAATCTAAGACCATTACATTCAAGTCAAATGTCATCTCCTATTCCTCCATGAAAAGAGTTGCAATTAAATGAACCAACTAAGATTCCTTGAAGTTTGAACTATTGATTCCAAGCTTTGAATAAATCAAATCAAACTTGTGTCCCTTTGAAACTTCCTCCATGTGAAACTCCTTCAGAATTGTCTAAATATGATCCAAAATATCCCCCATGATAAAACCTAGATGCTCAATTTACTCATGCACTACATGAGTGTTACTAATAATGAAAATATCTATTTTTACTCCAATTTGCTATGTAACTTTTAGGATGTCATGTCTCAATTGAATAGGTTATTTCACAACATAAAATAAACTATCAACATAGGATCCCTTTCCAAATATATCCACCAAAAAATTGGGGAGCCAGTCTAGGATTCCCAAACACATAAAAATGGATTGATGTGGGTGTTGGATCAATCCACTTGTTGAACCATATAGAGAGCTATTAATGGAGTCATAAGAGCACCCATTGTGCACCTGAGAGATCATATATTTAGATCCTAGCTAGTACATGCAAAATTCAATAGAAAAAGGGGGAAAATAATTAATGTTTTCAATAAAAAACATGTCACATGACAAGAAATTAAAAAGATCTATCTAACCCAACACCACATTGCAGAAAAATGCACATCACATAAGAGGGAAAATCAAAAACTTATGTTAACCTCAGACAAAATTGAAGTCCTAAATGCAAATGTAGTTTACATGACAGAAATCTAATTAAATGATAGAAAATCAATTGAAAAACATAGAAAGTTCACATAATGTTTAACAAGTTGTCTTGTGAAAAATATCATTGCTCTAGGTAAAATTAACAAAATGAGTGTTAATTAAGAGGAAATTTCACAAGTGTGTTATCTTATATTAACTACACATTACTATCAAAATAAAAATTTGAACTACATATGTAGTTTAAATGAGAGAAATTCAAAAAAAATAAAAAATGAATAAGTGACTTAGAAAATTGACAAAATTTAATGAAGTTTCTTGGGAATCAAACCAAAATTTTAAGGAAAAACAAGGAAAGAAGTCTATACTTACAATAAAAATAAATTTAAGATATATTTGTATCTTCTTTGCTATCAAAATAGAAACCCTATTTCTATATAGTATAAATAACATAAATCCAAACATATAACATAAATATGAATAAGAATGACTAATTCACATAAAATTTTACAAATTATTCCCCAAATAAAGTAATTCATGTTGCATACCAAAAATTTAACAAAGATTACATTCTTAACCTCACACTACCATCAAAATTAAAATCTTAACTACATGTGAAGTATAAAATCTAGATATGTAAAGAAATGTGGGATAAATGAATAAGGAAAACAAAATTAAGGTAAAATTTAATATATCACACCCATAGAATAATATTCAATATATTTCTTATCTTTCAAAAACATAAGAGTCATAGTTATGCCCCCTGGGTTGTATAAGAGTTGCAACTTTGTATCCAACCATCATTCGAAGGTGGTGTCTAGTTCTAATGGCCCAACCATGTGCTCTAAGTCAGGTAGTTCCATGGGAGATGGAGAGAAAATATAGATAATGGAAACATGGGTTATCATTTCTATGAATTCAGCCTCATTTGTAAGGATATTTTATAGTGCATTTCATCTTGACCTAGAGATCAAGTTGGGGTTGAGCAGTAGGACCTATAGGATTATTTAAATATGACCATCAATTGGCTTATGTGAGAAGATATGACAATATAATATTGGAAGCATATAAACCAATTTAAAAGTTAACATTAGTTGCTAAAATATCATTTAAAGATCAAGACATTTAATAGATCCCACAGGTCTCATTTATAAGTTCTATTAATGGATCTCCAAAATTTAGATACATCATATTCCAAGTTTATATAAAATATGAGAATGCATCTTTATGAAAGACCCTGCTTAAAAACTAAAGGACACAAAAATTGGCATTTCCATCATTTTGAGAGGATAAAAAGTATGGTTTGTTATCTGCCTACTAAATTTGGCATCACTGCCAATAAATGGCTATTGGTTGTACCATGTAAATAAATGTAGCATTGAATGGTAGAGTAGTCTCAAATTTTACAAACTCCACCTCTGCCAACCATTTTATTTATGCATGGTCTCAATCTAAGTAAATTGACCCATAACATTCATAAAAACTAGCCAATCATATTCAAACAAATATGATTATTTTATCCACACCGTTAAAAACCTTCTATTTGACTTTACAAAATCCTTGTATTTTCTCTTTGTCTGCTAATTGATAAAATATGATTGCCACTAAACTCAAAAATAATTTCAAGTTAAGAGAAAATAATTATAAGAGTATCCCTCTGGGACTAATGATTAAGATGAAAAAATCTCTAGCAACCATAATTAATTTATGATTTATAAATTAGAGCAAAGTTTGAAAAGGTTAATTTCTGGGACATAAGTTTTTTTTTAAAAACCAATCTCCCTAAGAGATCCAAAACCACCCATAAATAATAATGTATTTTACTCATACAACATGTAGACACAAATTTAATCATTAAGTGTTTGACAATATTTATTCTTGACAACTTTACCCTTACTTGGTCTATTTGACATTTTGTTAGCTTGAAATATATAAGATAACTTTCATTGTATTATAAACATTGAAAATATCATAAATACATACCTATTAAAACTAAATTAATCCTTATTCATTTCACATAATCTTTTCATACTTGTCCCAAGAGTATTTGGTCTTTTGGGACAAGTCTGCACTAGCTAGATAAGGCTATACTGCAACCTTGTCTCCGATGTTCCAAATATCACTTTTTTGTATTGATACATTCCAAAAAGACTCTTCCATGAATTTTATAAAGTTGGTTAGTGAAATTATTCTAAATATTATCCTATACAATCACATCAAAGCCACTTTTTATACACCCACTAGATCTCTTTAGTAACTACATTGCACATTGAGTAAAAGAACACTCATTCCTATTTCAATTGTGTATCATTCTAATAGACATAATCCAAGTCTAAACATTGTTTATTTTAGGTCAAGAGAATCCATTATAAATCATTTCAATCAAATATTCTAGCTATAGTCATTTAGTTTCATAACCACAAATCACATAATCACTATAGGGAAGAGAACTACACCAGCCTGAGGCCCATTCAAGATTTCTAGGTATCACTTAGTTATGCATGGTTTATGAGGCCAAATAAAATATTACCCTTACCCATTTCCCCATTTTTTGATTCAATCTCTATCTTATTTCTTTTGTAGGATTTAGGGTTATGTGTTTTTTAGGTTTTTCACAGGACACCACAAAATCCATAATCCATCATTTAACCCTTGCAAGCAATCACATAGACCTAGATTGATAAATCAAGAATACAATCAAGTAATACATGTTTAATGTTAACATACAAATCCAAAGTATGTGCCTATCTGCCTCTTATGAGCTTCTCCCAATAAGTTGGATCTTTTTTAACTTGTCTCTATTTATAGGCCATTTCATATAGTTTTAAGTTATAGTAAGCCTACATAGTCGACATTCTATCCATTTTAGGAAGTTTTTACATCCTTAGGCCCTTTTTACTATTTTTATAAAGATTTAGATTTATATATATTATTTATTTTATTGTACATATAAATATTTCTATTTTAATAACATAATTCTATTAATTCAATACATACTAAAGTAAAAGGGTTAAATGTTCTAGTGAACCCACTATTTTTAGAACATTGCTTGATGTTTCCTTTGATTTTTGGGATATGATTTCTCACATTTTTTTTTTAATTCTTGACATTTAAATAAAATAGCCTTTGACCTTGGATAATATCTGACATAAATTGATTCAATTTCTTTGACCTTAGATTAAATATATGACAATAAATTATCTTGTCATCTTGGATCATTCTAACACTGAAGTTCTTTATTTTGACCTTGGGTTGAAATTTTCTTTATTTTTGAAAAAAAAATAACTTTTAGTTTTCACTTTATTTTCTATTTATTTTTTATTATTTTATAAAATGTGTTTGGATAGTTTTCAAACTATCAGTGACTCTCATGAAGGGATACACAGTGTTCTATTTACAAACATCATGGCATGAGGGGTTTACCTCAATATTCATAGCCATTGTATAACACTAAATATAGAGTTTAGTTTCCACATGCCTCATGGTATATCATAAATGCATAGGGTCCATTATTTATACCATAGGAAGTCTTTTAGCCATTTAATTTATGGTATACTTGAGAAGAGTGTATCATCTAGGGAAGTTAATTTCATTGTTCCCTTAAAGTTTGGATTAGTGGGTTACAATAATGGTTCTACTTATATAGTTAATGTTATGAAAATTTGGATTGAAACTAATCAACGAATGAGCAAGTATAATCAAGAGACTACAAATAATTCAAATCCTTACCTAGATCACCCTCATACCTTGTTTTTTTGTTATATTGTATTCATAGTCATTATCATTGATTAAATTATATTGTAATATTTAATGATTCATATTAAATTATATTTATAATGGGTTTAATGAATAAAAATCTCTCATATGTTATATAGGATTATGCAGTTTCTTGTAAAATCTTCTTTTACTTTATAAGATGTTATTTATTTTCGCTTCTACATGTTTTAAATTTGATATTTTTCTAAAATTTACTTTAGACTAATATCCACTACTATTATTTCATATTATTATAACATTCATAGAGTGTGTGCAATCACCTAAAAGTGATATTTGAGTGCTAAGGGTTCTACTTGATACTACATATACCTAGCTTAGCCCTAGATCTATTATAGAGCCTATTATCACACTTATCTAACCTTCATGTGGGACATAAGCATCCCTAGTTATCTCAAACATAATCCCAGACCCTCATTTCCTAATCTTATCCCTTCATGCATAGTGTTCTTCTAGCTAGACATTAGTACCACATTAAGCACACTAGAGCCACATGGTGCTAATGTCCCCAAAATGGTGCTTATGTCCTTTACCCTAGCTTTCCTAAATGAATACATTTTCAAATGTAAAAGCCTCCTAAGCTTGGTCTAGGCATATTTTATTATTTACACAAGCAACATAATGCTATAAACACATGAATTTTAGCCCTATATCTATTGGATGGAAATTAGATGCAAAATCCCTATTCAAACATGAAACAAGTTAAACAAAATCAAGGTTATTAATCCCTATTCTACCCTAATTCTACATAATACCATCTAAAACATCCCTAAGATTAGATTTTATATATTTCCAATCTCAAACACACTCAAGTCACTCAAGGCACTCAAGGCCACTATCATACTAGCATCACTTGTACTTTCACTATTGGGAGAAGAAATCATAGAGTAAAGCTATGTAGGATATTTATCTATATCCATGTATTATGTACTTAGTTTATTAGATATATGTATATTTTATCCTATCTCCATGACTTATAATAGGTTAGAATATGAAGAGACTCCACTTTTAGCACCAAGTGTGAGAAGAATATGAACAGTCATAGACTGCAAATGTCTATATATACTTGTATTTGTATGAAGAAAAGAGTTCCACCTTTGAAGAGATCAATAGAGACTATTTTGGTTATGGTTACCTGTTGTGTTTCTTACATTATTCTTTGTGTGCATTCTCATCTATAATGTTTTAGTTTATTTTTATCTAATTTAATCTAATTGTTCTATAAATGTTAATGAAATAATAGTTGTTCCTAATTCCTACCTAATGCACAATAATTCATCTTCGCTATGCTTCTATTTTCCCACCTTGTATATGAATAATATGCTCTATCTTGCAAACTAAGGTAGAAGCTAAGCTATCCTCATCTTTAGCATGTTCTGATGCTTTAGTAACCTATTATAACAATGGTGTGGTGAGTGTGGAAACACTCCTTCTGGAGGAAACTATGTTAATATTGTTACTGGGGTAGAGAGGCATTGTGACATGGTTAAACCAAAAACTATGTAATTTTGTAAAAGAAAAATCCAAAAGGATTGGTCTTACCACAAAACAAATCAACTGAGAGAATATATATGGAGAGATTTATGAAATATTTTGGTGCGAATTGCCTAAATTGCTAGCTAACTAGTTAGCATGGTTGGAATATTATTATTTTAACCCAAGAATGAAAGAAACAATCATCTAGATTGAAGAGAAGATAGACGTATTGTAGAAACTATAAATTGATTGGATGAGGACAATATATTATTGGGTTCATACCACTATAGAGGGATACATAACCAATTTTTTGGTATAAGGATACATAGCTTTTAAAGTTGCACAATACTTATTTGTCTAAGTAATTAGAGGGAAATTTATGTAGTGACTACCTATCCTTGTGAAGATGTTGGTTATGGAAAAGGTCATGGTGCCTACTCCAGCCAATATAGAGTAGCATTTTTGGGCATATGGGGGTGTGTGTGACATGAAAGTGAATGATGAGTAGCTAAATCTTGAACCTCAATCCAAAATGGAGACACGAGAGAAGAAGAGTAAGAAGAAAAGTCTAGATTCAGAATGTGAACTATGATAATAGAATAGATGGAATAAATGGAAGAATACCTAGGTAGCTACAAGTAGAGGTAAGAGTAGTGGTAAAATAGATGATGAATGAATAAGAAGATGTGATGAGAGAGATGAGTGAGATGAAGAATGAATAATGAATAAATAAGATGATGAATGGAGATAGATAGAAAAAGGTGATGAAGAATGAGATGAATAAGATATGTTCAAATAAGAAGCCAAAAATAGTATGAAGTAGAAAAATTAGATGATAAATGTAGTAAATAATGACAAGAAAGGGTATTATTAAGACATGAAAAATTTAGATTAAAAGTATAACACAATAATAGATTAATCATAGGTTAAATTGAAGTAGAATAAGAAGTGGTAGGAAAGAATCATTCACCAAAAGAGCACACATCCCCGTAACCTAATTTATTATATTCTAGTAGAATTTTTCAGCTAGGTGAACAATAAGATAATAGTTGGAAAGGTCCATTTTCAAAACAAATACATCATTGGGGTACCAAAATTCAAACAACATCAATTTTAAAGGCTTTGAATGCTATATGGATTGTTAAAACCAAGCAAAGAAAAGAAGGAAATGTAGAAAAACAAAGTGCACACATTGACTCTCTTAGTGGATAGAGTGTTATGCAAGCATGATCACCTAGAATACAACCTCCTCTTATAAAAATTGTGTAACAAATCCCCTCAACACTAGTTTAGATAATGGGTCATATAAGAGGATTTATAAACCTAGTAATGTATTATGGGTTTACAAACCCTAAATAGTACTTGCTAACCTATGAAATGAGATGGCAAGGTAAATCCATTACTATTGAAGTTGTTCAAAAGTGCAAGTTAATAAGGGACTTAACTAGAAGAGCACTTGAGTTCATATACTATAAAGACATCTAGAAGGAAATTCTCCAATAGGTTAAGGAATGGATCATCTCAAAGTTCAAGATAAAGAAATGTACAAGTCAGAATATTTAGGGCTTGTAAGAGATAAAGCAAAAATTAGGAGAATCAATCTATGACTATGATTGTATATTCTCTAATGTGATGAATAAGGTAGAATTTGCCTTGATAGATAAAGACAAAGCTACATTGTTCTTTGAAGGATTTTACTCTAGAATTAGATTTACCACTACACATACTCAATATGCAACTAAAAGAAACGCTAGAGCTACTACCCTATGAGCAGAGCAGATTGAAGACTATGGGGAATATCCTATCATAAATTCCAAGATTGAAAACACACTGGAAACTTTTATGAAGAGAATGGAATAATACCATGAGTCATATAAACCTAAGTTGAATCTATGGTGTATGGAGAGTGGGAAAGAAGGACATCACAAGAATGATTGTCCTATGATCAAAATAGATTTTTATGAAATCTATCAAGTAGAGTAGTGGGACACACAACAACACAATGCCATCTTCTATAATAGAATGTCAAGAAAATGTAGAATTTGTATTTCAATTTTTTCAAATTGCATAATCATGATGAGAATAAGTATAGGGATTTTTAGGAGTTCAAGGAAGGCATCACTAAAAATGTATTCACCATCATTATGTAGCAAGTGTCCTTACTGAAGAAAATAATTCTAGGCCCAAAGGTTGATAAAAGTTGTGTGACCCAAGTAGCTCCATAATGTATTCCTAATTAACCACAATACCAAGCTCAAGGTTTAGCCAGTTGGACCCCTCCTTCATTGAGTTGGACAACACCATCACTGCAATAACAGTACGTAACACCCTATATCTCAACCATGATACAATAGTAGAAAACAAGTTGGACTTCCCCAGTTATGCAATAATAATTTGTAATTAGAGATAATACCCAACAACATCAACATTGGAACATAATGCAATAACAAGGAGGGTATTGAAGAGGATATCAATCCAATAAATGAGGATCTAGGGGTAGATAAATAAGAGGTTACCAAGGTGGTAAAGGTAATAACTATCAATGACCTCCTTTGAAATGATATCTATGTGGAGAGTACTATCATGTGCAATGAAATTTCCCTTTAAATATTCAAAAATAGTCTTACTATGCATACTATAGAATAAATGACCAACATGAGATAAAAGATTGTCCTATCTTGGAAAAGTAAAGAAAGGATAAGGCCATCAGGAATGTCAATATGGTGAATGCACAACCTAAGGTGGATGCCTTCCTGAATGTTATCACATGACATCAATATGTATAAATAAGGTTGCCTCCTCTTTAAATGCCTCAAGATCAGGGAATATGAAAATCAAAATAGGACAAATACCTAGACCCAGCTATAGAAAATGGGCTCATGTATGAAGTTGCGTAGATGTTGAAAAATATTCAACATCAAGAGACTAATGAAGGATATGCTACAAAAATATATGTCCAAATGTATGGCTAGATCATGCACATTATGCATCAAGATGGATTTTTCATTGTGCTCATAGATATTTTGAAACTATTAAGCACACTGCACAATAAAAATATCTCACATAACATCATAAAATTGCTACATAATCTATTAGATTGTGCATAACAAGGACAACAAAAGACATAACAGTTGGTTTGGTACATCAAAACAAAGAATCTTTTTGATGTAGATGCATGAATTGGCATTAAGGTTTTAGGATATGAAATATTTTGGTATCATAGTCAACATGATTCCTAAGTCTACAAGGAGGGCTATTGGATTATCAATTCTAAGTTATAGCCTATTAACTCTAACCTTAGACAACTATGAATGAGTTGATCCTATTGGAAGATTAGAATATGTTGATATCAAAGTCATAAAATTAACCCTATGATGTGACTTTGAAATCATTGATATGAAGACAACAACAATGCATTACCCTACACTGATTGGTAGGAAATGGGCATATGATGGTTAGGTGACTATCAACATGAAGTAAAATAAATTAGAGGTGCACCAAGGAGATAAGGTTATTGTCATTATAGAAAACAAAGTACATAAACCTTACATCATTCCATCTAAACCATATTATCCATATGTCATGCAAGAAACCAACTGTATGAAGGTAAATTCTAAAGAAAATTCTAAATCTCTACATGCAACCAAGTGTAACTTCTTGTATGATTATACTAAACCTCAAGTATAATCATTACTAACTCAAAAATTAAAGACATCTAAATAATGGAGGCCCAAACCAGTAGTTATTCATCTATTGGCAACCCACTTTATCATAGAATATTGTGCCTCTATGTTTACAAAATCCCTTACTCATTCAAAAGTTAACTTCTTATATCAAGCAGATGATCATACTGCATATTATATAGAGCTAAAAAAATAAGGCACTTTACCTTGGGAAATAGATTCATCTATCAGTAGAGACTCAGACACACACCTACTCAACTAGGTTTGAGGTGATCATGAACTTTGACCTATGAGAATGGTCTTTGCACATGAGATACAACTTTTTATGTACTATGAAATTGAGGATATCAATCAGTTCATTATGTGCTTACAAATTCATGTACCTACTATAATCTAGTGGGTCAGTGATCTAAATTATGATCTAAAGGGAATTGTAGTGACATGGTGGGTAATTCATAGAAATTATCATCTCGAGTGGGATAATGCATGTGAGCTCATGATTATCAAAATACAATTACCATGGGTCATTAGAATCAATTGGCCTTTTTTCTAAGAAGGTTAGTGTCTTAAAATTCATATTCTCAAATGTGTTGATGTCTAGATTTAGGAACATGTGACACTAAAGTACTGGGTTCACATATTCTATTATACACTTGCTCCATTACCATCAACATGGTATATGCATCAAGAGTGTAGAAGGGAGACAAAGCACTAGGTAAAAGTATAGAGTGACTTCAAATATACATTTGTTTTCAAATATAAAAACCCTATAGTTTAAAATGCACTACTAAAAATGAAAAATTTCCTATGCCATAGGTGTGTATAAGATTTAAGCACCATGATGAAATCCATTGCACAGAAGAACACAACTTCTAATCTTAATTTGGAATTACAAAGACATAAAGATACCAATAAAGAATAAAAATCTCTTGCATAGCTATGCCACTAAATACAAGATGAAGAAGTGGATATTGAAGATTTTGATTCTAATGGTGATATCAATTTCATTTATTTATTTAAACCTAAATGGCCAACAAAACTAATAAAGGACCTCAATGTAGAAACTACTGAAGAAGATTAGTTGTGTAGCATACAAATTCTATAATAGGAAGGGAAACAAATGACACAAGAATCTATTAATTAAAAAAGTGAAAGATTTACCAACAACCCATTAAAAAACATGTAGCAAATATTTTAACATAGGAGGTTCCAAAATTGGTGCATATAGGTAACTATTGGATAGAAGTTGACATTTCTAAAGCCATGCAATTTTTGAGAGATTATCAAGATGTCTTTCCCACTAAAATCTAAGAGTTTTAAGGAATTGATCCATATTTATCTGAGATTTATATCAAACTTTAGAAGTGCACATAACCTACAAAGAAATGGCCATATAAGCTAAATCCAAATATGAAGTTGAAAGTGAACGCTGAACTTGATAGACTGCAGGATGTAGGAATAATCTATTCTATAGAAAACATAGATTAGGTAAGTACCATGGTAGTGTAGCATAATAAAATAGGCAACATAAGATTATGTATGTATTATCACATTCTGAATGATGCATGTGTAAATGATCCATTCCCAATTCCCATTACAAATGAAGTTTTGGAATCTATCACAGGACATGAAGTCTACTCTTTCATGGATGGTTTCAATGGATATCATCAAATACCCATCACAGAAAAAGATAGAGCCAAAAATAATTTTTCTATGAAATGGGGATCCTTTGCATAAAAATTAATGCCATTTTACCTTAAGAATGCACCTACAATTTTCTCTCATGTAGTGGTGACTACATTCAAGGACTTCATTCATGACTTCCTATAATTTTATCTCAATGATTGGGAAGTATTTCTTTATTTAAGGAACATTTGTCTAAGTTATGCTTCATGTTAGAATGTTGTTGATCTCTATGTATTGATCTAAATTTAAATAAATTTCTATTCTCTACACCCTTTGGTGTCTTGTTGGTCATGTAGTATGTAGTAAAGGCATTTTAGTAAACCAAGCAAAATTTGTAGTTATTATAACTATGCCTCCACCAATCAAATCCATATAAGTATGATCTTTTCTTGGTTATATAGGGTATTATCATAAATTTATCAAAGGATATGTAGCTATTTCATCTCCATTAGAATCTTTACTATACAAAAGTGTGAATTTTGTCTGGACTTCAAATTGACAAGTAACCTTCATCAAGTTAAAGCAAAGATTAGTTATTGCACCCATCGTCATCTTTCTAGATTGGAACAAGCCATTTCACATACACATTGATACTTTAGGTATCATAGTTAGTGTTGTGCTTGCACAACCAAGAGATGGTGTACTTGACTATCCCATTCATTTTGCAAGCTAGAAACTATCTGATGTAGAAAATAGCTAGACAACCAGTAAAAGAGAAGCATTGTCTATGTGTTTACACTACACAAATTTCAACACTATCTTCTTGAAACACCATTAAAAGTCTTAATTGATCATCAAGCTCTGTGATACATTGTCAACAAGATGATGTTAGGAGGATGCATCTCTAGGTGGTTTATGTTATTATGGATTTCCAACTTCACATTAATGTTAAGCCATGAAGATAAAATATGGGATAGATCATCTCAACCTCATTCCTAATGGTGAAGAACCAAAATAATTACATGAAGACTCTCTTGATGCTCATCTCTTTCACATTTTTATGATTCCTAAATTTTTGAAGCAATAGCCAACTTCCTCGAATAAGGAGTACTCCCTTCACACTATCAAGAATGAGACAAGAAGAAGTTTGTCACTAGAGATTTGTCATACACCCTCATCAATGGGATTTTGTATCATTTGGAGAAGGATGAAGTACTACATATGGTTATTCTGGAAAATGAACAACCTCAACTCTTCTAGGAGGCATACCAAGGATTAGTAGGAGGATATTTTGCTAGAGAAGCTACTAAAAATAAGTTGTTATAGATCAGGTTATGGTGGCCAAATATTTTTTAAGATGCATACAGAGTAGCATAGCACTACGATGTCTACCAACACATGGGTAAACAACTATAAAAAGATGAAATGCCTTCATAGCCTCTATTAGTTGATAAAAATTTTGAATAATAGGGCATTGATTTTGTTGGACCTATTAATCCACCAACTAAATGTAGTAAAGAAAGGTATATTATTATTACGATTGACTATTTTACCAAATGGGTTAAAGCTACTACAACACCAAATTATGGTTTGAAGGATGTAGTAAACTTTTTCTATGAGAAAATTATTAAAATTTTGAATGTCCCATCAAGATCATAAACTATTAAGGTATGCACTTCCTGAACAACACCATCAAGGCTCTTACTAAAGGAATTTATGATTTCTCATCATAAAATCACTACATAACATTCACAAACCAATGGCCAATCTGAAGCTTCTAACAAAGTATTATCCAAAATTTGATAAAGATCGATGACAACAAGATGGATGAATAGGAAGATCACATTCCTATGATTTTTTGGGCATATCATATGCACCATAAAAGATCCATAGGTTTTACTCCCTTCTATTAGGTTTATGGACTTGAATCAATTATGCCAATGGAATACTTAGTACCTAGTTTGCGTATTGCAATGGTCATGAGACTATGGGATCATGAGTACCTCACCAACAAACATATTGAACTAAATAGAATAGATGAGTGTATATATATAGCATCATGGACATAAGAAGTGTAGACACCTAAATTTGGCCACCAATAACCTCTAATCAGGATTTTGACCAATTTCCACCTAAAGTGCACAATTTAGCCTAAATACACTAAAACATGCTAAATGAGTTGAAATTTATATATTCAAGTGCCGATTTTGGCCTGGGTATCATTAAATGGGGTAATGAACTTTGTGGGATGGCTAACTTTGATCAGATCATTTTGAGTTAAAATGTTAGTTTTGAACCTAGGTGCTTTGGATTGCTCTTTCCTATCAAATATCTTACACAAGACATGTGCCTTTGTTATTTGTTGTTGATAACATCCTAAATGGGAATATAGATCCAATGCATCTAAAATTTCCTTTCAATTCTAATCTAGTCAAATTTTGGACCAATAACAAGGCATTCTGATCAATTTGAGTAATTTTTGCACAAAGTGCTTAATCATGCTTAAGAGCTAATTAATCCAAATCAAGGCCTAATTAAGAATTCCATGGAAAATTGTTGAATAATTTGTTTTGTAAATGAATATTAAATGTTTGCATCATTAGATGACCTCATTTCATGGGAAGACATCCCCAGGCCATAAATGCCACAAATATCAAGATTCATGCCCTCTATGCCTCATCAATGCCTTCCATGATGCCTTCCATGATGCCTTCCATGCATCTTAATTTCCCCTTCTTCTAATTTCATGATGAGGATAATTATAAAATTAATTTAAAAAATTGAATTAATCCTCAACCACACATCTCAATCTCAGGATGGATGGTTCAGGTTGATTCTAGACATTCTCAAAAATTTATAAATAGAGAGGCCATGAACATCATTTCTAAGGCTTGATAATGCAAAGTTATAATGTACAAATGATTCAAAAATCCATTTCAATTAGTGTTAGCATGCCAAATTGATTCTAAACCAATCCAAGACACAATCCAAAGGTTCCAAGGAGAGATGGAGGTAGCTAACCTTCCATTGCCAAGGACTTCATGAGCACAAGCCAAACAAGCCACTACAACAAGCATTTTGGAGAATCTAAGGAAGGTAAAAGAGGGTTTATTTTGAATTTTAGTTATGTGTTTTATTCATTTTTATTAACTAAGCTCTCCCTAGTGTCTAGGACTAGAGATGTTATGCTAGTTAGTGTGTTTCTTTCATTTTGTTTTCATTTTGAAACTAACACGATATTAACCATCCTCTCTTGAGTCAAATTATTAGATCACATAATGGCATGCTCGATGGGACCAAACACATCCCACACATGAATAATATCATTATGAAAATTTAAAATTTTCTTTTGGATCACTAAAACTCTTGTAATTTGATTTTCTAACATTGCTTTACCATTTTTCTTTGTCTTAGGTTTACATAATAACCAACGTTGGTTAGTAAAACCATCATCAGTTGGCAAAGCCATCGTCGGTCGCTATTAGTATAACCAATGTTGGTTAGATAGCCATCATCAGTTAGTAAGTGTAACCGACATTGGTTATATAACTAACATCAGTCACTATGTTTTTCTTAAATTGAGAGCTAAATAGGCCATTTCAAAATGCTTGGTTTGGGGTCATATGGACTCCATTTTGGATTTTTTTTTTTTAAAAACCACAGTTTTATCCTAAATTTTTAGAATTTGACATTATTTAAGATTCAAGTTTCATATATTTTTTACAAAATTTGTAAAATCTATTTAAAATGTTTCTAATATAACATATTTGCTTTTGGGGTGATGCCTTAAGTGCATACAGGTAACCAACGGACTCAGAAATTGTTAAAACATGACATTAAGACATCTTTGGCATGAATTTAAAATTAATTAGGAACATTATTTTGATTCTTAAATTAAAATTTAAGGTGATTAAATAAGTGTTTTTAGCATTAGTTTTCAAAGTTACAACTAAGACCAAGGGGTCAAATGAATACCCAAAAATCTTTCATTTGGCCTTAAAATTGAATTCACTTGTCATTTTTGTCTTCAATAATTATTTGATATAATTTTTTTAGAAAAGAGAGGGGTGTTTCATGTATTATCTTCCATTTTTCCCCTTTAGGTAACCCTTGGAATCAAAAGTGCCATTCCTATTACAAAAATCCTAGTCCAAGGCTTAGAAAGAATGTCATGTAAAGCACTCTCCAAAAAATCGTCAAAGTTTGGGTGACCATGAAAATGACCCTAAATTATTTCTATTATTATTTTATTTTCATGAAAACTTGGCTTGCAAGGAGAATGTCATTACCTCCCGTGAGTTTTTTAAAGAATTTTTGACCCAAGGTTTCATCTCCTGATATTGACTTCACTTACTCTTTTTGAGTTGCACATAGGACGTATCTATATTTGGACATCACACTACACTGAGCAAACGATAAGATGTAGTGGTTGTAAAAAGGAGTAGACCTTTTTACAAATATCCAATATCGTGATCACCCAATTTTCATGTTTGTCTTTTACATCATTCGACATGAAAGTCATTATGCAATTGATTCCCCTAGAAATGTTTAAAAGATTGATAGTTTAGTCAACCCCACATTTCCATACCCTTGTTAGGATTTGGATGATTATACTTATTATATTTTGGTCATTTATCTTACTTGGTGTTTTTAAGACTAAAACTTGTTTGTTTATGTATAAACCATATCTAAAATCAATTTTTTATACATCACTCTTGTGTCTAAAGAGGCACTATGTTGGTCATTTTATACAACACTTGTGCCTTAAATTTTTTGTTAAAATTGATTGTGTCTGTCATTTGAGTTGTGGAGGGTAGTGTTATGCTACCAAAATCATATCAAATCATTTTTCATTTGAGTCTTTGAAATATAACATTGATCACATCATTTGAGTATGCTTATACCTTTAGGCTACTCAATTTATTTCAAGACTAGTTTATCTTGTATCAAAAACCATTTGTTTCAAACCATTCACATCAACCATTTGGACCTTTGTCTTGTGTTGTCATGTTGTCCACTCTTGTCTAGATTATTTGGTCAAATCCTAGTTTTCAACGTTGAGTTTTCAATTAACCTTTTCAAGTTTGGATTCAAACATTGATTGATTTCTATTTATGCCTCAATTTGTGGGGCTAATACACTGATATTTCTCTTTTGGGTTACATAGCTTTAGTTAATCAATTACCCAAATTTGAAAACTATTGATGGTTTATTTGTTAAACACCTATCCTCATCATTATTCATGCCTTTATTTAAGAGAACACAACCTTTTTCAAAGAGCCTTTTGTCTTGTGCCTTATGCCAATTGATCATGTTTATGTTTGATTCCATGTGTTGGGTCTATGTCAAAGTTGTTTCCAAACTTTCTAGATTAAATCAAATCACATCAGCCTTTGTTTTAAGTCTAGATTTTGATGTCATTTAGCCAAAATTCCTAGCATATGCCTATTTATTTGAGCCTAGATATTTACTCCATGTTTGGATAAAAGACCTAGCAACTCAACTTTTCCCTTTCCTAGTTTAGACCTTGTTTGGAACACTTTGACCTAGACCTTTGACATGCTAATTGTTGGGATAAATAATCGGAAGCACACAATTTATTACCAAATACAAGCAACTTAATATGCGGAATTAACCAAAGTCAACAAGTAACTAGAATTCAAAAATAACACATGATATGAGAGACAATACACAACTTGTATTAATACTCATACAGAAAAGAATACAATAAAGAAGATGCCACTTCTTCTCCACCACCTCTTTAGAGGCTTCCCACACCTCAAGTGAATAGTAATTCTCTCCTCAAAGCTCTCTCTCTTAGGTCCCAACACCCAACTCAAACACAGAGTTGGTGTTCACCTTACACCTATGCTCCACACACTCCACAAGTGTTCCACGCATTCCACAAGTACACAAACGTACTTCAAGTAGATCTCCCCTGAACCTACAACAACTTGCACCTCAATAGACCTTACTTATGGAAGGATCTTCCTTGCCTTCCTCTTTGCTCTATCTGAGTACCCAATGTACTCCAAGTAGATCCCACCTAATTTTGCTCCCTGTTGTGTTGCTGTCTTCTCTGATCTTGCACACCTACAAATCAATCTGGTTCTGCACACCTGTGAACCTTGACCTTGCACACACATACACCTACAAATCAATGATCTTACTTACCATGTAGATATCCTATCGTAGCCATGCTCACCTGATGACCAAGATCATACATACATGAAGAACCCTGCTGATTCTCCAATCCAGCACCCACACTTGGTACTGTGGCACTAGGAAGAACACACCCTTGCTCACCTCACACACAGAAGGATCTTATAATATTGCTCTCTTACTCTCTAGCATGAATTTACAATACAACCATGAGTCTAATATATAGATCTCATCCAAACAATAATCAGACATCTAATTACAATAATTAGATTCACAGCTCTCAATCTAAACTTGGCTCTAGACATGCAAACACTTGGTTCATCAACAAACTGCCCGTAATATACTCACAGTCGAACCACACAGGTGACCGACATTGGTCCCTATCTGCCTGGGGGTCACTGATGCTGGTCAACTTTTGACCGACGTCGGTTGCCTTCTATCTCCTTCCTGTCGATGTCAGTTGGCCTAACCGATGCCGGTGCCTGACACACTCAGCAACGCTTCTGCAACCTCCTCCGTGTCTACATCAGTGAAGCTTTTAGCTCCACAACCTAACAATCTCCCACTTGGAGATAAATAGTTGCATTGTACCTATACATGTACCCCATCTAATCTATTTCTTGGCTTGTATCCCTCTTCAAGATGAATCTTGAAGACAACCCACCACACACACTGTGGTGCACCTCCTGTCATCCGAGTACCCTGCCACATCTGAACCTACAATCCCATGTAGTGAAGTCCTAACCCTCAATACCATGAATCCCTACTACTGGTCCCTCTCAAATACCTGAGAACTCACTTCTCTAAATTGGATCCTAATTCTTTGACAACACCCACTGCTTGGGCAAACTCAGGTCTATACCAAACCTCATGTGATTTCAGAGACTAAACTGTCCAGCCCTTAGTGTGCTCTAGCTCTGCATCCTGAACCTCACCAACACCTGATTCACATCAGCTCCCACTGGAGACAAAATCAACCTGTGATCTCCCATGTCTCCTATGCCAAAGAATTTTGCTGCTCCAAATTCTTCATAGCAAACCACTGAACTAATCTTACTCTTAGCTCAGCAAAACCCTGTATGTACAAACTTGCTAGCAAACATACCATCCACATACAGTAATAGAATGATGTCATGACTCATCATCCACCTGGTAAGATAAACACAATGGTTACACTGACATTGACTAAAGCCATGCTTTATCCTCCACCTATCAAACCCTGTACCACTATCCTGCAGCTTCCTCAAGACCATATAACCTGGTCTTTTATCTCACATGTCCGTTCACTCTATTCTTCAACTAAAGAATCCATTTGTCTCTGTGCTTTCGTACCGGCTGGCAACCCTACCAAGTCTCCACTTGGTTTTGCATCATATACCTGCCACGCTCCAACTGTTTCCTGGATCCTTCCTGCTCTATAGTCAGCAACTAGTATAAAGAAGAGGAACAACGAATTTGAGGCCTACTTACGTCTTCAGCCCTCCATATGGGCATTTGAGACTCCTTGACAACTTGATGTCCACCCAAAATTTGTTACAGTGATCGACCTCGGCCACCACACAGTCTGCATCCAACCGACGTTGGTTCCATGTGCCTGTCCTGACTACCAACCTACCGACATCAGTGTCTCCTATTGCTGACATCAGTCCTCCTGATCGATGTCGATCTTACCTGCTATCGACACCAATTTTCCCACTGATGTTGGTACCTATGTTTTCCTATGAGTGATGACTTTTTACCTGCGAGCTCCTTTAAATCAAAACCCATGTCCAGAGTGCCCTGCTCAGAAGTATCTAGCCCCATCCACTAGTTTCTATCTGCCATCTCCTCCAAGAACACCAAGGCTTTCCAGTTCTTAAGCCTATCAAATATATCTATCTTCCACTTAAGAATATGCATCTCCTTCTTGCTCATGTGACCAAGCCTACGAAGCCACGTCTCTGCAATAGAAGAAGAATCAATAATATAAACAAGTAGATAAAGAGTACTTGTTTTCTTACCACCAGCTAATTCAAGTGCATCCACTGTGAGAGTTCTTGAGCATCTCTCATCACCCAACTCTTCTAAAGAAATTAGCCACATCTCCAAACCTGGGACTTGCATGACCTCCTTCAACACTCATGTGTTGGCTGCCTGTAATTTCAGCTTCACTTCCCCTTTGCCAATTATTTGGCAAGGCTCACCAGCTCATCTACCTGGGACTGCATGGAAAGAGGCAACCGAATCTGTTATCAAAGATTCAACTTTATCCAAGAAACCTCCCAGAGCATTCTGTGCAACAACCCCTGCAACATCTGCATCTTTAGTTCCTTCATGTTGATCTGTTACCAACCAACAATATTCTTTTACCTGCTCTTTCTTTTCATAGGACCGTAAGTGATCATCTGTGCTTTTCAACTCCTCCATTCTTAGCTTACTTTGATCTATCATTTCTCTACTCCCACTCAATCAAAAACCCCTGAGAGTGACCTGTAACCAAACACAAAACCGCTTCCTGCAACCTTAGCTCTGATACCACGTGTTGGGATAAATAATTGGAAGCACACAATTGATTACCAAATACAAGCAACTTAATATGCAGAATTAACTAGAGTCAACAAGTAACTAGAATTCATAAATAACACATGATATGAGAGACAATACACAACTTGTATTAATACTCATACAGAAAAGAATACAATAAAGAAGATGTCACTTCTTCTCCACCACCTCTTCAGAGGCTTCCCACACCTCAAGTGAACAGTAATTCTCTCCTTAAAGCTCTCTCTCTCTTAGGTCCCAACACCCAACTCAAACACAAAGTTGGTGTTCACCTTACACCTGTGATCCACGCACTCCACAAGTGCTCCATGCACACCACAAGTACACAAACGTACTTCAAGTAGATCTCCCCTGAACCTGCAACAACCTGCACCTCAATAGACCTTACTTATGGAAGGATCTTCCTTACCTTCCTCTTTGCTCTATCTGAGTACCCACTGTACTCCAAGTAGATCCCACCTAATTATGCTCCCTATTGTGTTGTTGTCTTCTCTGATCTTGTACACCTGCAAATCAATCTGGTTCTACACACCTATGAACCTTGACCTTGCACACACATACACCTGTAGATCAATGATCTTACTTACCATGTAGATCTCCTATTGTAGCCATGCTCACCTAATGACCAAGATCATACATACATGAAGAACCTTGCTGATTCTCCAATCCAGCACCCACACTTGGTACTGTGGCACTAGGAGGAACACACCCTTGCTCACCTCACACACATAAGGAGCTTATAATATTGCTCTCTTACACTCTAGCATGAATTTACAATACAACCATGAGTCTAATATATGTATCTCATCCAAACAATAATTAGACATCTAATTACAATAATTAGATCCACAGCTCTCAGTCTAAACTTGGCTCTAAACATGCAAACACTTGGTTTGTCAACAAACTACCTGTAATATACTCACAGTCAAACCACACAGGTGACCGACGTTGGTCCCTGTCTGCCTGAGGGTCACCGACGCTGGCCGAATTCTGACCGACATCGATTGCCTTCTATCTCCTTCCTGTCGAAGTCGATTGGCCTGACTGACGCCGGTGCCTGACACACTCAGCAACGCTTCTGCAACCTCCTCTGTGTCTGCATCAGTGAAGCTTTTAGCTCCATAACCTAACACTAATTTTTATTCAGACACTTGACCTTTTGTACGTATGACATTTGACATTAGACAATTGATGTTAGATTATTTTATGCCAAGTCTTATCATAAATCATTTTGGAGATAAAGCTCCACTTTTAGACCATATTAGAGATACAACTTCACCTTCAACTAAGTTAAACCAATTTTGAATCATTTATCTTGTGGACATAGTTTTTTAGAGTTTGTAGAACTCTAAGCCTTTTTGTTTCAGAGCTTTCATCATTTATGTGGATATGTCTAGCTAAAATTATAGTGGAGTCACATACAATCTAACTTATGATAGAATGGCCACACAAAATCCCACTAGGAACCCCTATAGAGAGATTTTCTAAGGAGTTTTATTATCTCCCTAAAATAATCCATATGGGGAACATATTCAAAATCCACAAAATCCAAATTGAAAACGTGATTGGTATGAAGAGGCTTGTGAGGAGGACTTTAAAGACCCAACAATAGATAATGTTGTTTGTGATATGGATTCATACCCTCTTTACAATAATCAGTATGTGGAACATAGTCAAGAATTAGCTTATGAGCCAACTGATGATTGAGATGATATAGTTTATGAGGAAGACTTGGATGCTTTGGCTTGTGAAAGTAATTAGGCTCCACCACATCATACCATTTCTATTCCAAGACTATAATATCCAATGAATACCATTACCATTCCTAGACCTAGTCTTTTAGCTTGTGCGAGTAACCAAGCTCCACAATGCCCCTTCATCATTCCAAGACCTAGTCCTTTAGCTTGTGCAAAAAATAATGATCCACACCTTCCTATCATTACCATCTTAGGAATTTTTCATTTAGCTCATGTGATAAATTATGCTCCCTAAGGCCCTATCATTAGCCAACCACAAGTCATTTCTCATCCATTATCAATCCCATCCAAACCTCAACCAATCCAATCCTTCAAAGACCCAGATGTGTTCAAAAGTGGTATTTTCCAACTCATTGGAAACCAAAGCCAAGACAACCAACCAATCCAAGATGTTTTTGTTAAACCAACCACTTATGATAAGTCAACCTATGATAAATCACCTATTGACCCTATACCAATTATTAAGGAGTCTGACACTAATGATTTAGTCTTTTTCAAGTCACTTTTGAATGATTATAACCACCTTTGGGAAGATCATTACCTTGACTATTTGCCTATTTTTTGAGAGCCTTTTATTGACAATCCAGTCTCTAAAGAGTTGTCTCTTGACCTTTTTCCCATCCTAGAGGATTCTCACTTTGACAAACTAATTTTTTTGGAACTGATTATACCATCACTTGTCTAAAACTAAACATTCAACAAGACATTATTGTAATAGAATACCCATTAGATGAAGAATCAGAGTTAGAGTTAGGTTCTATTCTTGAATTGACATCAGATTTACCATCATAATCTGAATCCACATTAGTCTCAACATTATATTTAGAGTCCCTTAAGTTAGAATAAAATTCAAAAGAAGAATATGTTCATGGCTATTACAATATTTGTTATGCATGCCTCATAGATCAGTTTGAATACATTTGTGATCCTTCTATAGTTTTTGAGGATGAGTACTTCAACATCAACACAAGTTATCCTAGTATATTCTATGAGGATTGTACATCCTCTACCCATTCCATTACAAATTCATAATCCATTACCATTAACCAAAATAGCCACATTATTGACATTCCATCTCCCACAAGTGTTGATTGGGATCAAGGTACCAATAGCTAACCACAAACATTCTTCACTATTTAATGAAGATAAAAACAAAGATCAAGTCAAAATAGCTTCATATCTACAACCTAATTAGATGGTAGCTACTCTTAGGCCCAAATAACAAAAAAAATTGATGGTTCTATTGAGAGAAAAAGTCTTATACCCTGCCACAACCAAAGTTATGTTGAATCCAGCATTAGCAACATTACATGTAACTAAAATTATTTATCTTTATTTGTTTCCCCACCATTATACATTCCATTATCATTGACCATTCCATTTCATAATCAAACCTAATATCCATTATTTGTCCTTGCTTACCATCCATGGTTGCACTTTCCATTGCAAAGGCTACAAAGATACATTGTCTTGATGTTTGAAGTAATCAAAATCAATGACCAATGAAGATCATACAAGAATATTTGACAACCAAATTTGTAAGCCATTATTGATAGAGAAATGAAATGTGGGCTAGTAATTAACATGATTGATTATTCTATTTGTATTATTTGTTGATTAGGATGTGCATCTCCCCATCAATAGGTATAATAGATTCAAAAACCAAACCCAAGCCAAAAACACCTACCATGCCATTTCATTTCCATGCCATTGCCTTTGTTACATATCCATTTACCATTATTGTATATTCATGTTATTCACCTTATCACTTGGGGGCAAACCCTCTTACCATTTTATACCATCCTATCATTCCATTCCTATCTAGACCAAAGCCTATTTTTAATCATTCTACCCAATCCTATTTTGATCTTGGTTCATTTGATTCTTCCCACACCTTTTTTGAGGGGATTTAAATCAAGTTTCAATAATAAATGTAATCTATGTTTACAATGATAGTCTATGAAAGTAGAGTAATAGTTGATCTTGTAAGATATCTTTCATCCTATCAAGTTTGTTTATGAGAGCTTGATTATAACTGCCCATGGTCAAATCAATGTCTCACCAGTCTTGCTACTAATTATAACTACCTATGGGAAAATTAGTGTAATTGACCTATTCCATTGTATCCTAGTTATAACTACCTATGGGCAAACTAGGGGAAAAACTTTTTTTATCATGCATTGTCGTATCACCTTACCATTATTGTTTTCATTTGATTGGCCATTTTCCAAATTTGAAAAATTGTTGAGACCTAGTTGGTTTTTGTTCACCTTTTGTGTGGATGGAATTACTATGACTTGAGGTCATTTTAGGACTATGTGGGTTATGATCAATTCATGTTGAGGTCACCTCAGTCCCCCTTTCCATACACTCTCACTATTTTAAAAGCAACGTAAGCTAAATTCTCTCATCATTTTGTGAACATGTATCTTGTCATTCTCTAACAAGTTATGATACCTCAAAATTCCAAAAACATTCATAACATTTCAAAAATCCAAAAATATTTATCTTGTCTAAGCCTAGTCAGTTATCCTCAATATGCTTTACTAGTGCATGGTCATTGTTAGGATGCTTTCTTTTATTTTTGTTTTTAGGCTTTCTATTTGTTTGTTTATTTCAGGTTATTTGTTTGTTTGTTTGTTTTTCTTTTTATTTGTTTGTTTTTTCACTTGTCTATTTTTTTGTTTTCATACTATTGCCTCGACTCAGTCTATATGCATTCATATGTGATTCCTTGAGCACATTATTCTTGAGTCTATCCATCATGGTTTTTATCATTGGTACATTATTTTCATTTAGATATCAAATATTAAGAGTCAGTCCTTATGAATTTTTTGGCCAAGTTATAATGGTGTTCTATCATTATGCCTTCCATCACATACTATATCAAAAATCAGCTTCAAGAAGGTCTACAATCAATGGAGCCACAAACTTTTCTCCTTTGTACCTTAACAAATCCTCCCATCCCACCCTTGATCAAATTAAATCATTTGACCATTCTAGTTGTATCATTACTAATAAGGACAAGAATCTCCTCATTGGTAGATACAACTAAATCATTTATAATGATCAATCTTATTCTTTTGTTCATCTCTTTCATCATTTTGTGCTCGCTTAACTTTAATCTATATTATAGGTTATATCCTTGAGTTATGCTTGTTAATCTTCCCTAATTGGGGCACCTTCAATTTTAGCCAATCCAAGTCTGCTTAATGATTATAACCGCATATGTGAAAATCATTATTTTGAATTTTATTCTTGATTATAACTATCTTTAGGTAAATTGGTATTATTTTTACATCAATGCATGCAAGCATTTTCTCATTTGGATTAATCTCAAACACAGGTTAATTCTACCTTTCTTCTTGTTTCTTTTTGAGGGACCGTTTATAAACAAATATGATGGCTAGTCCCTCGAGGGGACATCATTATAAGTTTCCCAAAACCCTTTGGATATTTGTTCTTGAACCATAATATTCCTTTTGGCATACATGTCATCTCTCATTATTTGAAAATACATTTCTTTGCCTATGGTTTGAAACATCTTTCCAAATAAGGGTAAACTATAGACACCTAAATCTGACCACCAATAAACTCCAATCAAGCTTTTGACCTATTTCTACCCAAAGTGCATAATTTAGCCTAAAAACACTAGAACATGCAAAATGAGTTGAAATTGATATATTCAAGTGCTTATTTTGGATAGGGTATCATTAAATGGGGTAATACAATTTGTGGGCCAACTAACTTTGATAAGATCATTTCAAGTCAAAATGCCAATTTTGCACCCAGGTATTCTAGATTGCTCTTTCCTATCAAATATCTTACATAAGACATGTGCTTTCATTATTTATTATTGGTAACATCCTAAATGGGAATATGAATATAATGCATCTGGCATTGCCTTCTAAATGTAATATAGTTAAATTTTAGACCAATAACAACACATTCTAATCAATTTGAGTAATTTGTGTACAAAGTGCTTAAGAGATAATTAATCCAAATCAAAGCCTAATTAAGAATTTCATGGAATTTTTTTGAATAATTTGTTTTGGAAATGAATATTGAATGTATACATTATCAGATGACCTCATTTTTTGGGAAGACATCCCTAGGCCATAAATGCCACAAATATCAAGATTCATGCCCTCCATGCCTCATCAATGCATTTCATGATACCCTCAATGCCTCTTAATTTCCCCTTATTCTAATTTCATAATGAGGATAATTATAAACTTAATTCCAAAAATTCAATTAATCCTCAACCACACATCTTAATCTCAGGATGGATGGTTTAGGTTGATTCTAGATAATCTTCAAAATCTATAAATAAAGAGGTCATGGACATCATTTCTAAGGATTGATAATGAAAATTTATAATGCACAAATGATTAAAAAAATCCATTTAAATTAGTGTTACCATGCCAAATTTATTCCAAGCCAAGCCAAACCACAAGCCAAAGGTGCCAAAGAGAAATGGAGGTAGCCAAGCTTCTATTGCCAAGGATTTCATGAGCACAAACTGAGCAAGCCACTATAACAAGAATTTTGGAGTATCCAAAGAAGGTAAAAGAGGGTTTTATTTTACATTTTAGTTGTGTTTTTTATTCATGTTTTTTAACTAAACTCTTCCTAATGTCTAGGCCTAGAGATGTTATGCTAGTTAGTGTGTTTCTTTCATTTTATTTTAATTTTGAAACTAACACGATACTAACCATCCTCTCTTGAGTCAAATTCTTAGATCACAAGAAGAGCCAGAAAGAATGGTATGATAGGAATTTATTCCACAAGGAATTTCTTAAAGATCAACTAGTCTTATTATATGACAGTTATTTCAAAGCATTTTCGAGTAAGTTATAGATTTAATGGAAAATGCCTTATGTTATACATGAACTATCACAACAAGGAAACATGGTTTTAAGAGATCTCTAGGGAATTGTTTTACTAGGGTGGGTGAATGTATATAATCATAATTCCTACCACCAATAATCTAATTAATCTCATTCTACTAAGTGAGTGGGTGTTGAGTAGCACCAAGTAGATTAGGATTTCCTAATTCTTCATGTTTTTTGTGTGTTTCTTTTTCTATTTATGTATTTTTGTAGATAATATCTTCAATACCATTCAAAAACCAAGATACCAAGTAAATCATGCACCAATCATGTGTAAGAGAATCCACGTGCACTATCATGAATGACAACAAGAGAAAACAAAAGAAAAAAAGTCTAGGAAAGGTATGAATAAGTCACATCAACAAGATTTTGACTATATAATGGTCATCTATAAGAAGTAAATGCTAGATCCAAGGTTCGATTGACTTAATATTCAAAAAATTGGTGGCTCATCAACATCATCTACTCATACCCCTATACAGATAGCAAAGATCATAAGGACATATCTCTACACATGTGTTAATGACTAATTGTCTTAATTACCAGATCAAATAAGATGTCATATCAACCATTGCATTCATGTCAAGTAGAAAACTAAGTATGGAATTTACATAGAATCCAATAGGTGTGTAATATATAAAGGCCAAGTTCAAGAACTGAATCGATATTTCTTTCTTGTACATATTTTTGTGACCTATAATTCAAAGATCCAAGCTAGTTTTCTTACATAGAGAGTTGATAGCATTGCAATTTCATCACTTAAATAATCATGGATACTTCATGATTCATTAAGGTTTGATAGATAAACAAAAAGAAGTAATGGGCACCAATATGGATCTTAGGTAGACCAAGTTTAATGATCCAATTCCATTCAAATTCCTTTAAGTAGTATAATAAAATTTATTTCACCTAGAGCCTATGCTATGTGTAGACATCCAATTCCTAACACCATTTATGTTGAAATGTTCAATCTTACTCGAATTGAACTCAAATGCACATTTTAGTTCCAAATCCATAAAACACCCTAAATGGTTCAAACTTGTCACTTACAAATGCTAGTTTAGGTCATAGTATTCCTAAATAGGGTAATGCATTTTATGCGTTAGCTAACTTTGATCAAATTATTTTGAGTCAAAATGATAAATTTGCCATTTAATGCTTTGGATCACTCTTTTCTTCAAAATCATTGGTACAAATCATGTACCTTTGTTATTTAGTGTTGGAAACATCCTAAATGAGAATACAGCTCCAATGCATCTAACATCACCTTCTATTTCCTCTCCAATCAAAATATGATACAATAATATGACTTTCTGACCATTTTAATTAATTGTGCACCAATGTCCAAAGAATTGCACTAAACTTGATTAAACTTAATCTAATTAATACAATTTAAGAGCTTAAGTAAGACTTTCATAGATCTTTTTGAATATCTCATTATTGAAAATTGATTTTGAATATTTGCATCACCTTGTGACATCATCTATGGGGTGGCATCTATCAAGCCATAAGTGCATAAAATATCAGGATTATGGATCACCTATGCCTAGTTAATTCCTCCCATGACACTTTCATACTTATTTATCTTAAGGATATTAATAAGTTTAAGTCTAAATATTAAGATTATCCATGGCCACACATATCAATTTTGAGATGGACGGCCATGGTTGATCCTAACCAATCTCAAAAATCTAGATATAGAGAGGCCATAGACATGAATTTTAAGCTTGATTTATGAAAAATTATCTCTACAATCCTTTTCAATATACCATTGAAATTAGTTACAAGCTTCATTGATAGGCTAGTTTAGTGATTTGGAATTATGAGCCTAGGTTTTATGGAGTGTTCCTGAGACATTGGAGGAGTTTGCCACCTTTGTTGATAAAAACAAGGATGCTTGATCAAGGGAGAAAATGCTTTTGAGCCACATAGGTATGGTGAATCCATTTGGGAAGGTAATATGATGTTTTCTTTATTTCATTTGTTTCTTACTATCCTTTGTAATTCCCATAGGAATAGATAGGCTTAATTAGTTAGTTTTTTATGCATTTTTCATGATTTATGAACTAATGTTTGAGTAACTTACTTTGTAATCCTTTCTACATCTTGGCATGCCTGGTGAGATACAACACATCCCACACATGAATAAGATAATTTTACAACCTTAAAATCTTCATTTGGATCATTAAAACTCTTGTGATTTTATTTTCTAACTTTGTTTTTCCAGTTTTCTTTGTCACGAGTTTACACATTAATCGATGTTGGTTAGTTAAACCATCATCAGTTAACATAGCTATCGTCAGTCACTATTGGCATAACCAATGTCAGTTAGATAACTATTTTTGGTTAGTAAGTGTAACCATCATCAGTTATAGAATTGACATCAGTCACTATTTTTTTCTTAAAAACACAAACCCGAGAGATCTTTTTTTGAAGTTCATTATTTCAAACCCAAAATAGATTCAAGGCTAAAGGACATGCTAATTTTTTTGTTGTAGGACCAATCTTGACATTTGCTAAAAACATGTTTAGATTAACTTTTGCATGCTTAAAAATGAATTAGGAACATTATTTTGGTGCTTAAAGTAACATTTAAGGTGCTTAAGTGAGTATTTTTAGCATTAGTTTTCAAAGTTACAACTAAGACCATGGGATCAAAATAACACCACCTCATTTTCCATTTGGGCTTAAAAATGAACTCACATTTCCAATATTTTTGTATTTACTTAGTTGTTTAAGTTAGATTTTTTTTAGAAAAAGGAGTGATTCCACATGTACACTCTTCCATTTGTCCCCTTTAGGGAACCCTTGGAATCAAAAGTGCCATTCCTATTGCAAGTAGCCTAGTCCAAGGCCTAGAAAGAATGTCATATAAAGCATTCCCCAAAAACTCATCAATGTTTGTGTGACCTTGAAAGTGACCCTAAAGTCTTTCTATTAGTCTTTTATTTTATGCAAACTTGGATTGCGAGGGAAAAGTTATTACCTCCCACAAGTTCTTTAGGGAAGATTTGACCTGAGGTTTCACCTTCTAGCATTGACTTCGTTTATCTCCTAATTGGAGTTGAATACGGGATGTAACTACATTTGGACATCACACTACACTAAGTGAACAACAGGATGTAGTGGTTGTAAAAATGACTAAACCTTTTTACAACTAGGCAATGTCATGGTCACCCAATTTCTATGATTTTCCTTTACATTATTTTATGTGAAAGTCATTGTGAAATTGATCCCCTAGAATGATTAAAAACTTTCTAGTTTATTAGACCCCACTTTGTTGTACCTTGTCAGTTTAGACATAAGATGTTTGTTTTTTGTCATTAGCTTACTTGGTCTTGATTTGTGTCTAAAACTACTTGTTAACTCGTTGAACTTAATCAAAACACATTGTCCTCAATTTTATTGAGCAAGGGAGGCATTACACTATCTAATTGGGAAATTCATATTTTCCTTGTTGAGATTATTATCAAAAGCTTTGTGTCATGTCATCCACTTTGACGTAGTGATGCTACCCAATTGAGTCTAGATATTTTCCCTAGTTTGTTTAAATCCTTAATTTATAATCCACATTCAAAATTGAACCTTTCTATTTTCTAAGGGTTGGTGTGTCAAAGTGGGTTTTCCATTTGTGTACTCAGCTTGTTTTAACTTGGGTTCAATTTTACATTTGGATTTAAGGTCATTTATTAAGACTCAAAATCACATTATTATCTTGGTAGACTTAAGACATCTTACATATCACTCAATCTTTAAGTCCTAGAACATATTTTATCCTAATAGAACCATGTGGTGATGTTGTGTTGCCTATTTGGTCTTAGCTTTATACTTAGTAATTCACATATGTTTGTACATCTTGAGTTGCTTTGTCCATTTTTTATTCTTCATAATTTGGAGAGCTTTCCTCTAAACTTCTAGGGTCAACTTGTCAAAGTTGAAACTAGATTTTACAATACAGATGTATCACAAAGATCTAGGCTTTGGTGTACTAGTTTTCACTTTGGGTCTTTGAGTTACCTTACCCTCTTTTGATCTATGTGATTTTAACTTTACCAAAGGTTGAGTAAACTCGTGAACCAAATCTTCTAAATTGCGCATGGTTTCAAACCACCCTCCCTTATAGTCTCATTGGTACCTTGGTTATTTATTTAAAATAGATCCAAAGCACACTTTGTTTGGTTTCCAAGCATTAGTCTAAAGTTATTCAAACACACAAAATAGATCTTTTAGACATGACTCAAAGGTTCACTTGTAGTGGACCCTCTTATGGCCTTAGTTATGAATATGAGCAATTTTATTATGGTCAAGATAACCCCATTGTTTTTTATGACATCCCCACAATAGTAGGATCTAAAGATGATTACAATAAATATCAACCCTAAGAAGATCAAGCTGAAGTCCTTAGATTGATAGAATCAAGTGCTAGACTACCTTCTAACTTTCCTATAGAATAATTGCATACCTTAGTTAGACAAAGAGAATAATGGTGGCAAGATCAATATTTTGCATGAATAGGCATACCTTCTTCCTCTAATAAAGGAAAAGAAACATAAATAGAGTCAAAACCTACAAATCTAGATCTTTTAGCTAAGATCAAGATAATAAGTCAACCATATGCAGATCAACTTGTCACAAACTTAACTAACTCCCTAGTTGCCACTTCAGTTCATAATGATGCTTTGAAAGAAAAAGGAAATGTGTTTGAAATTATGCAATAAATATTGGATAAGGACATTACCATAGTGGATCAAGGTAATCTAAATGAATAGTTAAAGTCACAAGATACCGTACTAAGTGTTTCATTTGACACAAAACATACATTATTCAATCATGAAGAACCTCTTGTTACTTTACAAACTAAGAAAACTAAACATTCAATTCAAATTGAGGAAATCCCTCAAGATAATTTGGCTAGTTCTTTTCAACCAACATAAAAATTGGTAAATAAACATAGAAATTTCCAAAATGAAAAAAATACGAAACAACTAAATTCAGGGAATGTTTTACAATATAAGAATCAATAGCCTATGTTCTTAACTCAAGGAGCAAATCTGAACAAGTCATGGATCAAAAGATATACACTCCTATAGATCCACACAAAATAAGGGGCACATTCCACCCCAACAAAAACAAAACTAGGGGCACATTTCACCCCATCAACATCTTATTCAATCCATAAATGCACCAAACAAAAAATAATGGAATTTTATGAAATAAATTATTCAATGATTGGAGATGAATAATAGAGTCAAAAAGTAAAAATTTGATGAGATATGCCCATATTCATTTGATTTATCTATTTTTCAAAACCCCTTTCCACCTCATTTTGAGGTGCCCAAATTTGACAAGTATAAAGGAAAAGGAGTTCCACGTGAGCACATACAAGAATTTGTTGTCTTATGTCAAGAGGTTGCTTATAGTAGTGAGTACTAACTATGACTATTTATGTGAAGTTTAGCAGGATAAGCTCTTGATTGGCTACTAAAACTACCCAAGGGAGCAGTTGCAGATTAGAATGACTTATTAGAAAAGTTTTTAAACCATTTCTCATATAACATATAACATGAATTAACTATTGTTAACTTATGCAAACCCAAGAAACATGATGGTGAAAGTTTCACTACATATCTATAAAATTGGAGAGCATTGGCAAGCCACTTTCAAAATAACTTGCTAGACAAACAATTGGTTAATATCTTTGCACATAATTTGCATCTTGAAGTTATGCATAATCTACGGTTAGCTTGTGCTAACTCATTTGAAGAAATTATTGAGAAAAGAGTGTAAATTTATAAGGCTCTTATTTCTAAGGGCCTTGTTAATATTTTTGTGCAAGTTCAATTGTCTAATCAGACTAAATCACTAGTTTAAATAGTTATGCAGGATAAGCCTAAAGCTTTAGCAAAAATTAGAACATGGTTGGAAATGGGGTGACTAAAACAAGACATGTACAAATGGTATAGGCTATGCCTCCTCCAAATGTATAATTAACTCCCTCAAATCCACTACCTACTTTGTAGATACAACCTCCATGAAGGACATTTCATAACAATTTTAGAGTCTTTAACAAGCTAGGAGAATCAGTTGAAATAATGTTACAAAATCTTGTTGCAACTAATTTAATTATATGGCTAGTATCAAGGCCATTTCTTCAAGATCAACCAAAACTAGATTGGTACAAAGAGAATGAATGGTATAAATTTCATCATGTTACTAGTCATGATGCATATCATTGCATTTAATTACGACATATTATTGAGGACTTTATTGAAAGTGGTGAACTAGAAATTAAGTTGGCCCCTAATCAAGGCACAAATTAAGATATGGGAATCTACAAAGACCCCTTTCCTTAACATGATCCACCACCACCAAGAAATAATCAAAATGGTCACAATCAAGGACAAAGGTAGAATCAAAACCAACAACAAGGTCAGAATCATAATGAGCATAATTGAGATTGTAATTCCCATACTAACAATGTGGCTTATAAAAACATACCTTACGACTATAATAATACTATGGGATGCATTTTTGTAGCCCATATTACCACTTTTACTATGAAACCGCATGGCCAATCTCATGTTATTCATAACATTGGACCCATCATTATAGGGTCAACACCCTTTCCCCCTAGTAATACCATGTCAGGTTTACATCATCATGATATGACTCTATTTACATGCATTACTAATTTTGAATAACATCACCTTTCCTCTAATTATAAAGGCTCCTTGTTGACCCAAAACTATATAAATATAGTTAGTCACCCATGAGTTACCATCCAAGGCCCTTTGCCTTCATCTTATAATTATAATAACTCCTTTCCACCTCTAGGTTGTGTAGTCACAACTAGACACTTGTGAGTTACCATCCAGGGCCCTTCACCTAATTCTTCTATAAAACCCAATGAGAACATTGTTCCAACAGTTCCAAATTTGTACATTGTCCCAAAAAATACTAAAATAATTCAATCCATAATTTAAAGGCCTTATAGTCTAATGGATCAATTAGATAAAACCCCTACACAAATTTCCATATTAGAACTCTTGTAGACATCTAATGTCCATAGAACCATCTTGAAGAAACTTTTGCAATATTTTATTGTGCCTAATGATATAAACCTTGATCAATTCCATAACCTAGTTGAAAACTTGTCTTCATTTTGGCAAATCATATTTGATCAAAAAGACATGTCCACCCTCAGCCTAAACCATATTAACCCACTATACATTGAGATAATCATTGTAGATCACAAGATCAAGTGGGTTCTTATAGATAATGGTTCAGGGATGAGCATCATATCTCTTAAATTGGTATGATTATTGGGATACATAAATAAAGACATTAATATAGAAAATATTACAATTAAGGCTTACTACAACATCGAGAGGGAGTCATCTGGTACAATTTGGTTACCAATCATGGTTTGGTCTATTTATCATAACATATTATTCCATATTATGGATATTGAGCTTCCTTATAACATACTTCTTAGTCATCCTTAGATATATGAAGTATAAGAAATTTCATCTACTATTCACAAATGCCTTAAGTTTCCCCATGATGAGATCAAGGTTACTATTCTCGCTGGTCAGCAGCCATATCAATACTACAAACATCTTGAACCAGAGTTTCATAATTATAATTATTACCCAGGTTATAAATTCATTCCAAAGAAGAACAAAGCCATCATTTCTCATCCATCTCCATCTAATTATATAGACCCTATTGATCTAGCCTCTACTTTGGCTGATCCATTTCCTGTAGCTTTGGCCAAGCAAGTTATTATTAAAGACGTAGGCATTTCCATGTACCATCTAAAAGATATCTTCCATATTGTAAAATTACCAAAATCCCCTAAAACATTTGGTAAGCCTAAAACTTCCCAAACTCATAACAGACCTAATCAAATTTGGCAACCAAAACCTTATGTGGTTTCTGTACCTACAATCACACCAAATAAATATCAAGAGGCTTTAACTGAGGGAGATTGCTTATGTTCTAAAGGCCTTTTTTATTCTTTTTAGAAACCAAAGTATCATATCCTTGACAAGATAATGCATCATCTTGACTATACAAGGAAAGGCCTTGGCCCATAGGCAAAAGGAATTTTAGAACCTTTATCAATTGGAGTTGTCAATTGGAGTCATGGTCTTAGATTTAAACTACCAAAGGATGACCTCATGACATTTGATAGTGACTCTTATGAAGTGACTAGTAATGAAACTCCTAGCAATGGCACAATGCTCCATTATAGCCTTTTTGATGACCTTGTTAACTCAAATTTGTCTGATTCAAATGCCATATTGACCATAACACCTATTGGAGCTTCTCTTCCTAAAGTAAAAACCCATCCTAGTGGTGCTTCCCTTATTGAAGTAGGACATTATATATTTACCATTGGTGCTTCCCATCTTGAATCAAATTTTCACTGTAACCTATGCCTTTGCCATCCTAAATTCATAGATCGGGACCAACAAAATTTAGTCATATGCCTTGATGAGTTTCAAAATGAAGAATCGATTGCAAAATAATGGGCCTATGAGATGTATTCCCCATTAGGGATCATAAGCAAAGTTTTAATTTTTCATTGGATCCTTCTACGTACTTTGGAGAGCAGGCATACTTTCTTGGTCATAATAAAGAATAAACATCAATATCTTCAAATGAAAACCTCTTTGAGGGACTTATCGATCAGGGAAAAAGTAAAGAAAAAGACAAGCATTTGAGTGAAAACCTATTTCAGGTGCTCCCAGGTGAGAAAGTTTGCTCATCCCCTCAAGACGTAGAAACTCCAACTAGCCCAAGTTCCATATCTAGTATAAGTATCTCTTCAAAATAACATCAAATATTTGAGCATCTTACTCTTGAGTTTCTAGAGGTTTTTACCAATTGGCATTTACCTGATAAGGTAGATTTTGATTCATCATATTATCTAGATCTTTAGGAGGAACAACAAGAAGATATAGCAAAGGAAAATGATCATGACCATACATTTCCTAAAATTCTAGAGGATGGATCCACACTCCTTGTGGATAACACAATAGAAGTGAACTTGGGAACCTATAAGGATCCCAAAATTGTTTATCTTGGAGCTTTCCTTACTGAAGTATAATGTGAACATATTATATCCATTCTTAAGGATTATATAGACATATTTACATGGGCATACTCTAACATGTTAGGCTTGGACCTAGATTTAGTTGTGCATCATCTTGTTTTTCACCCTAGTGCTAAACCAGTCAAGCAAAAATTAAGAAAGATGCATCCACACATTAGCCTTTTGGTTAAGGCTGAGTTGGAAAAGTTATTAGGAACCAATTTTATCAGACCACTAGACTACTCTGAATGGGTTTCCAATATAGTACCAGTGAGTAAAAAGAACCCATGCATATGTATTTGTACTAATTTCCATGATATCAACAAAGCATGCCCCAAAGATGATTTTCCTCTACCTAAAATCAACATGATCATAGACTCAACTACTAGGTATGAGATGTTATCCTTAATGGATTGATATTTTGGTTACAATCAGATCAAAATAGCCCCTGAAGATTAGCATAAGACCATGTTCACCACTTTATGGGGGATATTATGCTACCAAGTCATGCTGTTTAGTTTGAATAATGCTAGAGCCACATATCAACATGCAATAACTATCATTTTTCATGACATGATGCATGACGTTGTCAAGGACTACATTGATGATATACTAGAAAAATCAAGAACAAGAGCTGAACATCTTGACATTCTATAAAAAATATTTGAGAGGCTTCATGATTATAATGCCTACTTGAATCCTAATAAATGTGTCTTTGGAGTCACATCAATAAAATTTCTAGGGTTCATTATATCATAATGAGGGATTGAAGTAGACCTTGAAAAGGTCAACACTATTATGTAAATGCATCCACTAAACAATCTTAAACAACTATGAGGTCTATAAGGAAATATCCAATCTATACACCGGTTCATTTCTCAATTGGTAGATAATTACCACCCATTTACCCATCTCTTAAAGAAAGAGGTAAAATTTTAGTGGGATGAATATTGTCAAATAACATTTTCAAAGCTTAAAACATACTTGGCCAATCCACCAATCTTACGACCTCCAACATAAGGAAAGCCAATTCTTCTTTATATATCAACCACGAAACATGCACTGGGGGCACTTTTGGCTCAGCATGATAATCATGGTAAAGAACACATTGTTTATTATTTAAGCCACACATTGGTAGCTTATGAAGATAATTATATGCCTATTGAGAAGGCATGTTTAGCTATGATGTTTTCCACTCAAAAAATGTGACATTATATACTAAATAACAAAACTATTATTATCACCTAGGTAGATCCTCTCAAGTTCCTTTTATCTAAAGTATCTCTTCAAGGATGCATGGATAAATGGATTATGCTCCTCAATGATTTTTATATTAAGTACCAAAATCAAAATATAATCAAAGGACAAGTTCTTGCTAACCAACTTGTAGAAGCTCCTATTAAGGCCACTCAACCTCTCAACTTTGACATTCTAAATGATTCTATCGTGATGATAGAACAAGAATTATAAGAACCTAAATAGTGAATGCTCTATTTTGATGGATCCTTCACATCCTAAGGGTCTGGAGCTAACATATTTTTTGATCACACCACAAGGGGATCTGATCCCTAAAGCATTCCATATACAATTTCATTTTACAAACAATATGGCTGAATATGAGCCATTGGTTATAGGGCTCCATCTTGCTATATAGTAGGATATTCAAAGATTAAAGGTCTATGGAGATTCATAACTAATCATAAATTAAACAACTAACCAATATCAAATAAAGGATGATAAGCTTATTCCTTACAACTAAATTGTCGATAACCTCAAAACACATTTTAAATCTCTAGAGTTTGAGAAAGTTCTATGAGTCAATAATAGATCTACTGATGCCATGGAAAAAATTGGTTCCATGATTCAAATGCATCAAAGTGCCAAATAGTATCAATTCTTGATTGAAAATCTTCTTCAGCTAGCACATATTCTATCAAATTTATAGAGGATATGCACCATTTTTTATCCTAATCCCTCATCTGAGCTACCATGGTACCAAGATTTTTATAACTATTTCCATAGTCATGTATTCCCCACCAACCTTTACAACAACCAACAAAAACTATTGCTTCATCTCTTAAAATGTTATATCATCCTTGGAAACACACTTTATTTTAAAGGCTATGATGGAATGCTTCTTCATTTTTTATCTTTGGGAGAATCCAAGCAGGCACTAAAGGAGGTTCATGAAGGAATGTGTGGGGCCCATACCAATGGTGTAGTCTTAGCAAATAAACTTCTCAGAATAGATTATTATTGGCACAAAATGGAGATAGATGCTTGTAATTATGTAAATAAGTGTGTTCCCTATCATCAGTATGGAAACCTTATACATGCACCTTCCTTACCATTGCAGTTGATCACAACACCATTGCCATTCTCAACATGGGGTCTCAATCTCATTGGGAAAATTAACCTAACATCTTTATATGACCATAAGCACATTTTGACTACAACTGAGTACTTTACCAAGTAGATTGAGGCCATTCCTCTCACTTATGTTACCAAAAAATAAATATCCAAATTCATTCATTACCATATCATCTGTCAACATGGCATCCCAGCTTGTATTATATCCAATAATGATAGATCCTTTATGAACCAAGATGTGAAATCTCTTTATGCAAAATTCAAGATCAAGCATAAGAAATCCACTCCATCTAACCCATAAGGCAACAAACAAGCTGAGGCATCAAAGAAAACCATTCTATCCATATTAAAGAATATTGTCAATGATTTTGGCCGTAATTGGCACTTGCAACTCTTTCCTATCCTTTGGGCTTATAGAACCAATCATCACACCCAAATTGGAACTACTCCATACTCCCTTATTTTTGGCACTAAAGCCATCATCCCAGTCAAGATTGAGATGCCATCATTAAGAATATCACTAGAGCACATTGAAGATGATGAAGACTATCAGCCTCATAGCTGCAAGAACTAGAGATTCTTGATGGTAAGCGTTTGGCTGCCCTAGAAAACTTATAGGCCTATCAAAATAGATTATAGAGAAGCTACAACAAATGCATTCTACCTCAAGAATTTGAGATTTGTGACTTAGTTTTGAAAGAAAACCAAAAGAACATGAATGTTGAACCCAAAAATAAAGGCAATTTTTAGCCTTATTGGTTAGGACCATATATTGTCACAACAAACTATGGATCAAGAGCATATCAACTGGCTAAACCTAATGGTGAAGAAATTTTAGAGCCCATGAACATCATACACCTTAAGAGGTTATACCCATGAACAACTTTGAACCATTGTCTACAAGATCCCTGACTTGGGGGAAACTTATGCTGATGTAATTTTATCCCACCCTTTTATCTTACCTTAAATGAATTTTATACTACCCTAGTCCAATTTTCATGATTCCAGATAGTAAAGGCTTTGAATCCTTGGCACTTTGAACACATTCTTCATCACATCATGGATTGCTCTCTTTGAAAGTATATTCTTTATGTATATGACGTGTTATAATCTTGAACACTATTTATCCCTTGACCAATTATGATCTTGATTATGTCTCAAGAACATTATGAACATCCTCAGTAGCAGTTCTATAAAGTAGTTCAACTAGTATAGTATTGTGCAGCTTTAGACAAGTGAAAAAAAACATCTTCTCTATTCCAAATTGTTGCTACACTATTATAGATAGGTGAATGTAAATACTTCTTTTTTACTTTATTCTACCCATTATTATATATCACACTTGATACTCTTTATTATTTTATCAAGACCCTCACTATCACTGATTCGTAATCATGGGCCATTACAACTGGCTTATCTATATTATTAGAACCTCTACTCTTAGGACATGAATATCCTCAACTAGACGGTCCCACCTAGTGTATATTTTATTCCAAAAACACCAAAAACATTAGAAATACTTTAAAAATACCAAAAACATCAAAATATGATCCAAAAAAGAACAAAACCATTGTCTCACACTTTTATACATTTGTACATTTCCATTCCACCATGCTATGCTCTTGTTGTTTTTCAATCACAGAAACACCAGTTCATTTCATCTTGTCCCATACACTTGCCATTTTGAAAGATCATTCTTTCTCATTTGTTTGTCATATCTTCTATTTCTTATATAGCATTAATCATACTAGTCTAATCATCATTTTTATTCTATCCCATTTCCTCAGAGAATTACATTTGGCCTAAAGTTCATTTTAGAACATGCATCCATGGATCTAAGTAGGTAGCATCCACTTGTCTTATATATCTAGAGTCAGCTCGGCCAACCCCTTCCTTTTCTTCTCTTCTCCCATTTCTTCTATCATTGTTCCTCTTTAATTAGGGAACAATTTTCATGTCATTGTTCTTTGTTATGATATGGTGGAAAGTAACACCTTTACCACACATGCATGAACATTTGTCTTTAAACTGCACTAACATGGTTTTTTGTTTATGTGTGTTTATTTGAGTTTTCTTGGTGTTTTGTTGTGCTTTTGCACCTCTCCTTTTATTTCTTCTCCTTTTCTCTTTTTATTACTTTGTGTCTCATCTTGGTCTTATGTTTCCTTGGCTATTTTTTCTTATTTTTTTTGTGTTTCAGAACATCTTGATGATTCACATGAATCTCTATTGTTTATAACTTGATCCTATGTTATTACATTGTTCTTGAACCATTTTATTTATTTGATTGTTGTTGGTGTCTTGTTTTTCTATTTGATTTTGCTTTTCTCTTTTGTGTTGAATAATGCCTTGATGGTCCACATGGATCTTGATTATTCATATCTTGGTCTCATATCGTTAAGATGTTCTTGATTTTTGTTTTTAAACTTTTTTTTCCTAATTAAGATCATTTCTTGATTTTGAGATAGGTTCATTTATGTTTATCTTTTTATTTGTCTTTACTTTTTATTGTTATTATTTAAATGTAAATCATTGTAACTCTGGTTTTGGTCATTGTTTTACCATTATCCTTAGTTATAGGCATTCATATTTGAACTGGCTCAATGTAATTATAATCTTATGTCATTCTAAGTTATTCATTATTATGATGAAAATTTTATTTTTCTATAGCAAGCACTTTGTGCTTAGGTCTCAAAGTCTTAATGTCAACATCAGCTCTGATGAACGATTCTCAAGAACACTTTGTAAAACCTAGGCTCATGATATGGAATTAGGCTTCTAGGTAACATGCATTTTAGGCTTCTTTTTCTATGTTTAGATGTGAATATCTTTGCATACATTATGATTCTAATTAATTCTTGGTCATTTTTCATCATTCCTCATTCCATTCTCTCCCAAACTTGGGTGAACTACATTGGCCTAAACTTCATGTTGGAACATGAGTCCATGGAACTATGTAGGAAGCACTCAATTTCTATTGAGGTTAGTTTGGATTTCTTTCATTCCTATTTTCATCTCTCTCATCATTTTGTGCATTCTCATATTCTTGGTTTTGTATGGCTTTCTAAGCCATTACACCATCACATTTACATTTGTGCCTAATCACTTTAACTTATATTTTGGGTTATATCTTTGAGCTATTTTGGTTGCCAATTGCCCATGTTGGGGCCCAACATCTAAATAATATTAGAATCCAATCAGCTTTATGGGGTAAAACCATTATTTATTCTTTATCAATGATCTAAATTCACCCTACTAGGGTAAAACTATTCTATCATGATCACATTGGCTCTACTAGAGTACTTCTTATTATCTTTTCTTTGGAGACCCTATTATAGTGGTGCTTCCCTTCTTGAAATAGAACACTCTCTCTTTTCCTCTAATTCCAAGCTCTCCACACTAATGCCTATGATGGAAATATTTTAGTGTGCAACTTGTCTCAAGATTGATCAATGTTGTAAGCATGTAGCTTGTACTCTCAAATTGGGTACATTTAAAGTGTGTCCCTTACATTTATGGATTGTATCTTTTCCATTCCCCTATTTTTGGGGCCTATTATACTCCTAATTTTATTTTGATCATTGATGGTAATCACATGTGCAAACATTAGCTTGTCTAGATGTGATCTATTCCATGGGTTAATCTCTCTCTTTTCTCTCTTTTCGAGATTCCATCTTTTCTTCCATCCTAATATGTCCTCTTGAAGAGGCATCATGGGTATATTCAAATTTCTTCTTGAAAACTCTTTTCTTTAAAAAGATTTTTATTCACCTAAATGTCTCTCTACACCTTCTCAAATAGAAGAAAAATGTATACATCCAATTCCTAACACCATTTGTGTTTAAATTGTCAATCTTACTTGAAATGCACCTAAATGCATAGTTTAGATCAAAATCTATAAAACACCCTGAATGGTTCGAACTTGTCACTTACAAGTGCCAGTTTAGGTCAAAGTATCCTTAAATAGGGTAATGCATTTTATGGACCAACTAACTTTGATCAGATCATTTTGATTCAAAATGACAAATTTGCCATTTAGTGCTCTAGATCACTCTTTTCTTCTAAATCATTAGTACACATCACGTACCTTTGTTATTTGGTGTTGGCAACATCCTAAATTGGAATATAGATCTAACACATCTAACATCACCTTCCAATTCCTCTCTAGTCAAATTATGATCCAATAATATGACTTTATAACCATTTTGATTAATTATGCACCAATTTCTAAAGAATTGCACTAAACTTGATTAAACTTACTTAAGCTAATTAATCCAATTTAAGATCTTAAGAATTCCATAGATATTTTTGAATATCTCATTATTATAAATTGATTTTGACTATCTACATCACCTAGTGACATCATCTATGGGGTGGCATCCATCAAGCCATAAGTACATAAAATATCAGGATTATGGGTCACCCATGCCTAGTTAATGCCTCTCATGCCTCTTTAATGCTTATTTATCTTGAGAATATTTATGAGTTTAAGTTAAAATATTAGGATTATCCATCACCACACATCTCAATCTTGAGATGGATGGTCATGGTTGATCCTGACCAATCTCAAAAATCTATAAATAGAGAGGCCATGGACATGAATTTTAATCTTGATTTATGCAAAGTTATTATGTAGAATTGTCTCTAAAATCCTTTGCAATAGACAATTAAAATTAGTTACAATCTTCATTGATAGGCTAGTTTAGTGATTTGGAATCATGAGACTAGGTTTTATGAAGTGTTCTTGAGACATTAGAGGAGTTTTCCATCTTTGTTGACAAAGACAAGGATGCTTGATCAAGGGAGAACATGATTTTAAGCCACATGGGTATGGTGAATCCATTTGGTAAGGTACTATGATGTTTTATTTCTTTCATTTATTTCTTATTATCCTTTGTAATTCTCATAGGAATAGATAGGCTTAGTTAGTTAGTTCTTTACGCATTTTTCATGATTTATGGACTAATGTTTGACTAACTTGCTTTGTAATACTCTATACACTATGAAACCACACACTCTTGCATCCCGCCACCACTTTCATAACATATATTTAAATCTCCTTCTTCGAATGCTAACGTTTAGTGACCTAAGGGAGATTATGCAAGTTATTCTCAACTGATACAACAATGATAATATCTACCTTAGCCTAAATGCTACCATTATCATCAACATAGAAGCCATGGCCTGAGCTTTGGGAATGTTTGTGCAAGGAGACTCCTTATCTCTATACAAGACAAGAATGTCACCCATACTCGAGGAAGTCCATGATTTATATGTTTGAGTATCAAGAGTGATCCCAATTGAGGAAATTCATGATGAACCAATGCACATTATCATGGAATGTATCACACAAAGGTTCCGGTAGATGACCAAGTTAATAAAACAAATCCCAAAATGAGTCATGGATATCACCCACTGCATGATCCATAGGAACTATAAATTTAAATAGATGGAATACTTTATTCAGGAGCTACTCACCAACATTGATAAGTGCTACACATATTTTAAAGAAACATTTTAGTACTAGTTCCTCATCTTCCTACTTTGTTTCACATAATAGAAGTCCCTAGAGGGAGAAGTGTACCCTAACATAGACTATTGGCCATCATAGTAGTTCCCCAATCTCATTTGGATACCTAAGATTGGATCCCTATCACATGAGGGGAAATTAAAATCATGGTGGGAGGAGTGTCTAGAATTAATTTTTACACATCCCCAGGTGCCACCAGATGTCATGTAGTATTTGGGCTAACATGTAGCTTTCACTTTGCTACCAAAGGATGTATTCATACACATTCATGAGTTTTAATGGTCACCCTTCACATCGCTTCTATTCTTTGTCACCATGGGCATGGTGTAGGCATAAGTCTCCAAATAAAAATCTTTCATATCCAAGTGTGTGACTCCACTTTAAGCCATACCACTTAACACAACCATCCCTACAGTATAGTAACTAGAAGAAGCCACCTATTCATATCAATCAAACAAAAATTGTAAGATTTCAAAAAAACATAAATCTGAATCCCCTCCTTTGAAGTGCAAGACACAAAACATGACAACTAGGTTAGATGATCTAAAGGTACCCTAGATTGCAAGCTCATGTGACCTTCCACAAATAGGGATAGATGAATAAGAAACCTACCTAGTAGTGATCACAGACATGGCTAGAGACTTATATTATAGATAGGAGGAGAAGGAATTATTATTTTGGAAGGTTATGTGCATAGTTCGATTATGTAAGTAGGTTCTTTCATAAATATGGGTGGACCTTCCATCTTTCCCACCATCTATTATCATTGATATTGTATGTGAAGAAGTGGATTAGTTGTAGTGAAGGATCAACTTTTACAAGCCACAACCTACTCCTACCTTCATATTTGAGGATATAAATGTCCCCCTTCCATAAATCTTATTAGAACCAATTGTGTGTAGACCCCAAACCAAGAAGGAGGATAGGGTTTTTACTTACACTTAAAGAGCACAAATTTGGATGACTAACCATCATGTAGGAAACAACCTACTCCTTCCTCTACTTCACCACCACCTAAACATAGTTTGGTCACCTTTAGATGCAAAAAGGCATAGGTTTTTAGCTCCAAATTTTGACCAAGTGATTCATCACTGTCACCACATGCATATGAGGTCAAAGAGATCACACCTGAGTAACCTATTTTATTATTTTAGGAATTAGGTGTTTAATTATTAACTACATAAAGGATTGATAAATATAAATTAGTAAATAAATATTCTTTTATTAACCTACTAATTTGTACAAAATAGATATGTATTTTATCTTTTCTAAAAATATAAAGAAATATAGAGAAATCAAACTTAGCTTATTCTGGATTGAAACAGATGATTCAAGAGCTATAAATTACTATGTAGGGATAGTAAACTATCATAAATAGGACTCAACACTTTTTTTCTATATTGGATAGGAGTGTTGAACTCAAGACACCCTACTACTTGGCGATGTAGTTTACTTTTCATATTTTTTGTCCCTTTTTCAGAGCTATTATCTACTTCCAATGTTATTATCCTAGTGGTCTAGTTTTTTTGGGTTTTTCTCAGTAGGCCTGTAACACCCTAGTAATGAAATATCAAAGCTTGATTCCATGCAATTTTTTTGTGTCTGATTCAATATTTCAAACCCTTAGGAGCTCTTAATGCTTAAACTTATACAAAAAACTTGGGAAAGAGAGAAAGGGTTAGTGTGTAAAGGATAGGTTGGATGGACTTCACACCCTATGTGTGGGCATGTTGCCTACATACCAATACTTTAAAGAGGGATCAAGCTAATGTAGTTCTTCCATTTGAAGTGCTTGGTGAAATTGTGTGATGTATGTAACTAGATGTGAAATTAGAATGTACCTTGGTTGAATAAGGACTGGTATGAATGCTTGAATAGGATTAAATTGGTCTTGGAAGGCTACATGCAAGGAATAGGGAAGAGTGTTTGAATGTAATTACTTGTATTCTTGCTCTTTTCCTATGAATGAGTGCTAACCCTTATAAATGGACATTGAATGGCCTTTTATATGTAAATTGATGATCATGAGTTAGATGAGCTTGTATTGGGATAATAAGGGAAAAGATAAGGAATCAAGAGAATTGACTATTAGAGGTGAAAGTGAACTTGAACAACAGTGCTAAAAATAGGACACCCCTAAATTCTAGCACTCTTGTCCAAATTAGGTGTTATTTGACATGGGGAATGATCCCTATGGGGATGGATCTAGGTATAAGAGTGTTATTATGGTCTCCAAAAGCTAATTTTTGGAAGCTATAGGTGATTAGGAATCAATGAAAGTCTAGTTAAGAAGGGTTGATTGAGCAAGAAAGAGGACCTATAGGTTGGGTGCTATTAGCCATGCCTAAGTCATCCAATTTCACATTTTATATGATGAAATTTATCCTCCATTTATTCTAGTGATGTAGAAAAACAAAATATTATGATAAAGGAAAAATAGGAATCATACCTAAACTTACCTATAATGGAAAAGCTCATGAAGCTGTGTGATGTTGGATGTGCATAGAGAAAGCACATTGTGATGTGTGAATCTAAAAATAAAAACATGAAGTAGATTAATTATTACTATATATTCTATATCTAAAATAATAATGTAGAAATTCTGAGTAAAGGAAGAGAGATTAATGAATACACCTCACCAAGTATGTGAAACAATACAAAACTTATTATAATGTTGGATTGTGCTAAGTAGATGTTGAATCAAGAGTAATATTATGAATAGAACTAAGTTCTCAATTTCCAAAAATGTGGCTCAAGAATTCAAAGTTTGGCCTTTTATATCCATCATCACCAACTAAGTGAAGTTAATGAATCATGTGTTTGTTAATCAATGTCTGAACTATGGTCCAATCCTTCTGAATCGGTGGCTCAAGAATACAAAAGTTGGCCCTTTAGCTCCATTATTGGCCTATGAAATGAAGATATGAAGTGATACATGTATATAATAAATTTCATATGATATGGATCATGTATCTCATGAATGTGTTGGAAATATAACACTATGGCATGGATAACCAAATATGTGCTAAAAACTAGGCCACTCTTGGCCATTTTGTAAGGGCTTGTATGAAATCTACTTTGAAACTGATGTACTAGGCTTATATGAAAGCCAACTCAGGAACTTAGGTAGTCAAAGAGCTAAAATTATATGAAAGTTTAACTCAAATGTGATGCCAACCACCTTAGATGGAGTAAGGTACATAACTACTGAGAATGTAGAGAATAAACTAAACTCAAAAATTAGAAAAATATCAATGTGCCACACACATTTCCCCTAATCACTGATGTATGGAATATGGATTTTGATCTAGAATTTATGCCAACTACCAAATCTAAAATTAAATTTAGAACCATCATATCATGCATGATAATCCCCTATATCTAATAAAATTATACTGAAACTACTAAATCTACCTGATCTAAAAGTGCAGAAACTATCTCTGAACTAAAAATTTTGCCTATTTCTAGAAACCTTAAGTGTTTCCTACCTGAATAGGAGTAAAAAATTATGGACACCCCTATTTTCCCCTCTACTATCCCATTTATATTACTATTATCCATTTATAGCAATACTGTCCATTTTTTGTGCTACTATTCAATGTGAAAATTGACTATCAATCTGAGACTATTCCTATTTTCTGCTCTGATTTGATCAGTTTGACCTCTAAATTCTATGTTGACTATTTTTATTTATATGAGGTTTTATCTCTATAAAAAATCCCATATTAGATTCCCCCTCTTCTAAGGGTAGGAATGATGAACTTGTAGTGACTGCCCTTAGAATAAAAGAGTCCTACAAGCATGTTAATTCTGAAAAGATATATGATATAGCATTTGATGTTTGACAATATGTTTCAAGATATAACAATGTTTATACCAAGATATTTTTAGATAAATAGGGGTATTCCTAGATAGATATAACAATGTGAAAGCATGAGTAATTTATTAAACTAGAACTATAAATGTTAATTATTAATTGTTAGTTGGAGGGAGGGAGCATGATGTCCATCATGGCATCCCAAAAAGAAAATAAAATGCACGATATGGATCATAGAATTACACACATTTGAAAATCAATAAGAAAACATGAAACAATCAAGAAGCATACTATATGGGCCAAGGGGCCATGTAAACAAGGGACATTGGCACATGTCACTCAAACTAGAAACAAACATGGAAGGCATGTTCAAATGTCTCATACACATACAACTGAACTAAGAAAAATTAGCACATAGTCCATATGCACATATATGAGTATAAACAAATTACATTGACAAATATCCTAAGGCACACACATGAAAAAAAATCAAAATACATTAGAAAATATCTAAAGGCATAAGCAGGAGATAAGTTAGAATGGTAAAATGCTATCATAGAAGCTATGCTAAGCAATCATAGAAAGCATGTAATAATTGTAAGGATAAAAACACATCTAACTAATCAAAGCAAATGTAAGAGTATGAAAAACATGTTTAATACAATACTAGGTATGTGCTAAGAAATACACAAGTGCTAGATACTAGTGTATTGTCGATATAGTATTCTGTGTAAGCTATAAAGTAATGTATATCAGCATGATAACTCAGAGTGTGTAGTGTAGTCATGTAGAAGATACCCCTAGTGGGTATGTATAACAATATATGTCTCAAATTTAGAAGTAAGAATGCCCCCTCTATGGGTAGAATGAAGTAATCAAGTAGCTAGATGTCACTGTACACACTCAAAGAAGATCAAAATGTTAATGTATAAAAATTGACATACAATAGCATGCAACAATAAATATAAGTCATATCATGATAGTAGTAATATAAATCATGGATGATGCATATAATCAAAATTTGTTTTTGGTGTTTTTGATATTTCTATATTTTTGAAGATATTTGAACTATGTACAATCAAGCTGGAAAGTTTTATGTACAATCGATGCTAGAAATTAGTGATAATAATTGATGAGTCTCAGATGAGACTCCTTGTCATGGTGTCCTATGTCAAATAATGGGATCATGCATGATTGTGAGGCATGATGGAGTGTCTAAGATTAGGTAGCTAAAATTTGTGTACATTATAACTGCTCTAAAATCTCTAAAATGGAAGCTGAATGTGGGGTCCCCTTATGACTCTAAGAAGTGGATATTACTATAGGGCTCTTTGGGACCCATCTAAAAGTAGGAAAATAAGCTCTATGAATAGGTTCTCTCTATGTAGCTATATGAGACTATAATGTAGCTACTCTAGGTGTGAATACTATAGCTAAAAGTTGTCTAGAATCTTAAAACTATGGGGGTGTATGAACCCTCTATACTGGTGATGGGTTCTATAACTATGGCTGATCCTAAAGTGGAACTAGAATAGAAGATGGAGGAGAAGCTAAAGTTAGTGGAAGAACTAGATCTGGTGCTTAAAAGCTAGTAGATGGCTCTAAAGTGGGGATAGGTGACTCATAAAGAACTTGGCTAACTATAATAACTTGATTAGCATGAATTAAATTCACGTATTTATGAATTTTATAAAGTACTACTTTGAGTTTTTGAATCCATGGTCGACTAAGTAGTATGTCAAAAACTCCTATGTTGGGAACTATAGTGAATGGTTTAGCCACATGTGTAGGACCAACTTGTAATGGAAGTACTATCTCACCTAATGAACTTTAAATATGCCCACTAAAACCATTGATAACTATATTGGTTGGAGTTATATCCTGATATAAATAACCCAAATATTATATTAGTGTGAAGGTGCACATATTAAGACTAGAACCATTGTCAATGAGTACACTATGGATAGTTTGATTATGGATATGTGACTTGATAAAAAGTACATTTTAACCTATATCATCTTCCACAATATCTTGATCGAAAAAGGATATTAAAGGCTTTGATGGAACTCTAGATGCATACACACCTATCATACCCCTCGAAGGATGTGCCTCAGCTGAAGATGCATGGTATGTAACTGGTGGAGGATGTGTATAGTATGTATGATGAACACCTAATGTGTCCTTTTTCTCTTATTTTGAATGTGGTGAAAATGAATCTAAAAATATTTTCAAAGATTTATCTTATGTTGGCTTTATTTTTGGAGGTTCAACTAAATTTCCTAGATCAAGTAGATTATCATCAATCAAATCCTATATATTATGTCATAAACTATTGCATTTATTTGTTGTGTGGCCTAGTTCCCTATGGAAATCACAAAATACATGTTGATCATATCCTCATGGAAGAGGATTTGTTAGATTTGGTTCCCAAATAGGTGGGATAGTTATGATGTTGCATTCTAATAACTATTGTAGAACTCTAGCTGGAGAAACTAGTAAATTGGTAAAAGCACATCGAAGAGGTGTTGATAAAACTACACACTAAGGGGGATATGAAGTTGTATTGACTATTGGATGATTCTGATTCTTGTTGTTACTTATTTTGACATTGTATGGGACTTTGATATTACTCTTATTTTTTGTGTTTGGATTACTTGAATACTTGAGTTTTCCCATTGAGATTAACTTGACTTCTCTTCCCTTTAAGTGTATGACATAATTTGGTGAAGGAAGAGAATCTTTTAGACATAATGGATTCATGTAGTGCTAGTAGAAGGCTTTGTTTGAAGATGTCATGTAGCTCTTGATCAGTCATGGGGTAGTTAACATACCTAGAATAGTATTATATCTAATAACATAATCTATGAGAGGTTCATTTGGCCTTTGTTTCTATTGTGAAATATATGCATATGAGACCTTATCACCAATGTTGATACTGAAATGTGCTAGGAACATGTCTGATAAAGGATTGAATGTTATGACCAATGAATTTGATAGATTATAAAACTATTATAGAGCATAATCCTTTAGACTTCATGGAAAGAGTTTGGTAAGTATCTAATCATTGGGTACATAATCTAAACATGTTTCATGAAAGGATCTCAAATGTGTCTATGGATCATCCTTGGCATCATAAAGAGTAAGTTTGGGTTGAACAAATCCTTATGGCAAGGGTGTAAAAGTAGTGTGACATGCCAATGGTGTATGTTGAAGTGCAAAAGAATCCAATGCCTATATAGGTCTAGTAGTACCTTGCTCAAGATGTTACACCTTGGATTGACAAGATCTTATCTCTTACACAAGGGCTACTACATTAGCAGATAGGGATGTACTAGTTAAAATTGATGACATAGAAGAAGGTTGGGGTGCTATAAGGGGTTTTTGAGACATAGTTTCCCCTGTAGTGTCATTTGTAACTAGCTTCTCTAAATGATTGGAAGATTCAACTTGCTTAGCCTTTTTTATTTCCATGATAAATTTTAAAATTAGTGTATGATCTTTAGACTATTCCTTAAGTCTTTCTCTAAAATTTTATAAAACCAAATCTTTGTTGAGTATGACTTCATTATCGACAATGGGTGGAAGTGGATTAGTAGTCTAATGTGTTGGAACATGATCATTGATGTATAAATCATCATTATTATTTTCATATTTCTCTTTGTCAAAATTATCCTCATTGAAGTTAGTATAATCTAGATGTGTAGAATCTATGATTGGAACCTAAATTGGTTATTTATTCATGGTATATGGTCAAGTTTTAGGAATATAGGTGAACTCAAGAAAATTGCCACTAATTCTTGCACTTTGTCACGAGGGAAAAGATGTAAGGAATTTAGGTGTATAAAGAAAATAACTCGGATAATAGTAGAAAATATTAAGTTGATACAATCTAAACAAGGAACTAAAATATGCATGAAAAGTATATGGGATTCTGAAACATGTAAGGTGATACATCCATAAGAAAAAAGGAGTTAGTATATATAACTAGGGATTTTACAAAATACTATGAACTTTTGAATTTGAAATTGATTTTTATGAGTTAAATATGCAACCAAATTTTTAGAAAATTATGCAAAAAGTACTGAAGAATAACTGAGAATGTATTTGATACAACTAGGTTTTTGAATGATTTTTTCAAAAATTAGTGTAGTAATTTGAAAATTTTATCAAAAATTTGTAGTTTTAATTTTGAAAAATTGAGGACAAATCTAAAAATATTTCTAAAATTAATAGTATATTTTTCCTAGTGGTTTGAAAGTATTTATATGCAAATTAGGGTTTGAAAAGATTTTTTTTCAAAATTAGTATAATAATTTTAGAATTTTTTTATGAATTTGTAGAATTTAGCTTGAAAATTTTAGGAAAAAACTAAAAATATTTTTAAAATTAGCAATATATTTTTCCTAGTGGTTTGAAAGTGTTTGTATGCAAATAGGACCTAGTATGTGCAAACTAGGGTTTTGGTGAATTTATTGAAAATATTTCAATTATTTTGTAGCTTTTTTATTTTTAAAATCAATAAAAAAATTATAAATAATTATCCCTAGGTTTTTTAGGGTTTTTGTGTAGAAATTTGAAGTCAGGTTCACCATATGTTTTATTCTTTTAAGGATTAGGTGTTTAATTTCTAAGTAAATAAAGGTCTGAGTAAATAAATATGATTTTATTAACCTAATAATTTGCGTAAAATAAATATGTATTTTAAATTTTCTAAAAATAGTAATAAATATAGAGAAATCAAACTTATCTTATTCTAGGTCAAAATAGATGATTTGGGATTTGTAAATTTCTATACAGGGATAGCAAACTATCACAACCAAGACCCAACACTTTGTTTTTGTATTAGAAAAGAGTGCCAAACTTATGACACCCTACTACTTGGCATTGTAGTCCACTTTTTAGAGTTTTCCCTTTTCAAAGTTGTTATCCATTTCTGGTGCTATTGTCTTGGTGGTCTAGTTTTTCTGCATTTTACTCAATAGGCTTGTAACACCATGGCAATGAAGTATAAAAGATTGATTCCATGTAGAGGTTAGTGTGTGTCTGATTAAATATTAAAAATCCTTAGGATCTCTTAGTACTTAAAATTGTATAGCAAACTTGGGAAATAGAGAAAAGGTTAGTGTGTAAAGGATATGTTAGACGCACTTCACACCCCATGTGTGGGCATGCTGCCTACATACCAATAATCTAAAAAGGGATCAAGCTAATTTAGTTCTATTATTTGAAGTGCTTGGTGCAATTGTGTGATGTATGTAACTAGATGTGAAACTATATTATACTTTGGATGACTAGGGACTGATATGAATGCTTGAATATGCTTAAATTGGTCTTAGAAGGATACATGCAAGGAATAGGGAAGAGTGCTTGAATGTAATTTCTTGTATTCTTTCTATTTTATTTTAAATGTGTATCAACCCTTATAAATTGACATTGAATGGCCTTTTATATGGAAATTGATGATCATGGGTTAGATGAGCTTGTATTAGGCCGACAGGGGAAAAGATAAGGAATTATGAGAATCTAACCATTAGAGGTAAAAATGAACTTAGATAATAGCACCAAAAATAAGACACCCCTAAATTATAGTGTTGCTATCCAAATTAGGCATTATTTTCCAAGGATGAGCCCTAGAGAGATGGATCTAGGTTTGAGAGTGCTACCTGGGTCTCCAAAATCTAAGTCTAAGAAGTTATGGGTGATTGGGAATTAGTGAAATTCTAGCCAAGAAGGGTTGAATGAGAAAGAAAGAGGACCTATAGGTTGGGTGATATTAACCATGCCTAAGTCATCCAATTTTGCATTTTATATGATTACATAACCCATAGCAGAAGAACAATAGGCCTCAAGGGAGGAAATAGCTCACATAATAGAACAATAAGTAATGAAGGAGGAGAAGTGATAAAAAGAACAAGTTCAACAACAATAGGAAACTCAACAAGCCAAAGAAGCTGAGGCTACACAAAAGGCCAAGTATGCATAGGGTGATAGACCAAAATCAATGAATGTGGCCAAGAAGGCCTAAGAAGTTGTTGATGCAGCCCAAAAAGCATAGGAAGCACAAGTGCAAAGGGAAAATGAATCCAAGATTATTTTCAAGGTTACGGTAGAGAAAGAATAATGATATAAATAGGACATAGTGGCCCAAGCATAGTAGGACATTGAAGCTACCAAGCATGCACAAAAACAAGAAAAGTTACAAAGAAAATGAAGGAAGAAGAAGATGAAGACATGTGCCAATAATAGGCACAAGCAAAAAAACAAGCACAAGTATAGGCATAGGTTGCATAGGAACAAGTTAAGGCTAAAACCCTAATAGAATAAAATAAATAAGAAGAATAACATGCAAACAAGTTACAAGCTAATGAGGAATAAGTAAAGCAACAAGATCCATATGAGAAACTAAAAAATAAAGTATAGGAGGAGGAAGTAAAAAGAAAGAAGGCTAAAGACACTACATAGTAACTCAAGATGGTAGTAGAGGCCACAACATAGTAGCAATAGGCACTAGAGCAGCCATAGGTAGAATCAAAGAAGCTAGCACAATAAGAGCAACTAGCTACAACTCAAAAAATTTCTCATCTCTTGGAGTTACCATTAGGAGGAGTCTATCTTTGGGATGTCCCAACTATTGGTGCTCAGTATACCACTTTTTCACTCCCACTTTCCATAATTCCATGACTAGAACCTTAAGAAACTATAAGTAAATTGGATGCACTCCCTCTCAAGTAGGAATATTCCTTAGATGTCTCCAATCTCCCACTAAAAAAATAATTCTAGACCGCACCAACTTTTTAGGAATCAATTACATAAAAGACCACCTCTTTGGAGCTAGAGATGGATCAATCTAAGGTGAAGAGCATAGAATTGAAGGCTCACCTTCATGAAGCTAAATACATGATCGAGGACACCTATCTATATTTTGTCACTTGAGCAATTAGGGTCCAAGTCATGTCTGACTAGCACAAACTCAAGATTTGGGTCTCTAAGTTAACTAAGGACTGGGGCACAACTCAAAAACTCCATATAGTTTTCACATTAGACCATGATATGAAGACTGAGGTAGGCACACTCATCACCTTACCAGAGGAGTACCAAGGCATGCTAGACATTACTTCACTATAAGAATAATAGGTCACGTGTACCTTGCTAGACTGGAAGCAACAACTAGATGACTCTTTAGCTAGTTTTAGTGCAGACTTCACCATATCCACCATTTCCAAAACAACTATGGGCATCCACACTACTTTTATAGACCAAAATTATAGATCACTCTAGGACTTACTCAATGTTTGAGACAACATGCATAACAAACTCCTCAACTAGCAGAGTGAGCTTCTATGTTGTTTATTCATGGGTCTCTAATCCCAATGTCATGCAGACAAATTAGAATAGCTGAGTGGTGAGATTCAAACGTGGGTGAACAACACCAAGGTAGCCATGAGCATCACTGACAACTCATATTTGAAAAAACTCATCAAATCTCATGAATTACTATGCACCCTATTATGCATGGTCCAAGAAGTTATGTTTGATTGTCATGCATAAAAGATTGGCTTGTCTCCATTTGGTAGTGAGGTTTCCCAAATACTCAACATACTAGTGTACAAGACATTGTTATAACTCCATTAGGTCATCGCTTAGTGTAAGGCTACATATTCTAAGGCTAAGGACTCTTCTAAATATTCATCATCTATGTTTATGCCACCTCCATCACGCTAAGTATTGTGTAAAGTACTAATTTTGTATACAAGTTTGTATTGGGGATGATTAGTAAGACAAGCGAGACTAAGATGGTTAAAAACCCATAAAGGGTAGCCACCTAGTTATACCATCCTATTGGAAACTCAAAAGGGTGGTAGGTTGGTAAGCTACTTAGTTAAAAACTTTAAAATGTAGCTAAGTTGTGCACAAGACATGAAAAATGGAAACAATGCCTTGAGTTATTACTATGACTCTTCGTGGTCTAACCACTTCTTTAATTTATACCCTTTGTACAATTTTAGAATATATTATGACATTGTCTTAGGATGAGATAACATTTTAGGTATGGCAAAGTGTTGGTAGAAGAAATTGGATAGTAAAGCTATGCAAGATGTTTATTTGTATATGTGTATTATGTACTCAGTTTGTCAAATATATGTATATTTTATACTATCTCCATAACTTGTAATAGGTTACAATATGAATAAACTCCACTTTTAGTACCAAGTATGAGAAGAATATGAATAGTCATAGACTACAAACATCTATTTATACTTGTATTTGTATGAAGAAGAGAGTTCCACCTTCAAAGAGATTAATAGAGACTATTTTGGTTATGGTTACCTATTTTGTTTCTTACTTAGTTATTTGTGTGTAATCTCATGTATAATTTTTTAGCTTATTTATATCTAATTTAATCCAATTTCTCTATAAATGTTAATGAAATACTAGTTGTTCCTAATTCTTACCTAACACATAATAATTCATCTTTACTATGCTTCTATTTTCCCACCTTGTGTATGAATACTATGCACTATCTTACACACTAATGTACAACCTAATTTATCCTCATCCTTATCATGTCTTGATGCTTCAAGAACCTATACTAACATTCACCAATAATTAGGTGGGGATAACTACATCAGGATTGATCCCTCCTCAATGTTTTGGTATGTAGGAAACTCTCTTCATAGTGGGGTGTTAAGGATGTCCAACCTCTCTTACTAACAAACACACTTTTTAACTCATACTCTAATTTAAAACAATATTAGGGTTTGCATCATAAATCAATCATTATAGGCATAATACAAAGTTCTAATATTTATGCACGTAAGAATAAACCCTAAAAAGATAGATGCAAGTTCACTCATAAGTTTGGGATAATCTATAGAGAGGATTACAAATATAGTTAGTTAAGCATTAGTCCATAAATAATGAAACATGCATAAAGAACTAACTAACCAAGCCTATCTATTCCAATGAGAATTACAAAGGATATCAAGAAAAAAATGAAAGAAAACAACACCATATTACATTTCCAAATGGATTCACCATGCCCATGTGGCTCAAAAACATGTTGTCCCTTGATCAATCATCCTTATCTTTGTCAACAATAATGGTAAGCTCCTCCAATGCCTCAAGAACACTCCATAAAACCTAGGCTCATGATTCCAAATCACTAAACTAGCCTATCAATAAAGCTTTGTGGAAATAATTTAGCATTATAACTTTGCAATATTCAAGCTTTGAAGATATTTGAGCATAATAACATTACACCAAAATAGCTTATAAATGATGTCCATGGCTTCTCTATTTATATATTTTTGAAATTTGGTCAGGATTAACCATGACCATCCATCTCAAGATTGAGATGTGTGGCCATGGTTAATCCTAATATTTAGAATTAAATCCATAATTATCTTCATCATGACCTTGGAAGAAGGGGCATTGAAGAGGCATGGGAGGCATTAACTAGGCATGGGTGACCCATAATCTTGATATTTTATGCACTTATGGCCTAGGGATGTCTTCTCAAGAAATGATGTCACCTAATGATGCAATTAATAAGAATCAATTTTAAAACAGAAATATTCAACAACTCTTGTGGAAAATCCACTTAAGCTCTTGATTTGGATTAATTATCCTTAAACAAGGTTAATTAACATTTGTGAAATTATTTAAAAATTGGCTCTCAATTAATCAAAATGGTTAAAAAGTCATATTACTAGGTTGTAATTTGAATCGAGAAGAATTAGAAGGTGACATTAGATGTGTTAGAATCGTATTCCCATTTAGGATGTTGCTAGTAGAAAATAAAAAAAGGTATGTGATATGTACTAATGAATTATAAGAAAAGAGTGGTCTAGAGCACTAAATGGATAAATTGTCATTTTGACTCTCAATGATCTGATCGAAGTTAGTTGGTCCATAAAATGCATTGCCCTATTTAGGGATACTTTGACCTAAATTGGCACATGTAAGTGACAAGTTTGAACCATTTAGGATGTTTTATAGATTTTGACCTAAACTGTGTATTTGAGTGCAATTCAAGTAATATTGACCATTTCAACACAAATGGTGTTAGGACTTGGATGTCTATATTTTACCCTTATTTGAGAAGGCATAGTGAGACATTTAGATGAAGCATTGTATTTTCAAAGAAAAGAGTTGTCAAGAAGAAATTGGAATAGACCCATTATGCCTCCTCAAGAGGACATACTAAGATGAAAGAGAAGGATGAACTCTTGAAAAGAGAGAGAAAGTGAGAGATTAACCCATGGAATAGATCACATCTAGATGAACTAATTCTTGCACATGTGATTACCATCAATGATCAAAATATAATTATAGGTATAATAAGCTCCAGGGATAGGGGTAATTAGAAAGATACAATCCATAAATGTAAGGGATAGACTATAAACATACTCAATTTGAGAGTACAAGCTGTGTGCTTATGACATTGGTCAATCCTAGGACAAGCTGCACACTAAAATATTTCCATCATGGGATTTAATATGGAGAGCTTGGAATTAGAGGAAAAGGGAGAATGTTATGCTTTAGGAAGGGAAGTACCACTAGATTAGGATCTCAAAAGAGAATATAATAAGTACTCTAGTAGAGCAGATTTGATCATGATAAAATAGTTTTGCCCTAGTAGGGTGAATCTTGATCATTGATAAAGAATAAACAATGATTTTTCCCTTATAGAGCTGATTTGATTAGATATGGTTCAGATGTTTTGGCCCAACATTGGCAATTGGCAAGCAAAATAGCTCAAAGATATAACCTAAAAAAGAGGTTAAAGTGAGCAGGCACAAACATACATGCTATAGTGCAATGGCTTAGAAAGCCATATAAAACCAAGCATATGAGAATGCACAAAGTGATGAGAGAGATGAATATAAGAATAGAGATAGCTGAGGTGACCTCAATATAAATTGAGAACTACCTACATAGTTCCATGGACTCATGTTCTAACATGAACTTTAGGCCAATGTAGTTCACCCAAGTTTGGGAGAGAATGGATTAAAAAATGATGAAAAATGACCAAGAATTGATTAGACTTACAATGTATACAAAGAGATGCATGTCTAAGCATAGACAAATAAGCCTAAAATGTATACTACCTAGAAGCCTAATTCCATATCATGATCCTAGGTCTTACAAAATGTTATTGAGAATCATTCATCAATGTTGATGTTCATGTTAAGATGTTGAGACCTGAGCACAAAGTGTTTGCTATAGCAAAAGAAATAGGCATCACAAGTATGAGTAAATTAGAATGACATTAGATTCCAATTGTACTGAGCTAGTTCAAATGTGAATACCTATAACTAAGGATAATGATAAAATAATGACCAAAACTAGAGTTATAATTATTTACATTTAAATAAAAAAGCAAAAACAAAGAAAAAGACAAACATAAATGAACCTAACTTGAAATCAAGATATTATCTTAAGTAGGAACAAAAATGTTTAAAAATAAAAGGAAAGAACTTCTTAATGACATGAGACCAAGGTATGAATAATCAAGATCCATGTGGACCATCAAGGCATTCTTGAACATAAAAGAGAAAAGCAAAATCAAACAGAAAAACAAGACAAAGAAACACAAGACCAAGAATGGAACAAGAAGTAATTAAAAGAGAAAAGGAAAATAAATAAAAGGAGAGGTGTAAAATCACAAAAAAACACCAAAAAAACACACACAAATAAAAACCAAGTTAGTTCGGTTTAAATGCAAATATTCATGCATGTGTGGTAGAGGCATTACTTTCCACCACATCATAACAAAGAACAATGATATGGAAATTATTCCCTAATTAAAGATGAACAATGATAAAAGAAATGGGGTAAGAGAAGAAAATGAAGGGGTTGGCTGAGCTGATTCTAGATGTCTAAGATAAGTGGATGCTACCTACATAGTTCCATGGATGCATGTTCCAATGTCAACATCAAGCCAAATGTAGTTCTCCTAGAAAATGGGATAGAAGAAAAATGATGATCAAACTAGCATGATTTATAGAATAAATGGAAGATACAACAAACAAATGAGAATGGTATGGAAAATAAGAAGTTTATGAGATTAGAAATAATGATCTTACAAAATGGCAAGTGCATGGAATAAGATGAAATGAACTGGTGTTTCTGTGCTTGTAAAATAGTAAGAGCATTCAAACTTAACAGTTACTCACAAAACAATGAGAGCATTCAAACTTAATAGTTGTTTGCAAAATGGAAAGAGGATTTAAACTTAATAGTTGCTCACAAAATGGTGAGAGCATTCAAACTTAATAGTTTCCTACAAAATGGTGAGAGAATTCAAAATTAACAATTGCTTGTAAAATAGTGAGAGCATGGGATGGTGGGATGGGAATATACAAATATATAGAAGAATGAAACAATGTTTTTGTTCTTTTGGGGATCATGTTCTAATGTTTTTGGCATTTTCAAAGTATTTACAATATTTTTGGTGTTTTTGGGATAAAATATGCACAAGGTGGGACCATCTAGTCAAGGAGATGCATGTCCTGAGAGTAGAGGTTCCAATAAGATAGCTAAGCCAGATGCAATGGCTCATGTTCATAAATCAGTGAGAGTGAGGTTCTTGTTAAAATAAGAAAGTAATAAATACTTATACTGAGAAGATGTGGTTGTTCGCCTGTTGAAAGTTACACAATATTTTCCTCACTGAATTGCTTTGTAGAACTACTGTTGAAGATATTCATAATGCTCATGAGACATAATTGAGATCATAATTGGTCAATGGATAAAAAGTGTTCATGTTTATAACATGTCCTAGGCAAAATAAATAATATGCCTCTCAAAGATAGTCATCTAGAATGGGCTAAAGAATGTGTTCAAATTCCCAAGGGTTCAAAGCCTTTACTATCGAGATTCATGAAAAGTGCACCAAGGAGTATAAAATGTGTTCAAGGTAAGATAAAAGGGTTGGACAAAATTATGATAGCATAAGTTGCCCTCAAATCAGGAGTCTTATAGACAATGGTTCAAAATTCTTCATGCATATAATATGATAGTATGATGTTCATGGGATTTGAAAGTTCTTCACCATTAGGTTTATCTAATCAGTATGCTCTTGATCCATAGTTTGTTGTGACAATATATGGTCCTAACCAATTAGGCTAAAACTTGCCTTTCTTTTTGGGTTCAACATTCATGTTCTTCTAGTTTTGTTTCAAAACTAAGTCACCAATCCCAAATTATTGAGGTAGAATGCATTTATTGTAGCTTTTTTGTAATCTATTCTAATAGGCCTACAAGTTTTCTAGGGTAACCAAATGCTTACCCTCAAGAAATTCTAGTTCTTGCAACTGTGAGGCTCTATAGTCCTTGTCATGTTCTATGTGTTCCAGTGATATTCTTAATGATGGGATCTCAATCTCAACCAAGATGATAGCTTTAGTACCAAAAACAAGGGAGTATGAAGTAACTCTATTTGGGGTGTGATGATTGATTCTATAAGCCTAGAGGGTAGGAAATATTTGCAAGTGCCAATTACAACCAACATCATTGACAATCTTCTTTAAGATGGCTAGAATGGTTTTATTTGATGCCTTAGCTTGTCCATTGCCTTATGAGTTATATGGAGTGGATTTTTTATGCTTGATTTTAAATTTTTCACAAAGAGATTTCACATCTTGGTTCATAAAGGATCTGCCATTATTAGATATAATACAAGCTGAGATGCCATATCGATAGATGATATGGTAATGAATAAATTTGGCTATTTGTGTCTTAGTAACATAAGTGAGAGGAATGGTTTCAATCCACTTGGTAAAGTATTCATTTGTAGTCAAAATTTGCTTATGGCCATCTGAAGATGTTGGGTTAATTTTCCCAATGAGATCGAGACCCCATGTTGAGAATGGTCATGGTGTTGTAATCAGCTACAATGGTAAAGATGGTGCATGTATCAAGTTACCATGTTGCTGGTAAGGAACACACTTCTTTACATAATTACAAGCATATATCTCCATTAAGGGACATTAATAACCTATTTTGAGAATTTTATTTTCTAGGACTACACTATTGGTATGGGCCCCACACATTCCTTCATGAACTTCCTTTTATACTAGCTTGGATTCTCCCAAAGATAAACAATGAAGAAGCATTCCATCATAGCCTTTTTGATAAAGTGTGTTTCTAATGAAGATATAAAATTTTAAGCGATGAAGGAAAAGTTTTTATTGGTTATTGGAAAGGTTAGCAGGAAATACATGATTATGGAAATAATTATAAAAATCTTGGTACCGTGGTAGCTTAGGTGAGAGATTAGGATCAGCAATGGTGCATATCCTCTCTGAATCTGATAGAATATGTGCCAGTTAAAGAAGATTTTAAATCAAGAACTGATACTCTTTAGCACTATCATGCATTTCAATCATCGAACCAACTGTTTCCATAACATTGATAGGTGTGTTGTTGACTCGTAAAACTTGCTCAAACTATAATTTAAAATGTGTTTTAAGGTTATCAATAATTTACTTGTAAGGAACAAGCTTATCATCTCTTGTTTAATACTGATTAGTTGTCTAATTTATGATTAGATATGAATCTCCATAGACCTTTAAGCTTTGAATATCCCATTGTATGGTAAGATAGAGCCCTGTAACCAATGCCTCATATTTGGCCATATTATTTGTACACTAAAATTGTATATGGAATGCTTTTAGGATCAAATATCTCTATGGCATGATAAACAATATACCAGCTCTAGATCCTTAGGATGTGAAGGATCCATCAAAATAGAGTGTACACTATTTAGGTTCTTGTGATGCTTGCTCAATCATCATGATATAATCATCTGAAAGGTCAAAGTTGAGAGGTTAAGTGGTCATAATAGGAGCTTCTGCAAGTTGGTCATCAGGAATCTACCCTTTGATTGCCTTTTGATTATGGTATTCAATATTAAACTCATTGAGGAGCATAATCCATTTAGACATGCATCCTTAGAGAGCTACTTTAGATAAGAGGAACTTGAGAGGATCCACCTTGGTGATAACAATAGTTTTACTATCTAGCATATAATGTCATAATTTTTGAGTGGTGAACACCATAGCTAAACACACCTTCTCAACAAGAATATAATTATGTTCATAGGCTACCAATGTGTGGCTTAAATAATAAACTACATGTTCCTTACCATGATCATCATGTTGAGCCAAAAGTGCCCCTAGTGCATGTTTTGTGGCTAATATGTAAAGAAGCAGTGGCTTTCCTTATGTTGGAGGTTGTAAGACTAGTGGATTGGCCAAGCATGTTTTAAGCTTTGCAAATGCTATTTGACAATCTTCATCCCACTAAAATTTTAACCCTTTCTTAAGAGAAGGGTAAATGGCACTTATCTACCAGTTGAGAAATGAACTTGTCTATAGACTAGATCTTGCCTTGTAGACCTTGCAACTGTTTAAGATTGTTTGGTGGATGCATTTCCATAATAGCGGTGACCTTTGTAGGGTTGAATTCAATACCTCATTGTGATAAAATGAACCCTATAAATTTTCCTGATGTGACTCTAAAGACACATTTCTTAGGATTCAAGCAGACTTTATATGCACAAAGCCTCTCAAATATTCTTCATAGAATGTTAGGGTGTCCAGCTCTTATTATTTATTTTGCTAGTATATCATCAACATATTCCTCGTCAATGTCATGCATCATGTCATGGAAGATGACAGTCATTGCACATTGATATGTGGCTCTAGCATTCTTCAAACTAAATGGCATGACTTGGTAACAAAATATCCCCCACAGAGTGGTGAATGTGGTATTATGCTAATTTCAAGGGCTATCTTGATCTAATTATAATCAAAAAATCCATCTATTAAGGATAACATCTCTTACCTAGCAGTTGAGTCAACAATCATGTCGATGTTGGGTAAAGCAAAATCATCTTTGGGACATGCCTTGTTGATATCATGAAAATTAGTATAAACATGTATGCCTGGGGTCTTTTTACTTACTGACACTATGTTAGAAATCCATTCAAAGTAGTCCAATGGTTTGATAAAATTGGATCCTAAAAAATTTTCCAACTCGGTCTTAACCAAAAGGGTGATGCATGGATGCATCTTTCTCAACTTTTGCTTGATTGGTTTAGCATCAGGCTGAACAAAAAGATAATGCATAACTAAATCTAGATCCAATATTGGCATGTCAGAATATGCCCATGCAAAGATGTCTATATAATCCTTAAGAATAGATATAATATGTTCATATTTCACTTCAGTAAGGTAAACTCTAAGATAAACATTTTTAGGATCCTCATGGGTTCCCAAATTCACTTATGTTGTGCTCTCCATAAGAAGTGTGGATCCCTCCTCTAGAATTATAAGCAATGTATGGTTATGATCTTATTCTGCTATATCTTCTTATTGTTCCTCCCAAAGATCTAGATAATATGAAGAATCAGAGTTTGCCTTCTCAGGTCAAGGCCAATTGGAAAATACCTCTAGAAACTCAAGAGAAAGATGCTCATATATTTGATGTTTTTCTGAAGAGATGCTTGTACTAGCTATAAAACTTAGGCTAGATGGACTTTCTATGTCCTGAAGGGATGAGCAAACTTTCCCATCGAGGAGTGCTTGAAACAGGTTTTCACTTAAAGGCTTGCCTTTTTCTTTACTTTTTCCCTAATCAACAAGTACTTCAAAGAGGTTTTTACATGAAGATCTCGATGTTTGTTATTTATTATGACTAAGAAAGTTTGATTACTCTCCAAATTAGGTAGAAGAATTCAATGAAAAATCAAAACCTTGCTTATGATCACCAATGGGGAATGCATCTCATAAGCCCATGTATTCTTCAATTGATTCTTCATTTTAAAACTCATCGAGGCATATGACCAAATTTTGTTGATCCCAATATATGAGTTTAGGATGGAAAAGGCATAGGTTATAGTGAGGGTTTGCTTTAGGATGGTAAGCACCAATGGTAAATATATAATGTCTTGATTTAGGAAGGGAATCACCACTAGGATGGGTTTTTGCTTCAGGATGGGAAGCTCTAATAAGTGTTATAATCAATATGGTATTTAAATCAAACAAATCTAAATTAGCAAGCTCATTAAAAATGTTATAATGGGATGTTGTTTCACTATTAGGAGTCTTCTTACCAGTCACTTTGAAAGAGTCACTACTAAATGTTTTTGATTAATTAAGGTGACAAACTAGGGGCCGAACCCTATATAGTCAAAAAAGATAGGAAGGCTGGCAAATAAAAGATGCCAGCACCAAACCAATGGCACAACTAAGAAACAAAGTCAGAAGCAAAACAAAACACTAAAAAGACCAGAGTCAAAAAAGATGAAACTACATAACTATAAAATTAACAAGATCCTTAAGATTCTCATTTTCTGCATTGTTAACATTCCCTGGAGTACCCACCGCTTCTATGATCTGTAATGGCCTTCTCCACGTGGACCACCTTTGAAAGCTATCTTCATCATTAATGTGCATCATTCATGCTCCATCATCTCCTTCTGAATGATCTCTCTAATGTTTTTGGGTATATGAGCCCCTTGTCACCATACCCTCCATCCTAAGAATTGTTGACCAAGGTTGGCACAAGCATCATCGACCCTGTTACCTTCTCTATAGGTGTGGGTAATCTCAAATTCAGAAAACTTTTGTAAAAGAAATTGGATGTCTGTAATGATGTCTTTTAGATGGATACCAATATTAGATGCTTTATTAACGACATCTATGATCAACTTAGAATCTCCCTAAATATTCAAATTTCTAATTCCTAGGGATATAGCTAACTTTAATCCCCAAAGTAAGGCCATAGCTTCAGCATAGTTATTGCTTTGGCAACCCATGCCACTAGCATAGATAGTAGACATCCCTTCTTTTTCATTTCTTATTATTCCTCCTCCACTTGATTTACCACTCAACTTGGATGCCCCATCAAAATTGAGTTTCATACAATTGGGTTTAGGTGATATCCATTTAGTATGAAGTCTCTAAAGAATTTTAGAATTATCATGCCTAGGGATAAGGTTTAAAACCTTCCATTTGGTAGCAATTTGACTTTCAAATTTAGATAGGGGTTTCTCCACAACACTAATATGAGTTGTTGTAACACTTTCCAAGATGGTCTTAGTAAAGGATTTAAACATTTGAGCAACATTTCTAGCAGTGTCCCTATAAATTTTGTGATTTCCCTCTTTCCATAAAGTCTAGCTCAAGCATGGTAGAGCTTGCTTCCATAGTTCCTTAATCTAGGGATGTGAGAAGGTTGAGTTCTAGCTAAGAATTACTTCTTTAAGGTCCAAATTGCAAACCCATTCAATGCCAAAGTTGTTAAGTATTTTTCCCCATAAATCTCGGGTAAACTCATAGTGTATGAATAGGTGTGAAACTGATTCCTCTCTAGAACCACAAAAAAAACATCTATTGACAAAAGTAAAGCCCCTCTTTTGAAGGTTGTCCTGAGTAAGGATTTTTTTATGGGTAGCAGCCCACCAAAACAAGTTAATCTTTGGAATGAGTTTATGATTCCAAACCTTTTTCCATACCTCCTTATTCTGAGCTTCAGGTGTAAGAAGATGATAGGCAGATTTGATAGAGAATGATCCATTATTATCTAGCCACCAATATTTTTCATCTTCCTAAGGGAAGAGCAGGATTTTGATCTCCTGAACACATTTCTAGATCTCCTAAAATCTTGGGACAAGCTCAGGCCTGTGCACAGAGCAATCCAAAAGGTTTTTCTAGCTCTTTATCCCATTGTTATTTTCCATATAATCACTAACCCTATCACCAAAGAACTGAGTAGTCAGGCCTATAATTTCTCCATAATTTCCTTGGAAGATGAGAGGCTTGTCCCTTAACCAATTATCCTCCCAGAATTTAATCTACTAGCCATTTCCAATCTTCCACCTAATTCCTTGTTTGTGAAGACTTCTACTTTTTAGCATTTTATTCCATATCACAGACCCCTGGGGTAATCCCACCTATTGAAGAAAGTTGGACTAATCAATGCTATGCATGTATTTGGCATACATTATTTCCCACAACTCACTATTGTTGTGAATCAGATTCCAACAAACTTTTGAGAGGAGGGATTTATTCATTTTCCTAATGGATCTTATATTAAGTCCACCATGAGATTTTGGGAGGCACACTTTTTCCCATCTGACTAAAGACATTCTCTATTTGTCTTCCACTCCCATCCATAAAAATTTCCTTTGGATATGTTCCAGATTTTTAGCAAAATATGGAGGAATTTTAAAAAGAGACATGAAGTAAGTAGGAATACCTTACAAGGATGTCCGAAGAAGTTACAACTTACCTGCACTACTGAGTAGTTTTCCCTTCCACCCAAGAAGTTTTCTCTATGTACGTTCCACAATAGCATTCCAAAAACTTGAAGATACCTCTTTGACTAAGAGTGGGAGACCTAGGTAGGTCTCTAGGAGGCCAGCCTCATCACAATCTAAGATATCAATGATTTTATGTCTAAGTTCATTGGGAGTGTTGAATAAGTACACATTGCTTTTCTAGAAAGTTATTCTTTATCCTGAGTCTCTAGCATAATCATTAAGTATATTATTCCATCTTCTAGCTTTATCACTGATGAGATACCAAATAAGATGGTGTCATCCACAAACTATTGTATAACCATAGGATGAAGGGAAGAGGTAGGTTTGATGCCTACTAGCTTTTTTGAAACTATATCAGCTTATATGTATCTTCCCAGTGCCTCAACCATAATGATGAATAGGTATGGCGAGAGAGGGTCTCCTTGATGAATTCCTCTTGAGGAGGAGCAAAACCCTCTAGGAACACCATTAACCAGCACTGAGGTCATCCTTTGGTGGTTTAAATTTGAGACCATGATTCCAATTGACAACTCTAGTTGATAAGGGCTTGTAAATTCCTTGTACCTATGGGCCTGTTGTTCCCAAAATCTATCACTTGTTTTTGTGGACAACATGCTGATCATTTTAGTCCTACAGGCCAAAATGGTCTCTTTCTTTCTTTCAAAATGTTTTGAGCAGTTAAGTTTTTCAAATATTCAAGCCTTTTTAGCTAAGGAAGTCGCAAGTTCAACAGGTAAGATTTATCAAAGGGAAGTTCAAAACACTTAAGGCATTTCCTTAGTGTTTTGAGGATGGTTAATTGCTGAGGTTCAATCAAAAGACTTAATAGTGGGCTTCAAATAATTGGAATGAACCATTGAACCATTGAACCTTGCCTTTGCAAGGTTCAAAGGTTCAACAAGTTCAAAGGTTTAACGGCTTCGATGGACTTAAAGAATAAAAGGATTTCAAGAGTTAAGATTGAACCATTAAACCATTGAACCTTGAACTTTGAAAGGTTCAAAGGTTCAAGTTGTTTAATGAGTTCAATGGACTTAGAGAATGAAAGGATCCAGAGAGTTCAAAGCTTCAAAGGATTCAAATAAATAGATTTGAACCATTGAACCTTGAACTTTAAAAGGTTCAAAGGTTTAAAGGGTTCAAAGATTTCAAAGTTTGAGTAGAAGCTTCAAGTGAATGGATGAAGCAGAAGATTCTAGAAAGAGGTTCAACCAAATGGTTAAAAGAAATGGTTCAACCAAAGAAGAAAACCAAGTGAACATGGCCTTTTACAAAACATTGAATCGCCAAACCATTGAACCTTTGAAACAAAAGAGTTCAAGGTTCAAAGGTTTAAAGTTGTTCAAGTGACCAGTGAAGTCCCTATGGATGTCAAATTTAGGGTGATGGAATAATTGTTGATTTTCAAAAGACTTAAGAACAAACTCAGCGATTAGCCAAGAAAAGAGCTGAAGAAGCGAGCTAAAAGTGAGAAGATAGCCCTGAGAGCTCAGATCACTAGGAAGAGATAAAACATGGAAAAGAAGGAGGGAACAACTATAAAAAGTCTAAAAATATCTATAGAATATTTATTCTAGTAGGTGGAATAATCCACTAGGTGGACATTAGAAAGAACAAACATTCAAAGTCATGGCTTGCTTTTCTGCATTAAGTAAAGGTGAATAGACAGTCGTGTAAGCGTCATAAAGAAGACTAGACAACCCATGCTTAGGAAGAGACATTTGAAATGATTTAGAATGCCAAAGTCAAGGCTGATGACCTATACTAGCATGGCCCTTTCATAGATATTCAATGTATTCAATTTAGCATGGGCCATTTTCATGAAAAAAAGCACCCAAGTCTTTCTTTTGATGTTATATATTTTAATCTCTCATTTTGTATAAGGGAGATATTTTTGTTATTAGAAGTGAATATCTACCCAAATTGAAAGGTATTCTTAAGACTTTGAGCTTAGACTATTAATCATATTTTGTTAAGGGAATGAGAAAGCAAGTGACCTTTTAGACTTTATGTTGAAATAGCTTGTGTTCTTTAGGAAATTCTTCTTATGTCTTTTTCATAAATACAGTCTTTTCCATTTAATAAAATAAGTATAGCAAGTGGAAATAAGCTGGAAGATATCCTGAAGCTGACTATAGGAGACTTTGTGCTGCCATAATTATCTTCAGTCTATGTTTTGTGTAAAATATACTAGAGAGACTTTGAGCTCCCCTTATCCTTTGTAATCTTTTACTCTATTGTAGTTTTATGTGGAGACTTTGGGCTACACTTAATTCTATAGTTTCCTTGTCCTAAATCTGTGGGAGAAGAAATGAAAGACTTTATGCTTTTGTGGGTTTCTTGTGGTTACAGTTACTACCTAGGAAGTCTTCCTCTGGTTTGTTGGACATCATTTCTGAAAGAAGAGAAATGCCTTCAGCAATTACCCAAGAATTCTCTTTTTCTTTGTGAAAATCATCTCTAAAAAAAGAGAGATAGATGGTATGATTTCACCTCTATGTCTATTTTTAGCTTATATATATATATATATATACTATGGTTTATAGGGAACCTCCCCTTGCTGAGAGGAGAGATTTATCTCATTTTGGGTATGGCCACCACACCCATTTTGCTGCATAAATCTCCTTATTTTGTGGTTGAAATAACCATTTTGCCATCAATCTGCTAGTGAAAAAATATTCACCCAACAATTTTTGGTGACTTTGTTGGGGATGAATGAGTAATTTTGATCTTTTTCCAGTAGCTCTATGCCAACAATTTTTGGTGACTCCACTGGGGAAGAATGAAATATTTAGTTCTTTTCCATTAGCATTTCATATCTACTGGGGATAAAACATAGAAAACTCCATGCCAATAGTTTTTGGTGACTCTGCTAGGGAAGAACAAGCAGCTTGAAGACTCAAGCTTCAAATTGAAGTAGTTCTAGTTATTTTCCATTTTCATTTTACACTCTGGTAGATCCATCATATACGTGAAGCCAGAGAGCTCAAGGTATTGTTGACCCTGTATTTGAGTTGGTGCAACTAAGTAATTTTGATCTTTTCCTCCACCATCTCGCCTATAGTGAACCAAGAGTTTTCCTCCTACAAACATCAAATCCCTAATACCAGACAAAGCTTCTCTTTCCTCTGCTAGCAAAGCTTTGTATATACATATCCCATAGGGATTTATTATCCCTCCCTTAAATAGCCACATTATGGTAGCTCAAGGCCCCTGGGGTAATACTTTTGGTCCTCTTATTTTAACCCCACCTCTACATGAACTACCCTATAGTTCAAGAAATAATTTTCAAGTTCTATGGTGATGGGAAGATTCATCTTGATGAACATATTGCAGCCTTTTGCATATCCTGTGATGTGATAGGCATTGAATATTAAGACATTGTAGTTAGACTATTTGTGGAAACAATGTAAGGCATTGTTACAAATTGGTTTTATCATCTGCAAGCATAAATACTGATTGATTGGAACACTCTCAAGGCCAAATTTGAGGATAGATTCAAACCTATAGAAGATGAACACACCTTGTTAGCCCAACTTACAGAAATGAAGAAGGAGCCTCATGAACCCATGAGAGACTTCATTACAAAATTTGAAAATTTAAGGAATAAGATTCCCATAATTGCTCAACTAACACCTGAGAATCTCAAATGCTTCTTCATCAATTCTTAGCTTCTTGAAGTGAGTTTTCTATTGAGGTAGGTTGGCCACATAGATCTTGTTGTAGCTCAAATTTTGGCCATTGAGGTTGAAGATGATCTTATCTTGGCAGGAAAGATAAGAAGAGTTCCTAACAAAAGTAATTCTTCTTCATCTTTTGAATATTCTTTTATAGGCACCACTGATCCTATGGTGCAAAAGGTAACAAATGAATTACTATCTCTAAAAAAGTAAATGGCACAAGGGATGTCTACTCCTTATTGGGATATACCAAGGAGGACGTTTCCCAACTAGTCATATCAAGGCAATGCTACTAGAAATCAAGGGAAACCAAATCACCTTCCTCCCCCACCAAAGAAGCTTGCCATTAAAGCAACACTAGATAACTCATCAGTTGGTTATCTTGAAACTAAATCTGATTTTTCTTTCCAACCTAAGTTGAAGCAAAAAGATGACATTAGTCTCTTTGTAGAAGGCCAAGAAGAATCAACTAGTGACTCCAACATTGGTTTCTTGAATTACCAGGATGAAGTGATAAGTAAAGGATAAGTGCTTAATGGATCATACGCTATATTTCCCAGGTCCCAGGACCAATCAACTCAACAAGTTGATAAAGGAAAAATAGGGGAATAATCTTGACCATCAATTTCAATTGCTAAATGAGGGGCTACTCTACCTTTCCAATCAAAGGACCCGGTGAGCAATAAAAAAGTAAGTACCTCAAACAATCTTGCACCTTCTACTTTAATTTTGTAGACTAGTCCCACACCTAGTAAAACCTATATTGATAGACTTCCTTCCTCTGTTCCTAGTTTTTTTCAGTCATTTGATATAATTGACCATGTTAAGAAGACCAAAATTCAAATGTCTAAGTTTGAATTCTTGCAATCCAACCCTGAGCAGTTGGATAGGTTAGTTCAATGCATCAAAAATAAAATTGTCCCTACAGGACAATTTTTTTTGAAAGTAACTCTTGGTACCCCAAAGAACACATCCACCCAAAATAATCTTTTCATCACTCCTCTAGCTACTCCTAGGAAGATAGAAGCATTTTATGTTTCCCTGTTGTTAAATGATCATCAGCTGAATAATTGTATTATAGATTTTAGTGCCTCTGACAATGTGATTCCCGCTAAGGTGGTAGAATCTCTTGGTCTCATGCTAACTAAAACCTTTGGGAGATGTTTCTCTATGGAAAACAAACAAGTGACACTTTTAGGGCAAATCAAAGATGCCCAATTTGCATTTGTGGCCTTCCCAGATAAGAGAATTAAAATGACAATCCTGGTGGCCAATGTTCCAGCCTCCTACGACATTCTGATTGAGAATTTTTTTTGTAAGGACATTGGTGGAGAATTAAGCATGGACCTATCTGAGGTGAGGATCCCTATCAAGGGCATCATGCAAAGGCTACTTCCTAAGAAGGAGACAAAGTACATTTTCACTCAAACTTTAGCCCCTGAAGCTCAAATTCTATTTGAATCTTCAAGCATGAATAATTACTTTCTATCTACTGAAGATGTTCCTATTTCAGAAAATGAAAGTTCTATAAGTGACAATCCAAAAAATTTAGATGAGACATTAGAATAATTAGTAGGGTGCAATATAGATGAAAAAGGATATTCCCTTCCTAATGAAGGTAAATCTAAAAGAAGATCAAATTCTAATGATGTTTAGATTCTGGAATTTGATGACAACAATTCTTCTACTAGTTCTGAAGCTGGTATTGTTTTGATATCTCCTCAAGGAGATATTTTTCCATACTCATAAAAGTTACAGTTTAGCAACACTAACAACACTACCGAGTATGAGTCTTTACTGCTTAGATTAAAGGCTACTCAAGCTAAAGGCATCAAGTAGCTTCACACTTGGGGAGACACTAAGCTGGTGGTTTGTCAGGTGAGGAACCTATATCAAATCAAGAATGAGAGATTGTGACATTATCACAATCTAGTGCGGGACTGTCTTGAAAGTTTTGATGCTTTTAATATTTTTTTAGTGCCCAGAGAGCTTCATAATCGTGTGTATTCATTGGCTATCTCTGAAACCCTCATAGTTCCTCACAAAGACTTTAAAGAGCACAGTTACACTATTGAATTGGTATTTTGACTAGGTGTACCTGATAATGGCAACCATTGGTAGGTGTTTGATGCTAATAATCAAATCATGTGCTTCACTATAACCAAAGAGCAATGAACTATGGTATTGGACCATACTGTTGTACATCAATATCAGGCAAAGAAACTCTTCAACAAGAGAGGAAAGATTCATGGTAGAGATTGAGTCTTATTAAGAGGAAAGAAGAGGAAACCAAAAAGAAAGCATAGAAAATTAGATTCCTAGTGGAGAATTCCATTTGCCAATCACTAATTTTAGGGTGAAAATAGTCTCTTGTTGATTTATCAAGATGAGACACCATTTTCTCTGCCTCACAGTGGGTAGCATCTAAAGCACTTCAATCCTTAAAGTATTAGATAAGTCCAACTATACATATGTATAATTTTTGTATAGTCTTCTTTTTGTTTTGTGTTTTTTGTTTATTTTTGGCACCTTTATTTTTGGGTAGCATGATTCCATAGCCCAATGGCATAGATGAAGGCACTAAGATTCTAGATTTTACTCCCTTCGATTGTTTCAAAATTTCAATTGATGGAAGTTCCCCAACTGGAGCCAGTTGTTGTTCCCAAAATCTATCACTTATTTTTGTGGATAACATGTTGATCATTTTGGTCCTATAGGCCAAAATGGTCTCTTTCTTTCTTTCAAAATGTTTTGAGCAGTTAAGTTTTTCAAATATTCAAGCCGTTTCAGCTAAGGAAGTCATAGGTTCAATAGGAAAGCTTTCTCAAAGGGAAGTTCAAAACACTTATGACATTTCCTTAGTGTTTTGAGGATGGTTCAATGTTGAGGTTCAATCAAAAGACTTAATGGCAGGATTCAAACAATTGAAATGAACCATTGAACCCCACCTTCACAATGTTCAAAGGTTCAATAAGTTCAAAGGTTCAACAGCTTTGACAGACTTAAAGAATAAAATGATTTGAAGAGTTAAGATTGAATTGTTGAACCATTAAATCTTGAACTTCAAAAGGTTCAAAGGTTTAATGAGTTCAACAAGTTTAATGGACTTAGAGAATGAAAGGATCTAGAGAGTTCAAAGCTTCAAAGGATTCAAATAAATAGATCTAAACCATTGAACCGTTGAACCTTGAAATTTGAAAGGTTCAAAGGTTCAAAGGGTTTAAAGAGTTCAAAGCTTGAGCAAAAGATTTGACCAAATGGATGAAGCTAGAGATTCCAGAAAGAGGTTCAACCAAATGGTTCAAAGAAATGGTTCAATTGAAGAAGAAAACCAAGTGAATGTGGCCCTTTACAAAATGTTAAAGCACTTAACCATTGAACCATTGAGCCTTTAAACCAAAAGAGTTCAAGGTTTAAAGGTTTAAGTGACTAGTGATATCCCCATGGACATCAAATTCAGGGTGATGGAATAACCATTGATTTCCAAAAGCCCTGAGAACAAACTCAATGACCAACCAAGAAAAGAGTTGAAGAAGCCAGCTAAAAGTGAAAAGATAGCCCCGAGAGCTCAAATCACTAGGAAGAGACAAAACATGGAAAGAAAGGAGGGAATGACTATAGAAAGTCTAGAAATATCTTTAGAAGAGTTATTCTAGTAGGTGGAATAGTCCACCAGGTGGACATCAAAAAGAAAAAAACATTCAAAGGTGCGGCCTATTTTTTTGCATTAAGTAAATGTGAATAGATAGTCGTGTAAGCATCTTAAAGAAGACCAAACAACCTATGCTTAGGAGGAGACATTTGAGATGATTTATAATGCTAAAGTCAAGGCTGATGACCTATTCCAACATGGCCATTTCATAGATATTCAATGCATTCAATTCAGCATGGGCCATTTTCATGAAAATAAGTGCCCAAGTCTTTCTTGTGATGCTATTTATTATAATCTCTCATTTTTTATAAGGGAGATCTCTCTATTATTAGAAGTGAAGCTCTACCCAAATTGAAAGGCATTCTTGAGACTTTGAGCTCAGACTGTTAATCATATTTTGTTAAGTGAATGAGAAAGTAAGTGAACTTTCAGACTTTGTGTTGAAATAGCTTGTGTTATCTAGGAAATTCTTCTTATGTCTTTTTCCTAAATATAGTCTTGTCCATTTAATCAAATAAGTAGAACAAGTGGAAGTGAGCTGGAAGATGTCCTAAAGCTGACTATGGGAGACTTTGTGCTGCCATAATTGTCTTCAGTCTGTGTTTTGTGTAAAGGATACCGGAGAGACTTTGAGCTCCCTTATCCTTCATAATCGTTACTCTATTGTATTTTTAGGTGGAGACTTTGGGCTACACTTCATTCTATAGTTACCTTATCCTAAATCAGTGGGAGAAGAAATGAAAGACTTTATGCTTTCATGGGTTTCTTGTGGTTACAGTTATTACCTAGGAAGTCTTCCTTTGGTTTTCTAAACATCATTTCTGAAAGAAGAGAAATACCTTCAGCAATTACCCAAGAATTCTCCTTTTCTTTGTGAACATCATCTCTAAAAAAGAGAGATAGATGGTATGATTTCACCCCTGTGTCTATTTTTAGCTTATATATATATATATATATATATATATATATATATATATATATATATATATATATATATATATATATATATATATATATATATATATATATATATAAGCTAAAAATAGACACAGGGGTGAAATCATACCATCTATCTCTCTTTTTTAGAGATGATGTTCACAAAGAAAAGGAGAATTTTTGGGATATATATATATATATATATATATATAGAGAGAGAGAGAGAGAGAGAGAGAACCTCCCCTTGCTGAGAGGAAAAATTTATCTCATTCTGGCTATGGTCACCACACCCATTTTCCTACATAAATCTCCTTATACTATGGTTGAAATAACCATTTTGCCATCAGTCCGTTGGTGACAAAATATTCACCCAATAGGGCCATGGCCTTTCCTTGTATAGTCAAGATGATCCATTATCTTGTGAGGGATAGGATACTTTGGATTCTAAAAATAATTTTTAAGGTCCTCAGAATATAACCAATTTCCCTTAGTAAAAGCCTCTCAATCTTTCTTTGGTGCAACTATAGTTACAAAAACCACATGAGGTTTTAGTTTCTTCTTCTTTGGTTGTCAAATACGATCGAGTCTATTAGGATTCTAGGAAGTTTTATGCTTACCAAATGTTTTAGGGGATTTTGGTAATTTTTCAATATGGAGGACATCCTTTAGATGGCACACAAAAATGGTTGCATATTTAATAATCACCTATTTTGCTAGAGTTGTAGGAAATGAATCAATGAAAGTGGAGGCTAGATCACTAGGGTCTATATAATTAGATGGAGCTAAATGAGAAGTGATGGCTTTGTGATTCTTTGCAATGAATTTAGAACTTGGTAAATAGTTATGATTATGAAACTCTACTTCAAGATGTTTGTAGTATTGGTATGGCTGTTGATCAGTGGGAATAGTAACCTCGATCCCATCATGGGGAAACTTAAGGCATTGGTGAAGAGTAGATGGAACCACCTATACTTCATGGATCCAAGGATGATTAAGAAGTATGTTATAAGGAAGCTCAATATCCACAATATGGAATAATGTGTGATGAAAAATAGACCCAACCATGATTGGAAACCAAATTATACCATATGACTCCCTCTCGATGTTATTGTAAGCCTTGATTGTAATAATTTCTAGTTGAATGTCTTTATCCATGTAACCCAATCATCTCACCAATTTAAGAGATATGATGTTCATTCCTGAACCATTATCTATAAGAACCCACTTGATCTTGTGATCCATAATGATTATCTCAATGTATGGTGGGTTATTATGGTTTGGGTCAAGGGTGGACATGTCCTTTTGATCAAATGTGATTTGCCAAAATGAAGACAAATGTCCAACTAGGTTTTGGAATTGATTAAGGTTTATATCATTAGGCCCAATAGACTCTTATAAAAGTTTGTTAAAGATGATTCTATGGATATCAGATGTCCACAAGAGTTCTAATATGGAAATTTATGCAAGGGTTTTATCTAATTGATTTGTTATACTAAAATGCCTTTGAATTGTGGATTGAACTAGTTTAGTCTTTGTTGGGATAGTATTCAACTTTAGAACCATTAGCATAATGTTCTCATTGGGTTTATGGAAAGAAGTGGGTAAAGGGCCCTGGATGGTAACTCGTGGGCATCTAGTTATAAATGCACAACCTAGACATGACAAGGAGTCTTTATAATTAGAAGAGCAAGGCAAAGGGCCTTGGATGGTGATTCATGGGTAATTAATTGTATTGCTATAAGTTTGGGTCAATGAGGATCCTTTAGAAGAATGGTATTGTTGTTTAGGATTAGTAACCAGTGCAAATAAAGTAGCAATATGATGATGAAAACTTGACATGGTATTACTAGGGGAGAGGGTGTTAAACCTATAATGGTGGGTCTCATCTTATGACAAACACAAGATTGACCATGCGGTGTCATAATAATAGTGGCAATGTGGGTTGTAGAAATGCACCCCATAGTGTTATTGTAGTCATAAGGTACATTTTTATAAGCCACATTATTAGTGTGGGGATCATGATCTTGATTATGCTCATTATGATTCTAACCTTGTTATTGGTTTTTATTCTACCTTTATCCTTGATTTTGACCATTTTGATTATTTCTTGGTGGTGGTGGATCATGTTAAGGAAAGGGGTCTTTCTAGATTCCCATATCCTAATTTGTGTCTTGACTAGGGGCCAGCTTAATTTTTAGCTCACCATTTTCAATAAAGTCCTCTATAATATATCACAATTGAACATAAAGATATGCACCATGACTAGTAACATGATGAAAGTTACACCATTTATTCTCTTTATACTAATCTAGTTTTGGCTGATCTTAAGGAAATGGCCTTGATACTAGCCATATAATTAAATTAGCTACAATGAGATTTTGTAACACTATTTCAACTAATTATCCTAACTTGTTAAAGACTAAAATTTTTATGAAACATCTTTCATGGAGGTTGTCTTTGTAAAGTAGGTAGTGGATTTGAGGGAGTTGATCATACATTTGGAAGAGGCATAGCTTGTACTATTTGTACATGTCTTGTTTTTATCACCCCATTTCCAACCATGTTCTTATTTTTGCTAAAGCCCTTCATCTTATCCTACATAACTATTTGAGGAACTAGTGATTTAGTCTAATTAGATGCTTGTCCTTGTGCAAATATCTTAACAAGTCCCTAGCAATAAGAGCCTTGTCAATTTGCACTCCTTTGTCAATAATTTCTTCAAATTAGTTAACACAATATAACCGTAAATTATGCATAACTTTAGGATGCAAATTTTGTGCAAAGATATGAACCAACTATTTTTCTAGTAAATTGTGTTGAAAGTGGCCTACCAATGCTCTCCACCTTTGTAGATATGCAACAAAACTTTCACCATCACACTGCTTGGATTTGCATAAGTCAACAATGGTCAATTCATGTTCTATGTTTTATGAGAAATGGTTAATGAAATTTTTCAATAAATCATTATAATCTGCACCTGATCCCTTGGGTAGTTTAAGTAACCAATCAAGAGCTTGTCCTGCTAAAATTTATGGAAACAATTGTAGTAAGTACTCGCTACTATAATCAACCTCTTGACACAAGATAAAGAATGCTTGTATGTGTTCTCATGGATCTCCTTTCCATTTGTAATTTTCAAATTTGGGTGCCTTAAAATGAGGTGGAAAGGGGTTTTGGATAATAAATAATTCAAATGGATATGGGCATATCTAATCAAATTGTACTTTTTGAATCTATTATGCATCTCCAATCTTTGGACACTTTCCTTCATAGAATTCCATTATTGCATGTTTGGTGCATTTGTGGATTGGATAAGATGTTATTGGGGTGGAATGTGCCCTTGGTTTTGTTTCTATTAGGGTGGAATGTGCCCCTAGTTTTGTTGTTGTTGTTGGGGTGGAATGTGCCCCTGGTTTTGTTGTTGTTGGGGTGGAATGTGCTCCTGGTTTTATTGTTGTTGGGGTGGAATGCACCCCTAGTTTTATTGTTGTTGGGGTAAAATGTGCCCCTAGTTTTTTTTTTGTTGGGTTGGAATGTGCCCCTAGTTTTGTTGTTGTTGGGGTAGAATGTGCCCCTAATTTTATTATTGTTGGGGTGGAAGGTGACTCTAGTTTTGTTGTTGTTGGGGTAGAATGTGCCCCTAGTTTTGTGTGGATCTATAAGAAGCATATAAATTTTGATCCATGATTTGGTTCTGATTTGTTGCTTGAGTTGAGAACATAGGCCGTTGATCCTTAGATTGTAAAACATTCCCTGAATTTGTCTATTTCACACTTTGTTGTTCTTGGAAATTTCTATGTTTATTTACCAATCTTTGGTTTGTTTCAGGGATTTCCTCAATTCAAATTGAATGTTTGGGTTTCTAAGTTTATAAAGTAACAAGAGGTTCTTGATGATTGAATAATGTATGTTTTGTGTCAAATAGAACATCTTGTAAGGTCTCTTGTGACTTTAACTATTCATTTAGATTACCTTGATACACTATGGTAATATTCTCATCCAATACTTGTTGCATACTTTCCACCATATCTTCATGTTCTTTTGAAGCATTATTGTGAATTGAAGTGGAAACTAGGGAGTCAATTAAGTTTGTGACAATTTGATCTGCATATCATTGACTTATTATCTTGATCTTAGATAAAAGATCTAGATTTGTGTGTTTTGACTCTATTTATATTTCCTTTCCTTTGTTAGAGGAAGAAGCTATGCCTATTTGTGCAAAATCTTTCTCTTGCTATCATTGTTCTCCTTCTCTAACTAAGGTATGCAATTGTTCTGTAGGAAAGTCAAAAGGTAGTTTAGCACATAATTATATCAATCTAAGAAAGGATTCATCTTGATCTTCTTGGGGTTGATATTCATTGTAATCATCTTTAAATCCTAAAGTTGTAGGGATATCATCAAAAATAATGGGGTTATCTTGAGCATCATAAAATTTCTCATCCTCATAACTAAGGCCATAAGATGCCCCACTACGAGTGAACTTTTGAGTCATGTCTAAAAAGAGATGTTTTGTGTGTTTGACTAACTTTGGACCAATGTTCAGGAGCCAATCAAAGTATGCTTTGGCTCTATTTTAAATAAATAACCAAGGTACCAAGGAGACTATAAAGGAGGGTGGTTTGAAACCATGAATAATTTAGAAGATTTGGTTCATGATTTTACTCAACCTTTGATAAAGTTGAAATCGTATAGATCAAAAGAGAGTAAGGTAACTCAAAGACCCAAGGTGAAAACTAGTACACCAAAGCCTAGATCTTTGTGATACACCCACACTAAAAAATCTAGCTTTAACTTTGACAAGTTAACCCTAGAAGTTTAGAGGAAATCTCTCTAGATTACGAAGAAGACAAAATGAACTTAACGACTCAAGATGTGAAAACATAAGTGAATCACTAAGTATAAATCTAGGACCAAATAGGTATCACAACATCACCACATGATTTTAGTAGGATAAAATATGTTCTAGGACCTAAAGCATGAGTGATACATAAGATGAATTAAGTCCACCAAGATGATAATGTGATTTTGAGTCTTAATAAATGACCTTCAATCCAAATGGAAAATTTAACCCAAGTTAAAACAAGCTTAGTGCATAAATAGTGAACCCACTTTGATACACAAACCCTTAGAACTTAGAATGGTTCAATTTCATATGTGGATTATAAATAAAGGATTAAACAAATCGGGTAAAAGATCTAGACTCAACTGGGCAATATCACTGTGCCAAAATGGATGACATGACACAAAGCTTTTGATACCAAATTAAACAAGGAAAAGATGAATTTTCCATTTGGATAGCATATCGCCTCCCTTGCTCAAGAAAATTGAGGACAATGTGTTTTAGTTAAGTTCATTGAGTTAACAAGAACTTTTAGACACAAATCAAGACCAAGTAAGCTAATGACAAAAAAAAAATGTCTTAAGTCTAAACTAACAAGGTATGGCAAAGTGGGGTCTACTAAACTAGCAAGGTTTCAATCATTTTATGGGAATCAATTGCACAATGACTTTCTCATCAAAGGATTCAAAAGACAAGCATGGAAATTGGGTGACTGTGGCATTAGCTAGTTGTAAAAAGGTCTAGTCCTTTTTATAACAACTACAACCTAATGTTCACTTAGTGTAGTGTGATGTCTAAATGTATATACATCCCATGTGTAACTTCAAAGGAGTAAAATAAAGTCAATATTGGGAGGTGAAACCCCAGGTCAAAGCTTCTCTAAATAAATCATGGGAGGTAATAACGTCCCCCTCATAAGCCAAGTTTGCATGAAAATAAAGAAAGCATAAAATAAAAAGACTTTAGGATCATTTTCAAGATCACCCAAACTTTGGTGAGTTTTTAGAGAGTGCTTTAGGTGACATTCTTTCTAAGCCTTGGACTAGGCTATTTGTAATAGGAATGACACTTTTGATTCCAAGGGTTCCCTATAAGGGACAAATGGAAGAGCATACATGGAACATTTCTCTTTGTACCAAACAAAACATAAGTAAACAACTATTACAAACAATAATTGATAAGTGTGTTCAATTTTAAACCCAAATGAAATATTTGGTGGTGTTCATCTGACCCCTTAGTCTTAGTTGCAAACTTTGAAAATATTCATCAAAAACATCTAAATTCTTTATTAAACACCCAAAACAAGGTTCCTAATCAATTTTTAAGCATGCAAAGGTGATTTAAACATGTTTTGAGAAAATTTTAAACTTGGTCCTACAAAAAAATTATTAACATGTCTTTTAACTTTGAAGCCCCTTTGAGTTTGAAACAATACAATTTGAAAAAATAGGTCTCAGGTCTATGTTTTTAGAAAAACACAATAACTGATGTCAGTTATTACCATCGACATCAGTTATGGCTAATCAAGATATAACCGATGTCAATTTTGCTGACTGATGTTGGTTAAGTCAGATAATTGATGCTTGTATTTCTACTAACATTGGTTACTGTGTAAAAACTATGGCAACCAAAAATGGCAAAATAAAGTTAGAAAATCAATTTTCAAGATTTTTAAAGGCTCAAATAAATATTTTAGAGTTTCAAAATGATCTCCTTCATGTGTAGGATGCATCTAGTCCCATCGGGCATGTCAAGATGTAGAGAGGATTAAAAAGTAAGTTAGTCAAGCATTAGTCTATAAATAATGAAACATGCATAAATAACTAACTACCTAAGCCTATCTATTCATATAGGAATTACAAAGGATAGCAAGAAATAAATGAAAGAAAGAAGCACCATATTACCTTCCCAAATGGATTCACCATGCCCATGTGGCTCAAAAACATGTTCTCCCTTGATTAATCATTCTTGTCTTTGTTAACAATGATGGTAATCTCCTCCAATGCCTCAAGAACACTCCATAAAACTTAGACTCATGATTCCAAATCACTTAACTAACCTATCAATGAAGCTTTGTGGAAAAAATTTAGCATTATAAATTTTCAATATTAAAGCTTTGAAGATATTTGAGCATAATAACCTTACACCAAAATAGCTTAGAAATGATGTCCATGGCCTCTCTATTTATAGATTTTTGAGATTTAGTTAGGATCAACCATGACCATCCATCTCAAGATTAAGATGTGTGACCATGGGTAATCCTAATATTTGAAATTAAATCCATAATTATCTTCATCATGACCTTGGAAGAAGGGGCATTGAAGAGGCATGGGAGGCATTAACTAGGCATGGGTTAAATCTTAATATTTTATGCACTTATGTCCTAGGGATTTCTTCCAAAGAAATGATGTCACCTGATGATGTAGTTAATATGAATCAATTTTCAAAAATAAATATTCAACAATTCTCATATAAAATTAACTTAAGCTCTTTATTTATATTAATTAGCCTTAAACAAGGTTAATCAATATTTATGCAATTATTTGAAAATTGGCCCTCAATTAATCAAAATGGTCAAAAAGTCATATTATTAAGTTGTAATTTAACTCGAGAAGAATTAGAAAGTGGCACTAGATGAATTAGAACTGTATTCCCATTTAGGATGTTTCCAATATCAAATAATAAAGGTACATGATGTGTACCAGTGAATTATAAGAAAAGAGTGGTTCAAAGTACTAAATGGTGAAATTGTCATTTTGACTCGTAATGATCTGATCAAAGTTAGTTGGTTCATAAAATGCATTGCCCTGTTTAGGGATACTTTGACCTAAATTGGCACTTTTAAGTGACAAGTTCAAACCATTTAGGACATTTTATATATTTTTACCTAAAATATGAATTTGAGTGCAATTTGAGTAAGATTGACCATTTCAACAAAAATGGTGTTAGGAATTGGATGTCTACACAATCCTTCACCGAGAAAATTAGTACAAATATCAAGACACTAAAGCCACGTGGTGATACTATCAAAATGTGGTGCTACTATCCTAGAGGGGTTTTGACATAGGGATTTAGTTGATGACACTCAGACCTACTTACATCTCAGTTTCCATCACTCAAATTGTCTATATTAGGTGTTTTCTAGACATGTATTTATTTACACTATTTATTGCTAATTTTATAAAGTCAAAGCTAGTCAATTATATAACAAATCAGTGGCTATTTTATGCATATCATTTCCTTGATTTAGTTTACTCAGTCCTTTAATAAAACATATGATCTACATAAGCTAAACTTAAAGAGGTTAAAATATTTGGGGAACCTGAATTTATTCAAATATTGCTCAAACCCTAACCCTAAATGATCTTAGGATTTGTATCCTTTTTGTGTCTATGCTTATATTTTAGTTCCAAAATTTTAAATTTGTTTTAATATATATTTTTTTAGATATTTTTTTGATTAAATTTATTTAAATTTTTAAAATATACAACTTATTTTCCTAGTTCCCAAACTATAATGGTAAAATTTAACAACGAATTTGATGATACCAATAAGAAATAACTGCAATATTTTGTGTCCAAACATGTAGATATGCAAGATGACCTCATCACTATTATTCAAGAAGAATTCCAAAAATCAAACAATGGTCAATCTTCAACTCCCATAGCTAATAACATTTTTACACCTATAATGCATCCAACTAATCTAGCATAACCTACAATTGTAATTCAATAACCCTTAGTGATAACTACACCTCTTATGGATAGTTCCTCCACTCCATATGTACAATCCCATATGAATGAGGTTCATACTCTACAGGCTAAGGTGTTACATATTGATAAGGGAGCCACTAGGCCATTACATGCCTTGGATTTTAATATTCTCTTACATACATCTTTGGTACATCACATATAGGCAGCTCCCTTATCATCTATGTTTGTGGCACCTAAGCTTACATTATATGATGGTAAGGTTGACCCAGAGAACCATCTCTAAGATTTTTATGTAACATGTTTGGAATACATGTCCAATGATTGGATTCTCACAAATTTATTTCCATGTATTTTATGATATTATACCCTATAGTGGTTTTATGACTTATTGAATAAATCTATCACAAAATTCAATCCTTTGGTAGACATGTTTTTATCACACTTCTCCATCAATATCAATGACAATATCTCATATGCCCAAGTTTCATAGTTAAAACAAAATTGAAATGAACATATCATAGAATATGTCTTATGATACAAGACTATATCAATTAAATTAACTAGCCCCATGGTAAGCAAAGAAATTTAGGACATCTTCAAACAAAGTCTTTTACCATCATTACATGAAGCTATCTTGTTTAAGAAGTTTTCTTCATTTACAAATTTGTGTTGCACAATAAAAGAAAAAGAGGTCAAACTTTTATATGTGGGAAAACCAAAATATACCAATGGATCATAATCAATTGATAAGATTTAAAATAAGTCTCTATACAAAGTAAGGGCCAATGAGAACAAAGTGAGAAAAAGGTCACAATTAACGCAACTTCAGATCCATCTCCTCACTTAGTTTTATTAGCTCCTCAACACTAAATCTTCACAAACCTTCAAGATTCACCAACATGGATTTTATAACATCTCTTGGAATGTAATGTCATATCTCTCCCTACCATTAAATAGGTTGATATGACATGGCCTCTTCCAAAAAGATATGATTCCAATGCATTTTATGAGTACCACAGGGCACTAGGCCATACAACAAATAGATGCATAAGCCTATAACATAAGATATAAGATTTGATTTAGGATGACATTATTCATGTGGACACACCCACATAGGAACCAAAAGTACAACAAATGAAATCTAAGACATTAAATATATTCTTAGATCTATTTCCATATCACATAAACAATGAGGCAGGGAACACTTCAAGTGATCAATACATATATTAGGAACATCCACCATTAGCTTCATATCATACTATTATAGAGGAGGCACACCATTTCATAATATAATTAAAATGTAACAAGCTACAGTACCACCTAGACCACTTATCTCCTTTTTAAAGTATGATATTATTTATGATGATACAGATTTACATGCACTCCTTATACGAGCATACATAGATCATCATCATATCTAGAGTGTTATGGTTGATAATGGGTCAAACATTAACATGTGCACTATGACACTTTTATATCATTTGAGATATTCAAAGTAAGATATACTCCCCATGAACATAATTATTAGTGTTTTCAATGGTCATGTTCAAATCTCCATTAGGGATATTGTGCTTACATTACAAGTTAGACCAACACATATATCCACTTGGTTCTTAGTATTACCTAGTGGATGTGTCTTTGATATGCTATTGGGTAGGCCATATATACAAAAGCTATGATCCATCCTATCCATAGTGTATATATGATTGAAATACATATATTTAAATTAGGTGGTCAAAGTTGAGGGTATTCCATATAAGTATCCTCTACCTATTCCATAAGAAGTTATTTCACAGTCACCAGTTATAGTTTCTAGCATTGTTACCATATATAACACAATTGTCAATTATAGATTAGATCACAATTCTTATTGATACATCATAGAGTTTGGTAGATCCACTAGTGATGTATTTTACTCATAGAATATTGACACGTGCCCATAATCTCCCATAAAGACCATTATTAGAGAAACCCCTATGCCAGAGATATGTCACAAATTCCAGAGGGAATTCTTCCACTGATTTGTTTTGAGATCAATATTATTGGGTTTTTAGGGTTCATGGTATATGGAACTTATGTCACATATAGCTTCTTCTACCAGATGGGTTCCTAAGACCTCTATAGTTCACATGACACCACAGTCAGTGTCATAAATTTCTAGCATCATTGCATAAACAAATATAGATATAGATATAGATCACTTAATACAATAGATTATGGGGTCACAGTTGAAATTTCACATAACACACACAATCATAGTTCCCTTATTTGACATAAGTCATAATGATAGTGAGTCTCGCATGAGAATCATTGGTTAGTATGGTTTATTCTTCTTGTACATACTTTCCTTCTCACTTTCTCCTTGTACATAGTTCATTTTCATGTTGCTTGTACTTAGCTTATCTCTAGAAAATAAAATATTTCAAAACACAAAAAACATTCAAATAATTACTCCAAAAACACAAAATTTATAGATTTTATGCATTGATATGTTTACATTTTTTATATTTTCCAAACACTACATATGTTATCTATATTATTATAGTTAGCTTTATCATTCTAAATGCTTCACTTCTTTTTGAGTGCCTATAAATTGCTTATAGGACTCAAGTCCACTACACTGATCTAAACTTGCTATTATCTACCCACTAGGAGCATATACATTGATTCATGGGTCTTCACTTGACATATTCACCCACTTGGGGGCATCTTGTACACAATTTTAATTACTAGGTTCTATCCTTTTATAATCTACAATCTAGATTTAGAATTTTTATATTTTGATATTGATCATTGCTACACATACTCATATTTTTTTCTGGATATTACTACTTTAGACTCAACATATGTACATCCTATCTCTTATAGATATTTGTATTACATATTCATGCATGCTTTCATTTATAGCTTTCCTAGTTTAGACTTGATTGTATTTTTATTCTTCTTCTATTTGAAGGAATTTAAATATACCATTGATCTTTGGATCTATGCCACTTCTATTCATAGTATGTATTCCTTAGACATGTTCCCATGTCCCTTGTGTGTGCTTTCCTGATTGTATATGCAAACACTTGAACATGTCCTTTGTGTCTCTAAGCAAGTTTACTTTTTACTTGCATATGTGGACATTTGAACATGTCCTTGGATATCTTATTTTCTTAGATTTAGTGACATGTGCCCATGTCCCTTACATTGTGTCCCCTTGTCCTAATGTGCATGGCTCATGTGTTTTGTATGTATGCTTTATTTTATGTGTCATGGCCATGATACTTGTATTTACTTTCTCCACACACTAGTTATCAATACCATGAGGGACCTCATGCATGTACTATTAGTGTAGGTATTTATTTTTACCAATTTATTTAATTAAGAATATTATATTTGTGCACATGGATTTTTCCTACATTTAGGGGATAGGCTTTCTTATGTGAAGATTGTGTGTCATAGTGTGTCATAAGAGAAGTAACTCCTTTGACCAGCTATTCTGGGTATGTGAGTTACTCCTCTTTTTTTGGCACCTGTTACCACCTTTCATGGAGGAGTTACATTTTATTTATGGGGTGCCTTGACCACCATTTGAGGAGGAGTTAAATTTGTGCTATCCTATTTGTATGCTCCATTTGAGCCTATTTCCTTTAATGAATCATTTATTTTCTCCACTTCTTGTTTTATCTCTTGAAATATTCTTTTATGTGATTTCTTCTCACTTCAACAACATAGTGGGTGCACAAGATTAATCTCATGAGATCCTTCTATCTTGATTTCATGTTATCCAAAACTGGCAACATCTCTAATATGGTATCAGAGCCTACCCATGGTAAACATTATTTTGTTTTTATTTGTTGTTAAGCTTTCATTCGAAATGTGTGTTCTTTTATCTTCCAATTTCATAGATTGATTCTAATAAATATATTTGAAGGTAAATATAAAGGTGGCATGCTTTAAAATTGTTCATCTACATCGAGCTAGTTGTATGGTTCTATCTTTTGGCTTTGTATATTTGTATGAAGATGTTGAATTTCATGGTTAGTTTTTAATCCAAATGTTCTTTTGAAAATTACACTCCAACCATAAATAATCATGTTGAAATTTTTATATTTTTGGTTCACATTTCTCTTATCTTTGTAGATCATTTTAAAGTTTTGAATTTCATTAAGAAATGAAGAAGTTATGGTGTTTTTAGTAACTGCCACTCAAACATAATCAAATTTGGTGATTGTTGCTAAAGCCTTTTTTATTGTTTTTTAAAAGAAATATATTAAGAAAGTATTGTAAGAGACTTGAAACTCACTTAAGAAGGTTTAGAATTTAATTTTGATTCTATTGACTGGTTGGAAGACTAGGTTCCCCTTGACTAAGTGCTCTTTTTTTAAAGTTCAAAGTGTATTTTTCTATCAATAGACCTATTTTATAAGAAATTAAAACTTTAAAATCTTGAAAATAGTAACTCAAAATTGAGTTTAATTTTTTGAAAATTTGTTGTTTTTATATTTTCCACACATTAGTATTTTTTTTTAAAAATGTACTACTTGATAAAGTGCCATTTTTTGGGTCTCACCTTGAATGCATTTTCAGTTGAGCCCGACATCCTGTTTGCATAAACTTGTCTTCTTGACTTGATATGATTGCTCTAGATGAATTATCAACTATGTGTGATGTCTTTTGAATTTTCACTTGAAACATTTGGGGGGATCAACATTTCACATTTATAGGGGGTGTACTTGGCTTATTTGCACTTTCTATTTTGTTCTTGCATTTTCTTTCTGCAACAACTGTAAATTGCACTTCTACTACTACTCATTTTTGCACTAATGGATTCAAGTTCAATCAACCCACTAATTCATTTCAAATATCTTCAATGAAAAATCAAGATGATAATTATTCTAAGGAGTAAAGGTTTGTATAGGATAACCATGGGTGATGAAACTAAACCTAACATAGATGCAGAGATAGTTAAGTGGTATAACCGTAGTGATGAAGCCTATGGGATATTATGTATTTTTGTATAACCTAATATCCTATTTTACTTAGAGCATTAAAAATCACCTCATGATGTATGGAAATTTCTATGTAAACTATTTGGAGAGCAAAATGTGATGAGAGGTAATGAGCTTGAGAATGAACTCATTAGCCTAAGTCCTTGTAATTTTGACACCCTTCAATATTTATTCACTAAGTTAAATTATTTGAGATTGTAGTTGAAATAATGTGGGATAAATAAATAAGATGACCAAATTGTTCTTTATATACTCTCTAAGATAGGTCCTAATTATTCAGTCTTTGTCTCTACTTTCCATGCCACTAAAAGTGCATTGGGCATTACATGGAAAATGCCCTCTTTAGATGCTTTAATTGCTGACTTAACTAAGGAGAAAGATAAGTTGATTCATATGGGTACATTGAAGTCCACAAAATCTCAATCCCTAATTTTTGGGAATGGAAAAGAAAAGACTTCAAACAAAGAGAGGAAGAAGAAGAATAAGGATCCAATAAAGAAGAAAGAATCAACCTCTGCTAAAACCAACACTAAATCTTCCTCTTCCATTGACAAATATAAGAAAGAGAAGGTTAAGTGTGCCTCCTATAATAAAAATGGACATGATGAACACAAGTGCATGAAGAAGCAGATAGATCACCTAAATCATCTCCTAGAGAAGCATAGCATAGGTGTTCTTGAATCTATCAAGCAAAATTCATCAAACCAAGAATCAACTAAGGCAAAGGGGAAAGGTAAAGAGAAAGAAAAGGGAAAATCTCTTGTATCAGTTGTAGCTTCTACATATTCATGGGTTATTAACTCAGGTGCTTCTCACCACATGAGCTATTCACTTGTTGATTTTTCTTCCTTAGAGCCTTGTAGTATGTATTCTATTAGCTTGGGTGATGACACTTTTATACCAATTGTAGGGAGAGGGTCTATTGAAATGGAAGGATGAACATTCAATAATTTTATAAGTGTTCTTTCTCTTTCAACAAATCTCCTATCTGTGTATCAAATCACACATATTGGCAATGGTATGAGGGTTGAGTTTTCACCAGATTCAGTTATCATTAGGGAGTTGCATAGTGACTCTACAATGGAAGTGGGTAGGGTAGATCACCAAGATAGGTTATACACCTTCTCACATTTTTCACCTTATTCTTCTTTGAAAACATTGTTGACTCATTCAGATGGAGTTAGAAAATTATGGCATGAGCAGTTTGACCACCTTAACTACCACTATCTTGAACAAATTAGCAAAAATGACATGGTTATAGGCTTGCCTTTAGTCTAATTCTCTAAGGGACTTTGTGAGGGTTTCTCTTTACAAAGCACCCCAAAGAATTTTTTTACAAAGGCAAAGCTTAGAGGGCTTAAAATGCACTAGAGTCAGAACATAGTGATGTATCTAGACCTTTTCCTAGTCTATCTTTTACAAAGGCTAAGTACATTCTCACTTCCATTAATGATTTCTCAAGATACACATGGGTATACTTTCTTAAACAAAAATCTGAAGTGTTTGAAGATTTTCAAGGCTTCAAGGCTCTTGCTGAGAAACAATCTAAGAAATCTATAAAGATTCTTCAAACTAACAATGGAGGTGAATATGTCAACAACAGATTTGAGTAGTTTTGCACTATAGAGGGGATTGATTTATAACACATAGTAACTTGTAATCCTTCACAAAATGGAGTTTTAGAACACAATAATAGGTTCTTGAAAGATATGGCTAGCTATATGATTCACTCTAAGTCCTTGACACATTAGTATTGGGTTGAAGCCATTAATTGTGTTTTTTATATCTAGAATAAGGTTCCTCATAAAGCTTTGAAATGCTTAACTCCCTTTGAATCTTGACATAAAAGGAAACTTGATGTTGAGCACTTTAGGGTTTTTAGATCTCCATCTATGACACATATACTAAAGAAGAAACACAAATCTATGGAATGTTAGTCCCAGCCTTATAACTTTGGAGGTTATCTATATGGTGTCAAGGGATACCGCCTTCTCCATCTGACCACACATGAGTTGTTAATAGAGAGAAGTGTTCACTTTCATGAGAGTCATAGAGATTCAACACTTGACACTTCTTCTCCTTCATTAGATCTAATTGGACATGATGATTCTTCTTCTAATTTGGATCATCTAGAGCAAGTTCCTAAGCCAGATTCATCATCTTCTTCTTCTAGTTTAGATAGTTAGGATAATGATGCAGAGTCATCTACATCTACATCTAGTCATGGTTAAAAGGATGGGGAGTCAACACCTGACTCATCCACTTCCAGGCCACTTTGGTCTAGACAAACACTTGAGAGTGCAGGCACTTGGGTAGGGGATCCAATGGATGATAGATGTATTTGAGGAGATTATCAGAATGGTCTACATGCCTTCTTTACTTTAGTTTTATATCCACAAACATTTTGAGAGGTTTTGGGCATACCTGAGTGGGATAGTTATATGAAAGAAGAATATTCTTCCTTGATCAAAAATCACACTTGGGATTTGACTTTATTTCCTAAGGGAAGGAAGATAGTTCGATGTAGGTGGATATATAAGACCAAGTTTCTAATAGATAGGTCAGTCAATAAGTACAAGGCATGATTGTTCACCAAAGGTTTTTCATAGGTAGCTAACATTGACTAATCTAACATAAGTTTGCATAGATTTAGTTATAAGGTTTATCAATTATACTCAATTTTTGTTTAGATTCACATTAGCTCAACTCACATTCTTATAAATTTTCTCATGTTGGGGCATCATGCATGACATGACCATTCCTAGTTTAAATATAAATACTTTGTAATGTTTATTAGTTTTCAATCCAAAATCAATAAACTTAAATACTAGATTGGGAACATGTGCACAACACATTATTTCCATATGCTCATTTACACATCAATTGATTAGATGGAATGAAAAATTCCATGTCATTATTTATGATGTATACACTTAAAATCATATTTTAGGTTATCACTAATTTCATGCCTTACTCCATCTATAGTGGTTGCCATTCCTAAGTGTCCTAGATCCACTTAATGTACCTAAGTGGATGTAGAACTGATATAAATAGTTAGACATACTCAATTAGACATTTTTAGTACTTTATATTATTCAATTTTAGGTACATCTACTACACATTAGTGGGAAATGATGGATTCATATCCTACTTGACTTCTTGAGCCACCCATACATGAATATTGAGCAAGCTATCATCTCAGTCCAATATATTCGTCGATTGATAACTATATACATGAACACACATAGGTTGTCACTAGGTTCATGCATTGGTTCATGTACCCAATGAGGTGTAATCATTCCTTTCTTATTTCCCATCTCTTTACTCAGTTCTACTTAATTCCTTCTTTACTTAGCATAGTCTTTTACTTTTGACATCTCTTAAGAAAATATTGATTTATACACATTTAATTTTTAGGTCATGCTTTAGATCATGTTTCACATACACAGTCCTATCTTCACATACTTAGATTCAGCTTCATGGGCTTCACTTCCTAGGTAAGTCTAGTTACACTTCTTTCTCATTTATACTAATCATTTCACTTTACTATATTTATATCATAAATGGAGGAATAATGTAATCACCTAATAGAGATATTTGAGTGATAAGAGTGGTAATTGAGACTACCTATCCCTTGCTTAGCCCTAAACCTAACCTAGATCCTATTATCACACTTATTCAACCTCTGTGGAGGCCATAAGAATCCCTAGTTGGCTCAAACATAGTCCCAGACCATCATTTCAAAATCCTAGCTCTTCCTACCCAGTGTTTTACTACTTGTACATTAGCACCACATTAAGGACACTATATCCACTTGGGTCTAGTGTCCCTAAAATGGTGCATATGTCCTTTACCCTAGCTTTCTTTAAAAAATACATTTTCAAAAGTAAAAGCCTCTTAAGTTTGGTTTGGACAAATTTTATTATCTACACATGCAATATTACACTATAAATTAGATGAAAATTAGCCTTATATCCCTTGGATGAAAATTAGATGAAAAATACTTATTCAAACATGAAATAAGTTAAGCAAAATAAAGGTTATTAATCCTTATTCTACCTTGATTCTACATAGTACCATCTACAACATCCCTATGCTCATATTTTTGATATTTCCAATCTCAAGCACATTCAAGACACTCAAGGTCACTACCATAATAGCATCATTTTCACTTGCACCAACACTTAGGTCGGGAGAACTACATCAGTATTGATCCTTCCTCAAAGTATTGGTATGTAGGTAACTCTCTCCATAATGGGGTTTTGAGAATGTCTAGCCTATCCTACTAACAAACACACTTTTTAGATCATACCCTACTTGCAATAAATATCAGTGTTTAGATCATTCAGAGTTTTATAATTCATGTGCATAGGGACAAACCCTAGAAACCTAGACATAGGTGAACTTAGAAGTTTGGGATAGACCTACATAGAGGACATTAGTGCCAATGTCGAGACACTAGAGCCATATGGTGATACTATTCACATGTGGCACTACAATCTAGGAGGGGTTATGACATAAGGATCAAGTTGATGACACTCAGACCTAATTCCATCTCAATTTCCATAACTCAAATCATCTATATTAGGTGTTTTCCAAATAAGTCTTTATTTTCACTATTTTTAACTATTTTTTTTTAGTCAAACCTAGTTAATTTTATAACAAATTAGTGGATATTTTATGCATGTTATTTCCATGATTTAGTCTACTTATCCCTTTAATAAAACATAAGATTTACATAAGCTAAACCCAATAATGTTAAAATAATGTGTATGAAATCTTATAAAAAGATTCAAAATATCCATTATAAATCCACATGGTTAAAATGTACTAATTTCCAAACTCATAACCTTCTTATTTCTATAGACACTAATTTTACGTACATATCTTAAAAGTGTCTTAAATTTCATAATCCCCTTATATTATTATCCACCACCCTTATTTATATTTACTCATCGTAATTACTTTGTTAATTACCATTTACCCACTTTTAACCTTCCAAATCTCCAAATATCTAATAAAAAATATATAATCCAATTTATCCCTCCATTTTAACATCTTACCCTTGATGAAATCCTATTAAACAACTTAACAACCTCCTAATCTGATTAATCTATACTTAGGACCACCTTATTCATATTTTACTAAGAAAAGATAGAATTGTTAATGATCCACCATGATCATTGTTGATTATGTTAGATCGGTCATGATTATTTATAGATGGCCTCATCTCACCCAAATTATCCTAAAATCATGTCATAAGGTTGATAGAACACCTATGAGATGAACTAAACTTAAGAGACTTTGTGACATAGACATTAGGTTATCTTATTGATCTACATCAAAGCTTTGAATCCTTGGTATCACTTCATAGAAGTCAGAATACACCACCATTCCATAACACCATCAAAAAACATTTCAAAGTTAGTTTTGTCTTCTTTAAAAGTGTATTTGTTTTTATTTATATTATTCTATACATTAGTATCATTAATCTTCACCTTAGACTACTACTATGTTTAGAATCATTTTCCCCCTCTTGAATCATTTTCTTAGTTCATAATTTTCATTATTGGAACTTTTTATCAAAATCATTAATGTTTTTGATAATCATTAGTGATTATTCAATCATAAATTATTTTATAAATATAATCGTGCATGATTATGATAATTTTTAGTGATCCTACCATAATAGTGATCAATCCTATTGATCATTAACAATCTCTATCAATTTCTATTATTTGTAAAATCTGAGCCATATTTTGTAGATTTCTAGCAAAATTCCTCATCTAGTCTATTATTTGTTATCTTAAACATGTATTAACATATTTATAATGCAATTGTATTTTATTTATCTTTATTTTATCTATTATCTTTTATTATCATAATTGTATGCTATCTAAATTATCAATAATGTTAGGAACCCATGTACTACCTTTCTCTTTGCATTATTACTGTAGTAGTTGCTATGGACACATGATTTGTAAGTCATCCCTAGAGCACATTTGCGGTATCCCACATGAATGGGAAGAAATAGTTATTATAATAGAATTAGTATTTAAGTTTGTTTATTGATTCTAAGCCACATTACCACCCAGACCTGGCTATCAACCAGACTAGACCCGAATCCTTATTCCCCCTTTTCACCCCAATCCTTTGTCTGGTCCCTCTTTTAGACCATACTTTCTACCCTATAAAACCCTACACAGACCTCCAAACAGACTCTCAGACTACCACAGATGATTTTGCAGAGCATTCTATCGACCAAGAACCCATTCAGACCCTGTCCAAGACCATTGCCCTGACTGACACCGACCACCAGGCCCATTGCCCCTATCGACGTTGACAGACTAACCGACATCGGTGACCTTGACCTAACAATGTCGATAGACTAACTGACACTGGTGAATATGGAAGATGGATTGCTACATATAGGTATGCATTTGTTTCTATTTCTTTTGATTCAGTCTTTCATTATTTCTATCTAGCAACATTCTCTTTTATCAAAAGTGGACTATCATCCCTCGAGGAAGTCTTTGCACATTTAGGATCAAGCTTTTGCTTGGCAGTCCACCTTACATCTATCTAACAACCTCTTTGTTTGAGTCTCTTTCTTCTACAGGTGTCATCCTCCATAGCCAAAGAGGAGTCCCTACAACATCTAGATAATGGTGCGCAGATCTCATCCAGGTTTCATCTAACCCTAGACCAATTATCATAGTTTCTTATTCCTTTTGAATGTGAAAGCGAAAACTTGATAGAAACATTCTGGCATGCCCGGTGGGACCCTAGGAATTTTCCTTGGGTTTGTACTTTTTTCTTCTAAGCATACTTTTCATATAGGTGCATTAGGTCTCTCCTTACATCTCTTTTCTTCTATCTCTTCCAAAAGACACTATTAGCAAAGTTAAAAAGAACCCTTCTTTCTTTCTTGCATCTTAGACTAGTCAAAATCATACTCTTCAACCTCTTCTCACTTGTCTGCATACGAACACACATTTCTATTTGGGCTTAAAATCTATTGCATCTCATTTTTGCCTGAATGCATATTTAGTCCACACATCTAGTAATTAAAATTGCCTCATGAATTAAGCGTAGGCCACTTATGTTACACATCCAAACCACTTTCACAAACTCAACCATCTAAACTTACCTAAGACAAGGTCTGACTAGGATTTCATCACCTAGCGGATACCTTACCCGTCCTAGCAATCCCACTTGGACTTCACTACCAAGGGGAAAACCCACTCTATTCTTTAGTAGAGGATAATCTCTAGGGGAAGTATATACTGGCTAAGTGAGACCAGCTTATCACTGGGCTCGTGAAGTGAGGGGAGCTTGCTCCTTAACACCAAGCTATGTACAGAACCTAATACAGACTCTTGAGCACTGAAACTAACTTGAAACTAGCTTTAGACTACCTCTTCTAGGCCTTGTTCTACAAGCCAACTTCCCAAACACACTCTAAGGCATAAGCCAACAAGACTCTAAAAGTTATTCTTAGGATTTAAACATTTAGGGTCTGTCTGTTTTCATCTTCTTTTCTATCTTTATCTGGTTTTTTGAGCTAGTGAGGACGTTTTCTTCTTTTTTTCCAAAAACTCTCAAATTTTTTGAGATTCTGGAAAACACAATAACCGACATCAGTTTTTCCACTAACATCAAAAACTTTTCTTTGCTGGCATTGGTTATCCGATTGACATCAGCAATCTTTTCCACCGACATCAATTTTTATACCGACGTTGGTCACTGTCTAAATCTTTTCTTCTCAAAACAGCAAGCTTAAAAACCTAACTTTCTTGCTATCCAACATCCATTCTGGTTTTTTTGAGATTGAAAAAAATAGTTTCTAAAACTTGAACCTTTTGCCTTGAATGGTTTTGACACGTAGTCAAACCAAGACTTTTGTTGACCACGTGAGGCAACAACCGCTTCCACCTTCGCCTTCCATAACTAGTCCTTTAATGGAGTATCATTCAGAGACTAAACGAACTCCTCCTCAACCAACCCCAATGTGACCATCTATTGTTCTCAAAGGGGATCAAGACTTTGAAAGGTTCCTTGACCTCAATGTCAAGGCCCTTCAACATTATCTCGCAAGAAGCCAAATGCGAGACTCTTCAGGCAACCCAGTCTATGGGATGCCAACCTCCTTAACTAAAGCAGCAACGATATCGATAGCATCCGCTACCCAACCCATGATCACTCTGACCTTTACTCTAACCATCAACCTGACCATGTCCTATCTTTAAAGTGTGGCTTCTCCTTCTATCTCTGGGCCCACTTCCATCGGGGTTTCGGTCCCCCCTCAACCACAGACTATTTAACAAACCTTTACCCCTTTCCAAAATCTAGTTGTCTCCATCTCGCCTACTCTTGCCCCTATCAACACAAGAGTAACTACCTACACTTCAACCAGTGCTGCCACCCCTCAACCACCTTTGGTGGCCCCTAATCAATTTGTGCCCTCTAACTCCATGGCACAACCACCCCTAGCTTCCACATCTATCCCAATGACTAGTTATCAATATGTTGTGCCTATACAAGTGCAACCGACTATGTCATACACCTCTTCTAGTACCTTCCAAGTGCCTTACAACCTAGGGGGTGCCCCATCTGCCAATCCATCAACCGATCTCATCAAGATGTTGATGGACAAAATGTCTAGTCTTGAGGCTTCCATTTCTGGTTCAAGCAATTTCTTTTCATACGACCAAATTTGCAATGAACCCATCCATCCCTCCATCCCAATCCAACCGTATCCCAGTCAATGGGAACTTCCTAAGTTTACTCATTTCTAGAGTAAGGAAGACCCTTAGCAGCATCTACGAGCATTCAGACATGCTTATTACCTGATAACACATGATGATGTGTTATTGCTACACACATTCCCCATGTCACTTTCTGGCCTTGCCCTTGATTGGTATAGCTCTCTTACTAGTCACTCTATCTTTTCTTTCACCCAACTAGCTCAACTTTTCCTTGACCACTTTTTGATCAATATCACCAAAAAAATTTCAATCATAGATCTGTATTCTATCAGGTAGTTTGACAACGAATCAATAGCTGATTTTGTTGCCCATTGGAGAGGCCTAGTCAACCAACTCTCCTTCCCTTTACCTCAACTCGAGCTCATTGAGCTCTTCTCTAGAGCATGTGCCATGCACATCTCATCCACCTTGCGGGTTCAAACATTTCGCACTTTTGACAAAGCTTTCACCATGGCCCGAAAGCTTGAACTCTACGCTATTAAAGAAAACAAGGTCAAATTGCGTAATACCAATGCAAAAACTGATGACCCTTCTTCTTCCATACCTTCTTCTTCTACCAATTCCAAATCCAAAGGAGTGGCAAACACTATGGTCGTTAGATCACCATCCTCTACAACAATCGACCAATCTCAAACTTCAACATCTCAAAGCATCACAAAACAATTCCAACAATGCTACATATAGCGTCAGTACACTCCAATTGGAGAGTCATACACTTCTGTGTTAGAAAAACTTGACAAGCAGGGGGTCCTCAAACTCCCTCCAATCCGACCACCTTAATTCGACCCTTCAAAAGCCATCCCTACATGGTATAGGGAAAATGACTTCTGTCACTATCACTGTGTCCAAGGCCATGACATAAACAACTGCCAAACTTTTAAGAACATTGTCCAAGGCATGATAGACAAGGGGGATCTTGTTTTGGATAACCCAAATGCACCACCCAATCAAAACATGGACATCTTCAAACAACCTTTTCCTAACCATCCTCCTAGCCAAAACAATGTCTAGACCATGGCCGATAGCTCCCAAGAGCATGATATACATACGGTCAACACGATCTCGCCTCTTGTCCTTGACCAACCTCCTCCATAGGTAGAAGAGCTTTCTTCTCCTATTAGTTCTCCATCGACCTCTCTTATATTGGAGGATGCTTCAACCATACCAATGCCATTAGCCCCACCTTCATCCTTCCTCTTACCAATGGAGGACCATACCCTTCCTACTCCTCAACCACAAGTAGAAGGCACGATCATCCCTGCCCTTTATCCTCTTGAGGAGTCACATTCTCCAATTTCTTCTCCACCAAGAGAAGACCCTGACTCTTCACCCACTTCAATCGAAGAAGACCCAGTGATAGTTTTCTCTTGCCTTTTGCCTAAGATCACTACATCTCACTCACCTCCGTCCACATCTGAACCCAAACCCACGCAGGCATCCACCATGCCAAAAGAGATTAAATCTCTTGGTGTTCACCCCATATCTAATCTTGCCTCACACAATAGTGGCCCTCAAACCAAATGAAAGAAGGCCACTAAACCACACCAGAGAATTCTTCCCCCACCTTCATCATTTCCCTCTATTTTGGGCCCACATCCATCCACCTTAATAGGAGTGCTTCCTACTCCAACACCTCACAGAGGTAAATTGCCTCCATTATCCCCTTTACCCATTAAACATATATTTCCTCCAAAATGACCAATGCCTCCTATGCCTCCAAAACAAAAGTCATCAACCCCTACTGGAATAAAACATGCAGACCCATTGGTAGGTTCTTATGCCTTGTTGTTATGATAATTGTTGCAGTCTTCCCGCATCAGTCTCCCACCTCTTAAACCATACCAATCTCTCAGACCAAAACTACCCTGGTTTGATGACACTAAAGTTTGTGTGTATCATCACACGCTGGGACATGACACTGAGCATTGTTATGCCCTCAAGGTTGTCATTCACCAATGCTTGGAGAAAGATACCCTTCTTCTTGACCACATTATCAACAAACCTTCAACATCATCCCATGCTTCCCATACCTCCTCACCTTCACACTCATCAACTCTTGGATCAAGACCATCTTGGTTTGACAACACTAAATTTTGTCACTATCATCACACACCGGGACATGACACTGAGTGTTGTTGTGCTCTTAAAGTTGTCATTAGTCAACATCTAAAAAAGGATACCCTTCTCACCAAGGATCCTCTTGACTACCCCTTTGCCAAACCTTTGACACCATCACATGCCTCATAAACATCATCACCTAAATTGAGATCTCAACACCAGACTATGGTCACTCCACTGCCTTTAACCCCATTATTCGAAATCAACACAGTCAACTTGACCACCAACCCACCAACCCAAAAGGATAAAGGGAAAAGACATGTTTCTATCCCTTGGACATCCCCATCTACCAAGCCTTCACCACAACCAAAACCCAAGAATATTGTCTTGGGCACATCGCGACCAACATCCTCAAAGACAATCCCTGACTCCATGGTGAAACAACCTCACCACACGGCCTCTGTGAAGATGTCTTTGTATGATCTCATACAAAACTCTCCACAACATCATCAAGCCTTTATCAAAACCTTAAAATTGATGGAGATCTAGCCTGATGACCCCCAACCATTAGCCACTTTAATCAAATCATTACCAACCATTTCCTCTGTCACCATCCATGATTTTGAGATTCCCACCTCCAACTTGGCAGATCAAGATCTTGCCCTCTCAAACTAAATCTGTCAAACATTCTCCCTATCAACTGGGGGAATTTGACCTTACCCTGGCTATTGTAACCTCAACCAAACATTAAACATCAAATAACCAAGTATCAACCAACATCAACTGACCTCGACCAACTTCGACCAAACATTGACCAAATAGCCAAACATCAACCTCAACCAAGCCTCAACCAATATTGACCTCAACCAACTTCATGCCCAACATATCAACCAACTTCTTAATCATCTTTAACATGTGACCAATTTGGAAAGAAGTAAACAGCCTAAGTTTGCTCCAAATTGGCTCAGACCTTACATCATAACGCACAAGCATAGATCAAGGACTTATTGTCTGTCTTCTTTTGAAGGCCGACCAAAATTTGAGCTCCTTAATGCCTTACATTTGCGACCATTCTATTGTTAGTCGAGTACTAGTTCACTTGACATTTAACTTGAGCTTGTCCCTTGAGCAATCTTGGTCCTCTTAATCCTCACTCTTTTCAACCCTGTTTCCCTAAAGCAAACACTATGTAACCCTTTTATAAAGTATGAATGCTTTGTCCTAATAAAAGGGGGTCCTGAAACTTCTATATTCTTGTCCATGACTCAAAATTTTGTCAAAAATAAATTAAGATGTCAAAAATATTCAAGGTCATAAACTCTAAAGGTAGACTGCTCCCTCGAAGGACAACTGTACAATCATTGCTGTAGCTAATAGACTGCTCCCTCAAAGGATAGTTATTCAAAGCCCTTAAAATATATATAAAGCAAAAATATAGACCGCTCCCACGAAGGATGGCTATGCCTAACATCTTGCTACAAACAGCACTATCTCAGAAGCTTCCTGCATCGATTAGCTTCACAAATGACCAAAAAACAACACGACATCTCTATGTAGACTTCCCACATTGATCAGTCTGCTCAAAAAAAAAAAAAAAAAAAGGTCATGGACTTGACTTGTAGTCATTCTCAGGGTCTCCTATAAAAAGGGGCAAAGTTATCCCTACTAAAAAGGGTTATCCTTTCCTAACATATCACATCACCTACTCAATGGACTTTGAGCTCATTTTAATGTCAAAGTGATTCGATTACCTCTCTAACACAACCAATGGTCAACAATGTAATGCATGAATGGGGCTTTTGTTTCTAAACAAGCCCCCTATCTATGCTATCATCATGGTCCATGTCAATGAAAGGGCACAATGCCTTTCACTTCCTATACATCTTGGTCACAAACAATCCAACCAAATCATTTGCCAACCAAACCAAGCCAACCCAACATTTTCAGACCAACAACAAGACATTGTGACATCATCCATTATCATAGTCCATTTCGCATAGTTTCTATGGAAACCAATACACATGGAAACTATCGACCACACAATTTATGTTAAGCATAAACCATTACTTGTTGAAGCATAAATTGACTCAATTCATTTTTAGCATGCATCCATCACCAATATGGAAAAGTGCTAGGGGTGAAAGACCACTTAACCAATGTTATAGAATACACCATCACATAATATGGAAAAAGTTGTAACATCATCTTACCCTCATCATCAACCCATCATCAACCATTTTGCCTCTCAACCAGTCTGAACTCCATTGGCCTGAGGCCCTAACAATAGGAGCTATATAGGCAGCACTCAGATGACATGACGTCTTCTAGGGTTAGCTCGGCCACATCCATTTGTTTATCTATCGATGGATAAACCATCTGACCTTTGACCATGACTTAACCTAGTCTAAACCAATCATCAACCATTTTGACTCCTAGTTTGAACTACATTGGCCTGAGGCCCTAACAATAAGAGCTATGTAGGCAGCACTCAGATGACATGACATCTTCTAGGGTTAGCTCAGCCACATCCGTTTGTTCATCTATTTGATGGACAAACCATCTTACCTTCGACCATGACTTAACCCAGTCCAAACCAATCATCAACCATTTTGACTCCTAGTCTGAACTACATTGGTCTGAGGCCCTACCAATAGGGGCTATGTAGGCAGCACTCAGTCGACATGATGTCTTTTGGGGTTAGCTCGACCACATTCATTTATTTGTCTATCTAATGGACAAACTATCTTACCTTTGACCATGACTTGACCTCATCCATAACTGACCCTTTTCCTCCCTTTTAGGGAGAACTACATTAGCCTGAGGCCCTAACGATTGAGGCTATGTAGGCAACACTCAATTGACATGGGGTCTTTTGAGGTTAGCTTGGCCATTCTTTCATCCATCCATGGACCAACTCTCAGCCTCACCTCAACCAATGACCTTGGAGATCGCGCCTATCTCCTCAGACCACGACCACTTCCAAGACAACGTTGCCTTGGTTGTTTTCGCATGTATGCTACCCCATGAATGGTTAGCAAAATTGTTTGCAACCCATATTTTGACCCTCACAAGTATAGGATTATGAGCAAGTTGATCCACACTACTTGTGACATATTCATGTTTTCAAGAGCACTTTTTGAGCCTGGGATACCTGGAAAATGATGACCATTAGAGCTACAGCTTGGATCAAATAACCCAATCAGCTATGACTAAATGCTGGGGCCTAGTTATTTTGATTTTGGCTCTCCTCGACCCTTGACCTGTGACAATTTGACCTGACCATCTCATGAAGTGGTATGCGTGCAATCCCAACTTTTGCAGTATCCACACCCCACCTTCACCCTCTCCATATTCTCTCTATCAAATCAACACCTGATCTCAAGTTTCGTTCCCTCAACTCTCACTTTGAGGGGGGAACACCTCATCTCATACCTGGGGTAACCAACTCCTATTTTTTTCTTGCAGTTTGTCAAGAACAACCAACAAGACAAAAAGGGGCAAATGTAGACACCAAAACCATGTCTATCCCTTGGTCACACCTTGGTCCCCTTTGATCCCCTCCTAAACATTTCCAAACCCACACAATTATTAATTTAAAATAAATTTAACTATTTTAAATTAATAAACCCCCCTTGACACCTCACCCCACCTTAGATACCTCTCCTTGGATCCCTTCATCACCCCATGCCAAGTCTTAAATGCCTAGACCCCATTTCCTTCCTCCCACTCATCCTCTCACGCTCATTTAACCTGCCTTCGACCATTTTCCCATGACTAGCTGACCTTGATAGAAGGAAGAATGGACAAAAGGTTATTTTTAGCCCTTTTTCCTATTCTTTGGCTATCGACGTCAGTCAATAGTCAGCTGACATCAGTGGTATTACCAGCATTGATTGCCTTCAAAATTGCATTCTGCATCTGAAATGTAGATCCACCAATCTTGAATCTTTTTCCATCCTTCCAATCAGCTAGCTTTCCAATCTTGTGACCTCTCTCACACCCTCTCTCCCAAACACACAACAAGCATCACAGGGTACAACTACTCTACATCAGTCACTCTACCTTGTAAGAAGCCTTCTACACCAACAACATCATCAACAGGTCTTCTACACCAGCAGCGTTAGCAACCAGTCTGCTACACTCTTCTTCAGTAGGCAAGAGGTAAGTATTCTTCTTTTATGTCATTTTAGTAGCTTAGAATGTCCCTGTAATTAGTTTTCTATTTATTACTTCTAAGCCACATTACCACCCAGACCCAACTATCAACTAGACCAGACCCAAATCCTTATTCCCCCTTTTCACCCCAATCCTTTGTCTGGTCCCTCTTTCAGACCATGGTTTCTACCCTATAAAACCCTGCATAGACCTCCAAACAGACTCTCAGACTACCACAGACCATTCTACAGAGCATTCTATCAACCAAGAAGCCATTCAAACCCTATCCAAGACCATTGCCCCGACTGATGCCGGCCACTAGGCCCATTGCCCCTACCGACATCGACAAACTAACCGATGTTGGTGACCTTGACCTACCGACATCAGCAAACTAACTGATGTTGGCGACTATGGAAGACAGATTGCTACATATAGGTACGCATTTGTTTCTATTTCTTTTGATTCAGTCTTTCATTATTTCTGTCTAGTAACATTCTCTTTTATCAAAAGTGGACTGTCATCCCTCAAGGAAGTCTTTGCACTTCTGGGATCAAGCTTTTGCTTGGCAGTCCACCTCACATCTATCTAACAACCTCTTTGTTTGAGTCTCTTTCTTCTACATGTGTCATCCTCCACAGCCAAAGAGGAGTCCCTACAACGTCTGGATAATAGTGCACAGACCTCATCCGGGTATCATCTAACCCTAGACCAATTATCATAGTTTCTTATTCCTTTTGAATGTGAAAGTGAAAACTTGATAGAAACAAGTACCACATGAACCCAAAAATATTTGGCCCACTAAGAGGACCTACCAACAAAAAGGGCAGTGACCCTATCCTAATTGAATAGTTCCCATCCATGAGGAAAACCAAGAAGTATCATTTAGGGGTAAATTCATGGCCAATTTTTTTTGTCCATTTGCCTAAAAAAAATCCATAGTGTTCATCCCCCTTTTTTAATCCTTTGTCTTTCTTTGATATTTTTTTTGTTTTTTCCATTCCACTTTTAAAATTGATCTTGCCTTCATCAATCATACTCACACTATGCAAAAAAATAGTAAAAGTACATTTACCCCTTCTGATTTCATCCTAATTGAAAAATTCCCTATACATTTACCCCTTCTAATTTTATGGGAGCCCTCACCAAAATTCATTAAATAGGCACCATTCATGATTATCAAATTGAATTTAAGAAACTAGCTAATCACATTTAAGGGTTATTAGATGACTTTTTCAAGAGTTGTTTTATTAGTGGCCTCAAAGAGCCCATCCACTTTGAGGTCAAAATATTCCAACCTCACACCATGATGATATCCTTGGGTCTCATAAAGCTCAATAAAGACAAATTTACCTCCCAACATCACACTTCTAATTGGGAACCATCCAATCCCTCTTTCTAGTAGCCCAACAACAGGACAACCCCCATCAAATGACTCATAAGAGTTAAAATGTGTGGACATCATGAAAAAGGGATTTTTTATAATTATGATGATAAATGGGTTCTAGGGTAAAAATGCATAGAGCAAAAATTGTTCCTAATAGATGTTGATTCTCTACTAGATACTAAAGATTATGAGGATACCACAAAGGAGATCGCATAGGAAGCTAATGATTCTATGCACTCAAATTCCCCTCATAAAATATCCATTTATACTTTGGTAGGATTCACTACCCCCCAAACAATGTGTATCCAAGGTTATTTTAAAAAGAAACTCCTCACCATCCTTATTGACTCTAGTAACACTCACAACTTCATCGACCCTCAGGTAGCTAAGCAAGTAAATTGGTTTATCCACCCTTGTTCCATTTTTGAGGTCATGATTGTCAATGGAAGCACACTACCCTACAAGGGTAAGTGTCATATTTTCATATTACAGTGGGTGACTATAGCCTTTAGTTCAACATTTTTTCTTTATCTTTAGGTGGATGTGATGTTGTTCTCAATGCCTAATGGTTATGAAATTTTGGACCCATCCTTTGGGATTTTACATAGCTATGGATGTAGTTCATAGAGAAAGATAGAAATACACCTTGCAAATCCTTCTTCTTAGCTCTACCAAAATTGTCATCTCTCACTACAAGGATAAACTTCTCAAATGGTGATCTCACATCATATTTTCCCGAATCTTTTCTCTTCATATAACTTCACCACCAGACTCTCACCCACCATTTGAATTGCACAACCTTTTGGTCAAACATGCCATACTTTTTGAGGAACCCAGAGCATTATCACCTCAGTGACCTTAGGAACATCACATCCCATGACTTCTTAGCAGTGGAACTCACAATATTCAGCCCTACTATTATCCATTTCATCAAAATACTAAGATTGAAAAGAGATACACAATATCCTATAGGCTAGGGTCATTTGGCCCAACACTAGTCTGCATTCTTCACTAGTCTTGCTTATTCATAAGAAGGATGTCTCCTAGCACATCTACATTGATTATCAAGATATAAATAAACAAAACATCAAGGATAAGTTTCCCTTTCCCTTCATTGATGATCTTCGTGATGAATTCCATAGTGTATAGTTTTTTTCCAAATTGGACTTTCGCTCTAGGTATCACCAAATTCGTCTTCATGATGTTGATATTCTTAAGATAGCCTTTCACCCACATGAAGACCACTATGATTTCTTTGTCATTCCATTTGGGCTTACTAATTCCCCCTCCACCTTCTAAAGTTTGATGAACTAGGTATTCCACCCATTTTTATAGAAGTTTATCTTGGTATTCTTTGATGACATTCTCATCTATAGTCATTTATGGGAGGATCACCTCCACCACTTTGACACTACCTTGGGAGTACTTGCTTCCAACCAACTATGTGCCAAACATTTAAAGTGTTATTTTAGACAAATAGAGGTTGAGTATCTAAGAAATATTATCACATATAATGGTGTTCATGTCGACCCCACCAAAATTGCAATTATTATAAATTGGCCATAACCAAAGACCCTCAAAAGCTTACATGGATTTCTTGGTATGATAGGGTACTACCAAAAATTTGTCAAGGATTATGGCACAATTGTAGATCTATTGATATCTATGCTCAATAAAAATGTATTTATATGGATGATTGTATCTACACAAGCATTTTCCCACCTTAAACATGCTATGTGCACCATGCCAGTGGCTATGCCTGATTTATCCAAGCCAATTTTAGTTGAGTATGATGCATTTGTAATGGTTTTTAGTGTTGTACTTATGTAGGAATGACAACCCATCACCTTCATGAGCAAGGCCCTCATTGGACACAATTTAGTATGTTCCACATATGACAAAGAGATGATGTCTATCCTTTATTCAATTCATAAATGGTATCCATATTTGATTGGTCGACACTTTTGCATCAAAACTAACAATCAAAACCTCAAATATTTTTTAGAAAAATTTGGGATATTCCTTAAATCAAGATAAATGGGTTTCTAAAATCATGGGATATGATTTTGAAATTACCTACAAAAAAGGTAAGGAAAATTTGGTGGCTGATGCTCTCTCTCACTAGTTCAAAGACCCAGTGCACTTCTATGATGTCTCTCTTCCCATTTCCACCTAGCTTCATGATCTTCAAAATGAGTGGCATAATGATAACCCAACCCAAGAGCTCATTATTCAACTATTTGTTGATCCATGTACTAAACCTCACTATACTTGGGATGGCCATACTTTATTATATAAAGTTCACCTTTTATTATCATAGGCTCTAAGTTTAAACACCCATTTTTATAGGAGATGCATGATTCTCCTTTCATTAGTTATTTAGGGTTTCTAAAAACATATGAGTGATTTTACCATAGTTTATTTTGGCCAGGCCTCAAGAAGGATATCAAAACATTTGTTATTGAATGTGATACTTTCCAACACACTAAAGGCAAAATAGTTGCCCCATTTGGTCTACTCTAACTACTTCTAATTCCCACATATATTTGGACTGACATTTCCATGGATTTTATTGAAAGATTCACTAAATATGGTGGTAAATAAGTGATTCTCATTGTAGTGGATCGCCTTTCCAAATATGCTCATGTTTACACTTTGGCCCATCCCTATAGTGCTTCCACCATTTCTTAGACATCTATTGATCACATATTCTGACTCCATGGTGTTCCTACATCTATTATCTTAGATCATGATTCTACCTTCACAAGCCATTTTTGGAATAAATATTAATCATCTTGGTACACAATTGAAAATGAGTTTAGGCTATCATCCATAGATCGATGGCCAACCTAAAATCATTAATAAATGTCTAGAAACCTATCTTCATTATTTTATCATAGAGCAACAACATCATTGGGTCAAATGGTAACCTTTTATAGAATGGTGGTAAAATAACTCCTACCATGCCTCTACTAAAATGACTCCATATGAAGTTATTTATGGTCAAGTTCCCCCACCACTCCTATATACACCAACATTTCACTAGTTCAAGCAGTCGACACTACTCTCCACCATCAAGATCAAATTCTATGCACCTTATGGGACAATCTTCATCTGACACATAATTACATTACTTTGAGCACACCTTTCAACCTAATGATATGGTTTTTATTCATCTAAAACCATACAAACACTCATCCCTGAAACAAAATGGGTATCACAAGATTACCCCTAAGTTTTATGGGCCATATAAGGTTCTCCAATAGATTGTGTCTATTTCTTACAAGTTGAATCTTCCACCTTCCTCCAAAATTCAACTAATATTTCATGTCTCAAGTTTGAAAAAAGTTCTTGGAACCAACATTAAATTGAAAACATTTTTACTAGAACTTGATAATGAAGGCTCCCTCCTTCTCAAGCTAGAATCAGTCTTGGCCTAGTGCACCCACCAACTTCACTCCTGCTCTATCATAGAAGTATTAATCCAATGGCATGGAATACAACCTAAATATGCCACATGGGAACCATTATTCCAAATTTATTAATGCTTCCCACATTTTAATCTTTAAGGATAAAGCTTTTCCCAAGAGGGAGGGGATGTTAAGAACCCATGTCCTACCTTTCTCTTTGCATTATTAGTGTAGTAGTTGTTATGGACACATATGCTTTCTAAGTCATCCCTAAAGCACATTTGTATTATCCCACATGCATGGAAAGAAATAGTTGTTAGAATATAATTAGTATTTAAGTAAGTGTTAAGGCCCAATGAAGGAATCCATGAATTGTATTCAATTGAGCTTGCTCAAAGGAGGTTGCCTCTTGAAGAGGCCAACAAATTTGTCATTTAGCCATTGTAATTCAGTTCTACTTATTTGAGTTAAAATATTGTCAAATTTTTTAGTTTATTTCATGTATTTTTAATTATCTGCTAACTTGTTTAGGAAGGATCCTCTCAAATAATCATTTTTAATTTTCATTATCTTTATTATCAACTAAATTGATAAAACAAGTTGGTTGGCATCCACAAAGGGAAGTTTATACCTTCCTAGAATTGGTATTTTACCAGGCAACCCAAAATACTACCTTATTAATACATTATGTCCAGTTTCTCACTTGTGCAAGTATTCTTATAGACACCTAAATCTAGCCATCGATAACCTCCAACTAGGATTTTGACTAATTTCCACCAAAGTGCACAATTTGGCGTAAAAACACTAAATCACATTAAATGAGTTGAAATTGATATATTCAAGTGCCAATTTTGACTATAATATCATTAAATGGGACAATGCAATTTATGGTCCATCTAACTTTGATCAAATCATTTTGATTCAAAATGTTAATTTTGCACCTAGGTACTCTAGATTGCTCTTTTATATCAAATTTCTTGTATGAGATGTGTGTATTTATTATTTTTTGTTGGGAACATCCTAAATGGGATAATGGATCCAACATATTTGATATTGACTTCTAATTCTAATCCAATAAAATTTTGGACCAATAACAATGCATTTTGATCAATTTGAGTAATTTATGCACAAAGTGCTTAATCATGCTTAAGAGCTAATTAATCCAAATCAAGGCCTAATTAATAATTCTATGGAAACTTGTAAAAAACTTATTTTTATAAATGAATATTGAATATCTACATGATCAAGTGACCTCATTTCTTGGGAAGACATCTCTAAGCCATAAATGCCACAAATATCAGGATTATAGGTCTCCCATGCCACTTTATTATCTCCCATGCCTCATTAATTTCCCTTCTTCCAAAGTCATGATAAGGATAATTATGTATTTTAATTACATAATTCAATTAATCCATGACCAGACTTCTCAATCTTGAGATGGATGGTCATGGTTAATTATGAACAATCACAAAAATCTATAAATAGAAGGCCTTGCCTATTGAATTTTAAACTTAATTGGTGAAAATTTATACTGCAAGATTGATTTCAAAATCTTCATACAAACTAGTGTTACCATTCCAAATTGATTCCAAGCCAAGCCAAGCCAAAGCCAAAGGTGCCAAGAAGAGATGGAGGTAGCTAAGCTTCTATTGCCAAGGACTTCATGAGCATAAATCCAATCAAGCCACTAATACAAATGCATTTGTAGCATCCAAGGAAGGTAAAGGAATTATTATTTTCCCTTACTTTTTAATTGTGTTTGTCATTTTTTTTTGGTTACTAAGCTCACCCTAGTAACTAGGCTTGAAGATGTTAGTTTAGTGTGTTTTTGATTTGGTTTCATTCACTAACATGATATTAATCTCTTCTTATTATTCAAATTCATAGTTAACATAATGGGATGCTTGGTGAGATGATCTTCATGAGAGCATAATCCACAAACTTTTTTTGTGTTTCATAGTTTTGATTCTTTTTTTTGTTGTTTTTGCTTTGAGTAAAAATGGCCAATAAATAAGTCATAAATTTTTATTTAATTAATATTTTTGTCTAAATTTTTTTATTAATATATATAAATATGTCATGGATATTATATTAAATTTTTATAAAAAAATTCTTTATATTTTAGAGGTTATTTGTATTTTAGTGATTGTCACTTTCTATTTTTTATTTTTCTGGTAAAAATAGTTAGAACAGAGTTGATAAATTTTTTGTCTTTATTTTTTGGACTTAATTTTTTTTAAAAATGTGCATCCTAGAGTTATTAAAAACCTCTAAAAATTTCTTATCAAACAGATCTATATTTTAAATTTTATGTTAAAAATACTAACTGCATTTTTTATATTTTATGTGCAGGATTTTGTGTTGTGTTATATTTTATTATTAGCCTTATAATTTGTTGTTTTTAGGTGTTCATATATATATATATATATATTTTAAATTTATTTATATTTATTCTAACATTGTCTAACCTAACATATTTACTTTTGGGGTGATGCCTTAAGGGTAGACGGGTAACCGACAGACTCCAAATTTGTTAAAACATGTTTTAGACCATCCTTTGCATGCTTTTAAAATAATTAGGAATCTTATTTTTGGTAATTAATGAATAATTTAGGTGATTAAGTAAATTTTTTGATAATTTAGGATTTCAAATTTATAATTTTAATACCAAAGGGTCAAATGAACACCACCAAATCTTTCATTTGGACTTAATATTAAACACACTTGTCAATTTTGTTTTTTTTGTTTCAATTAGCACTTAGTTTTCACAAAATACAAGGATGTTGTGTGTATGCTCTTCCATTTTTCCCCTTTAGGTAACCTTTGGGATAAAAAACATTTTACTTGTTTTCAAATTTCCTAATCCAAGGTATAGAAATAATGTCATCTAATGCACTCCCCAAAAAACTCATAAAAGTATTCGGTGACCTTAAAGTCTTTCTATTTTATGATTTATTTATTTCATGTAAACTTGGCTTGTGAGGGGGATGTCATTACCACCCATGAGTTATTTAAGGAATATTTAACCTAGGGTTTCACCTCCCAACATTGAATTCATTTGGCTCCATATTGGAGTTACACACGAGACGTAGTGACACTTTGGACATCACACTACACTAAGTGAATAATAGGATGTAGTGGTTGAAAAAAGGACTAGACCTTTTTGTAACAAGATAAGTGATACATACCTAAAATCCATTCTTTTATTTTTCATTATTTGATGTGAAAGTCATTGTTTAATTGATTCCCCTAGAATTTTTAGAAACTTGTAGATCTTAGACAGATCCCCACTTGCCACAGAAGTATTATTGATGCAAGGTGAACCTCAAGGTCCATGTCATGTACTTTCATTTGAGAGGAGGGGTGTAAAAACCTTAATATATAATATGCATTTACTTTTGGATGAATACTTAAAATCCTTTTAAATTATGTATATTGACAGATTCCAATAATACCAAGCAACCTTGTCAGTTTAAGATCTAAGAGAAATTAATTAGTTGGTTTTGTCCTAAATTAAAGTCTTTTTTGGAGTCAAAAATTAATGTAAAAAAATGATGCAACCAAACACATGGTCCTCATTTTACTTTAAAAAAATAGGCGTTATGTTGCCCACGTGAAGTCATCAGTTGCCTTGTTCAAAGTTCATCAAAACTTGGAATCTTAACTTCCACTTTGGCACAGTTATGCTACCCAATTGAGTCTAGACCTTTGCCAAAGTTATTTAAGTCCTTCATTTATAATATAAATTCAAAATTTTGCCTTTATAAGTTCATAGGGTTGATGTGTTAAGTGGGTTCACCATTTTCACTAAAATTGAGGGAACTTAGGTTTAATTTCTAATTTGAGTTGAAGGTCATTTTAGACTCAAGATCATTATCAACACTTGATAGAATTAAGCCATTTTGTGATAAACACTTTCACTTTGAGTCTATGTACCACAACATTTTGAGTAAATAAAAGTAGTGTTATGCTGTCAAAATTGTAGAAAACTATCTTTGACTTGGAGAGTTTTTGAAATAAATATTTAACCACACCTTTTGGGTAGTGTAGCATCATTACACTGTCCAAAATATTTCAAATATTGTTTGATAGACCCTCTTTCATAGAGTTCAAATTTGTTCCTTTATTTTCAGACCAATTTGAGTGTACTTTTATGATCCTTTGTCTAGCATAGTTATACCGTTCATTTTTGTCTAGCTTATTTGTCAAAAGAACCACATTTTATACCATTATTTATGATAAAATAAACTATATCTAAAGTGCATTTCATTTCATACCTTATACCTATTTGATCAAGTTAATGTCCAAGAATCAAATGCCTAGTATTTGTTAGAAGTGTTTCAAATTTGTTAGATTAAAACTTTCATCTATTTCAAAGTCTATCTTTTGATGTCATTTGGCTAAGAGTCCTAGCGCATGCCTTGTTTGAGCCTAGATTTTGACATCGTATTTGGCCAAAAAGCCTAACAAATTTTAATTTCCTAGATTAAACTGATTTGAAACACTTTGACCTTAGAGTTTGGCATTTTGATTTTTAGCCTATTTACTTGCTCATCGTTGTGTGAACAGTGAGAAATTGGACATTTAAGGCTAGCTCATTTATTCACTAAATCTTTGCATAAACTTTTTGATCCTTTTGATGAATCTAGACCAAGTTTGACCATCATCTATTTTATACATTGTTATATACATTATTATTTTTAGAGTTTATGGAACTATTTAACCTTTTTATCATAAAGGCTTTAACTATGGACCCCAATATGTATTCCTACACTCGTGGTGGACTCATGTAAAATTTGGGGATTAGTAATGTGGTTGTGCAGGAAGAAATGGTGCAAGACCCCTATGCAAATAATATTCCTTATGAGATGGATTATTATCCCTATTATAATACTTAATTAGGGGCATAAAGCTAAGATCCCTTGGCTGAATATTTGGTAAACACACCACTTTATTCATAACAAGACCAAGAACAAACCACACAATACCTAGCTACAATACCCATAGTGGATGAGCCAGTTCTTCAACAATCATATTCTACTAATACGGCTTCCACGTATGATCTATTTTTGTTTGAATGACATTTTTTAGAGAACAAAGATGATATTCTAGTTAGAGAAATAGAGGTAGGGGCCATGTTTCCAGTAGACTTCCCTCATTAAAATTTATCAAGCCTAGTAAGAATGCCCCTCAATACCATTTATGATCAACATGATTCTTCTAGCAATACTTTGGCTCTAGTCCAAATAACATATCAAGACCCTAGTATGCCTAACATGGGCAAAAACATCATGAAAGACCACTTTAGTCAAATGTAGATAGCATATCAAACCTACCTAAATCTAGTACACAATTTTAATTAGATGAACATGGTGAACAAACCTCTTATTGACTTAATTCCTTCAACAAGAGTTTTGATAGAGGCAAATAGTCAAGAGAATCAAAGTTCAAACCCATTCATACAAAACACTTCGATAGACAACTTATTGCATATGCCCATTATTGAAGAAGTGTCTTCTACTTCTACATAGAATAGTGAGCCAAATATAGTGGACAATGTGAAAACAACATCTAATCCCAATCAAAGTGGTACTAATGCACAAACAACTAGTCAACAACATGTGCCCATAGTTCATACCATGAGTGGATCATCATACCAAGGAATAAGAGCCTCTTTACCCTAACCATCACCACCTATTTCCCAACCTCAACCCATTGCTTCCTCAAGTGTGTAACCTATGGGATTAGGTAGTCAACTAGTAACCAATGTTACGCCTTAACAATAGAATGTAACAAATCCTACTCAACAAGTGATGAGTATTATTCCACAAAATTAGGCATAACCTAGTGTACCATGTAACTAAGACTAAATGTATTGCCACTTCAGCAAGGGGAAACTAATATTCCACTTCACCAAGTAATGATAAACATACCTCTTCAATCTCAGACTTGTATACCAATCCAAAACCAAACAATGAAAGTCAACAATGTGTAAATATTGGTCAGTGATAGATACTAAATCTTTAACCTACTTTCACTTCCCCATAGGTATTCATATAACAAGGAGGCTCCCATGTTTCTCAAGTACCTATTAGACAACCATTGGTTCAAAAGATGCCACATGTTTAGAGATAGGGTCTTGGTTCACAAGTTCCCACTCAATAACAAGGTTTGATTAGTGGAAAATATGTCCCTTTTCAACCACAATAGGTATATCATAGTTATATCCCTCCATCCCAATGACAAAATCCTCCAAGTCAAACCTTCATAGCCAACCCAAACTCAAATATCGCACAACTAAATGTGCAATTCCAAGTACATCTTTATCCACATATGCATATTCTTGATCCATTTCCCAACCAAACCAATATATACCAATAGATATCTCCATCATATCTTGGTCAAAGTGTCCCACTTGTGACCTCCCAACCATCTACCCAAACTAATATTCTCCCTCAAACCAATGTTCCTTCTAGTTTCCTATCCCAAGAATTGCAATAGATGAAGGATGTAATTGATACCATTCAGGCTAGAAAATAGACTAAAAAGCTTAAGTTTGATGACATGTGTTCTTATTCATTCAACATAGAGTAATTATAGATACCATTTCTTCCAAAATACAAACCACCAAAATTCAACAAATACAAAGGGAAAGGTGACCCTAAGGCCCATTTAACTAATTTCTTTGTCACATGTCAATTGATGGCATATAGAGATATATACCTTTTATTGCTATTTCTAAGGAGCTTGGCTGGAAAAGCCTTGGAGTGGTTTTTAAATTTTCCCAAGAATTCAATAATAGATTTTGATGATCTTTTTGATAAGTTTGTGTAGCACTTTTCCTATAATCTTGAACATGAGATTTCATTAGTTGACTTAACATAAACAAAGCAAAAAGCTGGTGAGAGTTTTGCAAGTTATCTACAACAATGGAGAGCCTTTGCAAGCTATTTTACCCATAGTTTACTAGATAAATAATTATCCATTGAGTTTACTAAAAATTTACGTAGTGAGATAGCTTATCATCGTGAACTATAATGTGCACATAGATAGCTTATCATCAAGAACTACAATTTTCACATACTTTCAAGAAGATCATTGATAAAGGTTTGTTGATCGAGTGAGTGCTTATCAATAAAGGAGTCATCAAGCTTAATTATACTAATCAAAATCAAAGTAACAATTAGGTAAATGGCCAAAATCAACATCTCATTTAAGCATAAGCATCACAATTAGCACATGTCAATAACCAAGAAAGACAGAAGCAATTCAACCACAATAAGAATGTTGCGGGAAATGAAATAACTGAATCATGTCATGTCCAAATGGTGAAAACATCATTCACACCACCTTTTTAGCTTACTCTGACTCAACAACCTCTCCAACCAATGTTGTAAGCACAATAGCCAAGACTTATGTAACAAATACAGTAGACTTTTACCATTACAAACCCCTCCTCTAAGGAGAAATGTGTCTACGTGTCATGTTTTTAGTGACCTATGAAATCCGATTGAATTTATATTTTACAAGTTCTCCAACACTAATATGATTAGTTAGCCTATACCAAAACATTATCTATAAGGCATTCCATATCCTGATTAGTACCATGAAAACAAATTTTATGAATATCATAGGGCTAATGGGCATAATTTATGAAGATGTGTTCAAATAAAAAATTTGATTGAGAATATGTTAGAGAATGGGGAGATAACATTAGATAATGGTGCTTCCATTTCCAATCAAACTCTTAAAATTTATCAAAATCCCTTTCTCTGACATAATAATTAGTAACAATAATAACATTGACTAGTGCAACAATAAAATCAATAGTATAAAAATCAAAGGCCAAACCAATGGCACTAGCATAATCAACAAAATCAATAGTATAACACACAATGATAGAACAATGGACAAAACTAAGGTCAAAATAGTAACAACCTAAAAACCTACCATGTAGTTACACATGAATACAATAAGGTTTTAGGTCATATTACAAGGGGTAGCATTAATAGCATCTCCATTAATCCTAGATCGATCACTAATCAATCTAGCCCATTGATAAATAATACCACTCAACCAAATTACATGGATAATCATTCTTTGACTTGGAACTATACATATTCAAACTAACAAATTATGACTCCCACTTTTGGACCATATACTGATAACTCACCCTTGCCATATGACCACATACAAGTGCACTAGCAACTGAGACTTGTCCTATCTGGTCCCACACCATTCTCAACATTTCTTAGTGATCATTTTCTAGTATCTAATCTTGATTTTGAAATCAAAACTTGGAGGTCAAAGATTACTATGCCATGCCCACAACCATTTGCCACTTTACCTATTATCCAACCAACCATTTAGCCTTGAAATAAACCATTCAATATTAACCAAGACAAGAAGTTTGATATTATGAAATAATTGTAGAAGACACCAACATAAATTTCTATTTTAAATTTGTTGTGAACTTCATTAATCTAAAATAACATCTTGAATGAGTTTTTGACCCAAACCACTATTGCTAGTGACATATCCCCTTATCAATTTCAAGCTTTGGTTGGACACCTAGCTCTAGCCCAACAAGTCTCATTCAACCAAAGTGATATGTCTTCCTTTGGCCCACTCCATAATAATCCATTATACATATAATTTTATATAAAGTGGCATAAAGTGAAATGTGTCCTTATAGATAATGGGTCCTTATAGATAATGGATTAGGCCTCAACATAATGTCCCTAAATCTCATCAAGCTTCATAGGTACATAATGATAGATCTCTAGCCAAAAATGATAACCATCAAATCCTATGATAATCAAGAAAGAGAATCACAAGGCACCATTATCTTGCCAATTATCATTGGGCCTTAACCCATGATAAACTTTGTCATGTGCTTGATCTTTAGTTGTCATACAATATGCTTTTGGGTAAGCCTTGGTTACATGAGATTCATGTAGTCCCATCAACATTACACCAATGTATCAAGTTCTTCCACTCAGGGATGGAAGTGAATATTCCAAGAGATTTACACCCATATGAACACTATAAAGATCTTGAGGTTGAATTTCAAACCTATATTATCAGTATGGCATGAATCCAAGTTCCAATCAGGATAAAGGAAAGGCTATACTTATTGATCCTCCTAAGAATAATTACATAGATCCCAATACCTTGGATTCCCTTTCCCACGTATCACCTCCTAAAGCTTCCAATAATTTCAATATTTTAGATAATGGCCCAAGAGAATATGTGACCCATGATACCTTCAATATTACCAATCTTCCTTAGAATCCAAATACCTTTAGGAAACCTAAAAATACCCCACACATGCATTGGCAATAAAAAATAAAGATAAGGGACCTATCATGTTTGTATCAACATCTATCTTGGAACAAACCCTCTTGGAGGGGATGAATCATGGTTATACAATGATGCCCAAGATGATTTTTATAAAAGTGCAAAGTATCTTATTCCCAATTATGGAGTGTCATAATTATGAAGCAATAGGCCTCAGACCAAATCAGCGAGGAACCATCAAGCCAATTTCCATGACTAAGTATGAAATACCTTATGGACTTAGATTTAAACTGTTTGGGGGTGACCCTACATATCTTATTCAAATTTCATCATCAACACCTAGTGAGGATGATGTTGAAAATGAAGTAGAGTTTAATCACAACCTCACATTTTATGACCTAGATGAGACTAACCTATTTGATACCAATTGCATTTGTACCCTTACCCCAATCATTCATCATAGCCCATTACTGTTCTACTATCCCCAACTGATAGATTAGGACCAAAAAGAATCCACTTTGATGATTGATGAGTTTCAAAATGAAGAGGCATTCTATGACTTTTTAGGCCTTAGAGATAATATTCTATTGGGAGATCACAAATTAGGATTCTCAATCATATTGGATCCTAAAGCTTATTTTGGAGAATGGGTGAACACCCTTAGCCAAAAACAAATAAGTAAAACATTAAGGTCCCAAAGTAAAAACCTTTTTGAGGCACTTTCAAACTAGGGAAAAAGTAAAAATAAAGGCTTGTCTAGTGGTGAAAACCTATTTTAGGCACCATTAAATGGGGGTGTCCATTCTTCTTTGAATTTAGACTAGGAGACCACCAACGATGAACTTGCCTATGGATCTGAGTTTAGTTTTGCATAACAAGTATATGATCAAATTATTCAAGAATTTCCAACTATTTTTATCACATGGCTAGATTTCCCATTGGGGGACTCAGATTCATCATGCCTAGGAGACATTGAAGAGCAAGTCCTAATAGAGGACCATGATATAGTCCAATAGTTCAAGTCTTTGTCTACTATCCTAGAAGATGGTTCAACCTTTATAGTTGAAGATACAATAAAGGTAAACATCAAGACTCCATTAGACCCAAAATGGATAAAATTAGGTGCATCCTTCACTTAGGAGGAATGTGAAGTCTTTACAGCTCTGTTGAGAGAATTTGTCAATATCTTTGCATGGGCTTATTTTGATATGCTAGGTTTGGACCATACCTTGGTTCTACACCACCTTATGGTCAATCTTGATGCCAAACTGGTGAAATAAAAGTTACATAAGATGCATCCTCACATTGCTATACTGGTAAATAAAGAGTTGGAAAACTTCTTAGAAGTAGGATGTATCTGGTCCACTGAATACTTATAATGGATATCTAATGTTATACCTCTTAGCAAAAACTTGAAGGAATTAGAATCTGTACTAGTTTTTAAGACATAAACAAAGCTTGTCTTAAGGATGACTTCTTATTTCCTAATATTGACATGATCATTGAATCCATGGTAGGTTATGAAATACTTTCACTCATGGATGGATTTTTAGGATACAACCAGATCAGAATAGCACCAAAAGACTAATATAAAATAGTGTTCACTACTCCATGGGGAACATTTTGTTATCAAGTAATGCCTTTTGGTCTTAAGAATGTTGGAGATACATATCAAAGGGCCATGATTTTCATATTCTATGATATGATGCATGATTTTATTGAAGACTATGTCAATGACATATTAGGAAAATACAAAACCAGGGTCGACCATCTAGTAGTGCTATGTAGGATATTTAAAAGATTCAAGAATGTAAAGTCAGACTCAATCCAAATAAATGTGTGTTTGGAGGAACCTCAAAAATTTACTTGGATTCATTTTGTCTTGTAGGGACATTGAAGTCAATCCAACCAAAGTTCATGTTATAATTAAGATGCTACCACTAATCAATTTAAAGCAACTCCATAGTTTACAGGGTAACATCCAGTCAATTTGATGCTTCATCTCTCAATTAGAAGATAAGTGTCATCTATTTACACATATTTTAAATGAGTTTTATTTCATTGGGATGATCACTACCAAATATATATTCAATAACTCAAGGACTATTTAGCTAATCCACCTATTTTATTACCTCCTAATGTGGAAAATCCATTCTTGCTATACCTATCTACGACCGACAATGCTCTAGGGTAACTCTTGGATCAACATGATGATAATGGAAAAGAGCATGCCATATACTACCTAAGTCATACCTTGGTCATATATGAACATAATTATGCACCTATTGAAAAATATTATCTAGCCATGGTCTTCATAGCTCAAAAACTACACCATTACATGTTGAACAATAAAACCGTGATCATTTCAAAAGTAGATCCACTCAAGTATCTACTATCCAAAATAGATTTACAAGATAGAATGGACAAATGGATCATGCTTCTTAGTGAATTTCACATAGAGTATGTCAATTAGAAGGCAATAAAAGGATAGGTCCTTACAGATCAACTTGTTGAAGAACCATTTGTTGACATAAAGCCACTCACATTTCATTTTCCTGATGAATCTATAATGACTGTCATTGACCCACCTCTCGGGGAGTAGAATTGGAAGCTATATTATATGGTTCATTTACTACACATGGGTCGGGGGTAGGTCTCTTATTTATTAGACCATAGGGGGATCTAACTCCTAAATTATTCAAAATTAATTTTTCTTATACAAACAACATGGCTGAGTATGAAGCACTTATTACAGGACTTTTATATGTAGAACAATGGAATATATCTCATTTAAAGGTTCATGGTGATTCTCAATTAATCATCACTTAGGTCACAGACCATTTTTAGACCAAAGATGACAAGTTGGTTCCATATAAGGCTATGGTCAATACCCTAAAGTAGTAAATTACAAATATTCAATTTGAGCATATACCAAGTGCTAGTAATAAAATTATAGATGCCATGGCTACTATCAGCTCTCTGATTTGACAAACAAATAAAGCTAGAGAATATCAGTTTTTTATTGAGAATTTATTCGCTCTAGCTCATGAATCTTCAACCGTTGCAATGAATTATGATATTATTGGTCATAGTTATATCTAGTACTCAGACTTTACAACTACCTTCATGACCAAGTTATACCACTTAATCTATCTCAAAAATAAACCAAAGCCTTTATTCATTATTCCACTCATTATACTCTACTTTGATCCACCCTTTATTGATGTAGTTTTGGTGGAACTTTGCTTCATTATTTAACTTCATTAGAATCTACACTAACATTAAGAGAAGTTCATGAAGGAGTATGTGGAGCTCATTCTAGCAGGGTAGTCCTATCCAAAAAGCTCTTACATACTAGTTATTATTAGCCCATAATGGATGCATATGCAACTACATATGTAAAGAAGTGTGACAAACGTCAAAGATATTCTAATCTAATTCATGCCCTAGAATAAATCTAAAATTGATGTTGACACCATGGCCATTTGCTAAATGGGGACTTAAACTCATTGAAAATATCAACCCCACTGCATCTGATAGCCATAAACATATCCTTACTACCATTGAATATTTCACTAAGTGGGTTGAAGCTATACCCCTCACTTACGTGACTAGAAATCAAATTTACAAATTTATCTTCAACCATCTCATTTGTCATTATGGTATCCCCTCTAACATTATATCTGATAATGGAGGATCATTCAATAAAAAGGATGTAGACCAGCTATGTACCAAATATAACATCACACAACATTTTTCTACAACATATTACCCTCAAGGTAATGGCCAGGCTGAAGAATAAAAAAAAACCATTGTCAATATTCTCCAAAAGATTGTCAATGATGCCAGTCATGATTTTTACCTATAGATATTCCTTACCCTTTAGGCATACCATACCAATCATCATAATCCTATAGGATCCACTCCATACTCACTTGTGTATGGTGATGAAGCCATCCTTCCCATTGAGGTCAAATTGCCTTCACTATGCATATCTTTCAAATATGTCCTAGATGATCATGAATATCGAATAGCTCACCTATAAGAGCTAGACCTACTTGATGAAAAACACATAGCTACACTCAACAATCTTTAGGCATATCAAAACTAACTTAAAGGCCACTATAATTAATGTGTTAAATATAAAAAATTTGAACTTGGTGATCTTGTTCTTAAATAAAACCAAAAGAATACCACAACTGAGAAGAAGCATAAAGGTAAATTCAAACCAAACTAGATAGGGCCTTTCATCATTATTGTAGATTATGGATTAGGGGAATATAGGCTTGCCACACTAGATGGAGATGAACTTTTTGAGCCAATGAATATTATTCACCTCAAGTGGTAATATGCTTGAGTGCTAAGGTGTATTATCTATAAAGACCATTTTAGTGGTGCCATTTTATCAAAATTATTATTTTTACAAATATCATTTTTATCTATCCTCTTAGCCTTATCCATTTTACCATTCTATTCTATTGACTAAACATATTCTAAAGCCTAGCCCATTTGACCTTAGTTTTTTCCATTCATTATGCATTTTCAGCATCAATAAATCTAATCAGTTTCATCAGTTGTTTCAAGTACTTCAGACAGATTTCATATTTTAGAGTAGTATGATAAAGTTTCAACAGTTGCATCCTTCATTTGTTATTCCTTTCTTATCACCATTCTTGCTATTAATTATAACCACCTTTGGAAAAATTAGTATCATTAATCTATGACATTATGTCCTAATTATAACTACCTATGGGCAAACTAAGAGCAACATTTGTTTATTATGTCTTGATGTACCAACTTTCCACTTCTTATGTCATACTATGCCTTTTTACCCCCTGTGCCTATTTTGTTTGAATTGACTGCTACACTAGTCAAATTCCTCCATTATAGGGTAGAACTATAGTGACTTGAGGTCTTACTCTATGACTATGTAGGCAACACTTGATACTTGTTGAGGTTATCTTAGTCACACCCTTGCCATGTTCTCGCTATTTTGTGAGAAACCTAAGTTTGAATGCTCTCATTATTTTGTGACCAACCTAAGTTTGAATGCTCTTACCATTTTACTAGCTACCTAAGTTTGAATGCTCTCATCATTTTGTGAGCTTGAACCATTTAGTGTCTCATCATTCTTGATCAATTTGAGATACTTCAAAAAATTCCAAAAACATTTGTTAAATCATTAGAAAAAACCAAAAACATTGACCATTTCTTTGCTTTAAGGATTCTAGGAACCCTTACTAAGTTATAAGCAAACCACTTGTCACTTAGTTTCCCCATACTTTTTGGCCTTTCTTCTCATGCACTTTCCATTTTTCAAGACCATTCCTCTTCTTCTATCATATCCCTTATGTTTGTTTTCATCAATTATCACATTCTTTCCATTCCTTGGGAGAATTACATTTGGCATAAAGTTTTTTTAATTGGATATTACATCCATGGAACTATGTAGGCAACATCCACTTGCCTAGTTCATATAGAGATAGCTCAGTCACCCCCTTGCTTTTCTTCTATTCTCTCATTTTATTTATTTTTTCACTTGTCACCTATTTTCTAAGGGCAATGTTCGTATGGTTTCTATTGCATTGTTTATTTGTTTATTTTTGCTTTTTTTTTTTGTTTGTTTGTCTACCTATTTGTTTACTTTTAACCCTATTTCCTTGATTTGGTTTATGTGTGTTCATTGGGTGATTCCTTACCCACACTTACACTTGAATCCATCTATATTCATATGTTTACATTTTCATCATGGTTTCTATCATGCATTATTTTCTATTGAGTATTGGATTATGGGAGTCAGTCCTCATGCATATTTTGGCCAAGTCCTCATGATGTTATATCATGATGCCTATTGACACATGATTAAAAAAAACTCAACTTCAAGAATTATATTTAGTAATGGTATCATTTCTTCGGCACCAACATCTCAATTCCATCATAATCATATCCCAAATAGAGTAATTAAACACACCAAAATTTCAACCTTTATTAGTTTGGATGAGCATCTCCCTACTAGTAGGTTTTTCCAATTCATCATTACCCTCTGTGTTAAGTTACCATCATCAATCAACCAATCAATCATGTTTTCCATAATCAAGGTCCAATGATTATAACTGCCTATGGGCAAATCATTGCACACCATCCCACTTGCATTTCTCAATGATTATAAATGCCTTTGGGAAAATCATTGTGTTGTCACCACTTACCTTTTTCTACCCATACAGGATCATGTTATTATCCTTTTTTTCTATCCTAACTAGGGTAGCTCCATGTTCTCAATGATTATAACCACCTTTGGACAAACCATTGTGTTATCATACCACATTGCCACTATCAGGGTACAATGCTTATAACCACCTTTGGGTAAACCATTGTATAGCATCCCACTTTCATTCTCAGTGATTTTGAATACTTTTTTAAAAATAATTATGTTTTCATCCCATCATCTTTCCTTTCTTTGGTCCCCTCATTTCACTTTTTATTGAGGGATAGTTTGCTGACCTACTTGTGCCAACCATTCCCTCGAGGGGGAAAACCATCATACAATTAGTTTATCATTGTTGAAGTTGTAGGCATACAAGGCCTTTTAATTATTTGATAATATGTTACTATGCTTATATCTTGCAATGCCTTTCCAAATAGGGGCAAATTATAGACACCTAAATCTAGCCATCAATAACCTCTAATCAGGCTTTTGACCAATTTCCACCAAAGTGCACAATTTGGCCTAAAAACACTAAAGCACAATAAATGAGTTGAAATTGATATATTCAAGTGTCAATTTTGGCCAAAGTATCATTAAATGGAGAAATGTAATTTATGGTCCAACTAAATTTTATCAAATCATTTCAAGTCAAAAAACCAATTTTGGACTTGGGTACTCTAGATTACTCTTTTCTATCAAATTTTTTATATGAGATGTGTGTCTTTTTTATTTAGTTTTGGAAACATCTTAAATGGAATAATGGATCCAATGCGTCTGACATTGACTTTCAATTCCAATCTAGTCAAATTCTGGACTAATAATAAGGCATTTTGATCAATTTGAGTAATTTGTGCCAAAGTGCTTAATCATGCTTAAGAGCTAATTAATCCAAATCAAGGCCTAATTAATAATTCCATGAAAACTTGTTAAATACTTGTTTTTATAAATGAATATTGAATATTTGCATCATCAAGTGACCTCATTTCTTGGGAAGACATCCCTAGGCCATAAATACCACAAATATCAGGATTATGGGTCTCCCATGCCTCTTTATTACCTCCCATGCTTCATTAATGTCCCTTCTTCCAAAGTCATGATGAGGATAATTATAGATTTTAATTACATAATTCATTTAATCCATGACCACACATCTCAATCTTGATATGGACGGTCATGGTTGATTCTGAGCAATCTCAGAAATCTATAAATAGGAGGCCTTACCTATTAAATTTTAAGCTTAATATAATGCAAGATTGATTCCAAAAGCTTCATGCAAACTAGTGTTACCATTCTGAATTGATTCCAAGCCAAGCCAAGCTAAGAGATATGGAGGTATCAAAGCTTACATTGCCAAGGACTTCATGAGCACAAATCCAAGCAAGCCACTACTACAAAGGCATTTGGAGCATCTAAGGAAGGTAAAGGAATTCTTATTTTTCCTTACTTTTTAATTATATTTATCATTTTTTTGTTACTAAGCTTACCCTAGTAACGAGGGCTGAAGATGTTAGTTTAGTGTGTTTTTGATTTGGTTTCATTCACTAACATGATACTAATCTCCTCTTCTTAGTCAAATTCCTAGTTCACAATTCCTTCCCAACCAAAAATTAACTATCATAATCACTTGATCAGTGGTGCACAACCGATCACATAGGTACACCTTATCTCGGTTTAAACCCTATATTTCTTTGATTTTTTGTTAGTTTATTTTATAAAGGAAATTTCCATAAAAACTACTTAAACATTATGACATGCCCAATGGGACCCTTTTGGGCCTCATATTTATTGATTTGTCTTTCTAAGTTCTTTTAATTTACTTTACATTTTTAGTAAATTATTCATTATTATTTTCATCAAAAAGGGAATAATTTTTTTTAAAAAAAAATTAGAATCTAAAAGGAATTACATTCATCAGATTGATTTCTTAGGTAATACACATAGTATAATTAGGAGGTTTAATTTATCATCATAATCACATTTCTCCTTCATACACAACCAAACCATAGAAGTATAAAAACAACAACAAAAATCCTACCTAGGTGGACCTTTTTGGACTTCATCACTAAGGGGAAAGATGACTCAGTGTTCTACTCGAGTATAACGAATTGGTTGATGGTATATCATTCAAGTGCTTGATACCCTTATCACTACATGATTGTGAAGTGAGGGGATATACCCAAATATCAATCCATGTGCCATATCCAACATAGATTTAGGCCTCACATACCTTTAGGTATATCAAGGATACCAACCTTAAATAGACCTAAAACCAACCTTACAATACCTTTTCCTAGGTCCTTTGTTAATCTAACTGTCCCATCATATTCTAAGGTGTATTTTTTAAAAAGAAAGGAAAAACAACATGAGGAATGTTTGATTAAATTGTGTGTTTTATCTTCACTAAAGATAAAAATAAAAAGAAATTGTTTACATTTCATTTGTATTTATTTATTTAGCACTACATGGTTTTAACTAGGTAGAAATCATAGAAACAAATAGATCCACATACATCATCCTCATCTATGGAGCATACACTAAGTCACCCTAGCTCTCCTAGATCCATCAAGGAGGGCATTCCTCAATTTTATCCATAAGGAGACCCTAACTTTGATAGCATAATAGATAGTAATCCAATCACCCTTATTCATTACCTTATTGCACGAGCTATATATATTCCCATCTCTCCTCATAACCAATCCTCTCAATTCATCTATGGCATGTAACTAGAGGATCCAAAAAACCTTTAGTAGCTATGGTATCCTTTTTTATTAATCAACCACTGCCAGTATCTCTCAATCCAAATACGGGTTTCATTCCAACCTCCAATGTTAATGTGTCACAACCTATAACTAGTCAACCACCACTATTACCTTCTAGTCCGTTTATGACTATTTTTCAAACCCAAAGTTTTATCATACCACAACTCACATCCACTCAACCACATTCTTCCTCATTCTAAAATTTAGTGGTCTCAATCCCTACCTCTTTTCTACCTAATCAAACAAATGTGACCACAAACCCAACTCAACCACTACAACCCATACAATAAATTCCTTTATGTCAACCTATTCAATAATAAATTTTTCCACCATCAACTTCTCAATACCTCCTTACATCACAACTATTTACAACCATCTCTATTAATATATCTCAATAACAAAACCTACTCCCTCTATTTATAAAGTACACAACTACATCTCAACCAATCATTACCACCTTAATTGGTTATCCTATTTCATAACCATTTCTCACTCTGATTCCCCCTCACTAGCATTTGAAGTAGAAAACTTTAGGGGGTATACCTCAATATAATGCCTATCTTGACCTCATGCATATTCTCATGGATAGGATGATGAACCTCGAATCCTCTACCTCCAGATAGAAGAATGCGCTCTCATATTATCAAATATATAATGAAACTATGAACATGACTATCCCAATTAGATCCTATCCCACATAATGAGAACCACCCAAGTTCACAAAATTTCAAAACAAGGAGGACCCTCAACAACATATTAGGGCCTTTAGACATGGATACTACCTTATATCCCATGATGATAATCTCCTCCTAAGAACATTCCCCATGTCACTAGATGGACCAACTTTGGATTGGTACAGTACCATTCTATAACACTCTTTATTCTATTTTGGCCAATGAGCCCAAATATTCCTAGAGAATTTTTTGATCAATATCATAAGGAAGATAACCATCACTAATTTTTACACCACTAGATAATTCAAAGATGAATCAATTATAGGTTTTGTTTTAAGATGGAAGGGACTTATAAAATAGTTATCATTTTACCTCCCTCAAACAATGTTTATCAAAATTTTCACTATGTCATGTGCAAAGCACATTTCATCCATGCTTCAAGTCCAATATTTTAATACCTATCATTAAGCCTTTACCATGGCCAATAAGTTTTAAATCTAATCCCTAGAAGAAGGAAACATCAAATTATGAAATAAAAATTTTAAACTTGATCCTTCTAATGTGTCTAACAAATCTAAACCAAAAGACACAAAATAAAACATTATCCTAAAATTATCCCCTCCATCAAAAACAAACCAACTAGGTCCTTCTACTTCTTAGACATAACTATAGAAAACATTAACATGATTTCCACCTAGATAATACATGCCATTGAGAGAATCTTCTGCTTCTATCTTGGACAAAATTTTGAAAGTGCCAGTTATTGATTTCCCTCTAATTAGGCCTATTTATGACTCTTTTACTAGACTAAATTGGTATAAACAAAGTGGCTTTTTCACCTACCATCATGTACCTAGTCATGAGATCAAAAGATGTCAATACTTGAAAAGCTTTGTCCAGAGCCTTATTAATCTAGGGGAACTATAATTAGACAATCCAAATGTTCTTCCAAACCAACCTCTCTATATATTTAGATAAATGTTCCCAAATCATACATCTTCAACCAATTATATACAATCAAACACTAAAAACATGACAAGGAAGCCCATGTAATAAATACCATTTATGTTAAACTTCTACCTAAAGAAGTTGGTATCACACTTGAGTCATCTTCTGAAGTAAAAAAAAATTTGGACCTCATTATAGGAGATATATTAAAACCATTTGACTCAGTTAAGACTATTTTTCCATCCATTTGAACATCCTCGATCTCATTACATGGGATCCTCTAGAGGAGGTGCCATCCAAACACACTCAAGACCACTTACGAAAGATAGAAGATAAAAGGGGTACTCTAGCCACATGGGATAAATGACTTGGTTTGCTAAAGGGTAAATCTTTAAAACATAATGCATCTAAATTCACATATAACTCAAGCCCTAACACCTCTATTAAAATTTTTAAATAATTGTAAGAAAATTTGTAACATAGAATCTTATATGAATAAATATACTTCTAACATTGAAACTTAACCATATGCTTCTCAAGTTCTTAATACCAAATATGAGTGTCTAAGCATATATAATTTAATTAACATGCATTATTGACCATTGTGGCCATGGGAATGGATATATTAATGAGAAACATTAGAAAATAGTCTGTAAACTTCTTGTCTACTACAAATTATCATTAGTCTTATGACATAATATATTTTAAGTATATTTTTACCCTATTTTCCATCACCTTGGTGATAAAATTATACAAATAATTACATATAAAATAGTCACAAAGGCATAAAAAATAGGAACTCCTATTTTTTTGAATGATAGCTACAAATGTGTTTTTCCATTTGACAAATAATTTTTTTCACCTTGTAAGTTATTCAACACCTTTCACAATATATTCACACAAACTATCCCATTTATTATATAAGAAACTAACGTGGAATCTATATACAAGGTAAAGTAAAGATGATATACAAATCAATCCTATCTCGAAGAAGATAAATCACACTAGCCCTTTTTCTTGTTCATACATTTAGACAATCAGGGTCATGACTAGTATGGATCCACTAGACCTAACTAAGGGGTCTCTTACCACATAATATTACTAGAGAGAGTTTCAAATCCTCTAGTAAATAAATACAACATAATAACCCTAGCTAGGTCCTATGTTTTCTTATCAAAGGAAATACAAAGTAAAATTAAATCTAACCTAGTACTCACCTAAGCATATGGCACAAAATGGGGTTAATAAACATAAAATTAAACATAAAAATAAGAAATATACTCAAGTTAATGTAGATGTAATCCTAATGCATGGAGAGAGAAACATATTCATAAGGTAAAAAATGCAAATCTATCTAATTTAATAAAGAGGAGAAAGACTTATGAATACTTACCTTTGAATAAAAACCTGTCAAGACTCAATCTCTCCCTTAGCCAATGGTTCTTTCCAAGAGGTTGTTGTGTACATTAAAGTAACTAAATATGGGAAATGGACTATAGTTTATCCAAGGACATCTTAGTGAATCCCAAGTTTTCAAAAGATGAGATTATTATCTCCAAAGGAAGTATGCAACCCTAAGTAATGGCTCTTTAAGTAGAATGGTGGATAATCAAATGCATAAATAAATGATTAACTCTATCTCTCTCTAATGAAAATGGCATGAAGGATGTGTTTATGTTTCCAAATCTTACCCTAAAATATTCTAAATTTTTAGTTGATAGGTTTAATGCAATCAACCCTGTTCTTTAATAAATAAAGAAATTAGGTCCCAAACTAGGTTAAAAAGGATGGCCTAATCCCATAACATGTTTATATTTTAAGAACATGGTCAGACCAAGATGACTTTGTTTGGTAAATGACAAAAAGAGTTTTTGACTTAGGTAAGGGTTGTTTAAATTAGTGAATTACTTAGAGGAGTGTGTAATGGAGGTCTCAAAGCTTAAGGACATGTATAGGATAGGTTTTTGTTTGTTTCCAGTGGTGGTGTAGGGGACATCAATATTTAAAAGCACCAATAATATACCCACCCATTTCTCAATGCACCCTTTAGGGTGTGCACTTAGAGAGATTAAGACTTAAATGGTTCTTGTAACAGAGAAAGCATCATTAATTGATAAGTTTTTAAAATATTTTATGTATACATATGCCCCACTAGAAGCTCATCACATGTAATATACTTGCAACATGGGACAGTGTTTTAAGAAAATAACACATTAACACATAACTCTGAGCTAAGTAAATTAAATTAAGAATTGAAATAAGATAAATGAAAGGGAAAAATTGAAAAATAAATACCTTTACTTACCTTAGTGTTGTAGAAAAGGAACGTAATAAGATAAATGTGAAGGTGTCCAATATAAGGAAAATTAGGCTAACTTGTAAAATAAGTGAACATTTCAATTTTTTGAAAAATATGCATGTAATATGTGGAAGAATTCTCTATGATTTCAATATTCTAAAACATCGTTTAGTTCAAAAAAAATGTTAGTAGAAATAAAATTATGGGCAAAAAATGGAATCTAATTGTAAATAATTTTGAATAGTAAATTTAAACGGGGTTAAAATTAAGTCATTTGTTTTTTTACTATTCTGAGAAAATATTGATATGAGAGACCTAGTTAAGCCTAGAGAGCAACCATCATGAGAAGATGATAGTTTTGATGTGGGGGATGCCTATCAGCCATGGCTACTGCAACTCAAATAAGTGATGCATTAATTTAAAAAAGTGGTGATTTTATTATAAATTAAGCTAGATATAAAAAAATAATTTGGCAAATTTTAGATACCAAAAATGACCCTCAAATTTTTTTAGGTAAACTAGGGGTAAAATGAGATACTAGGTAGGAAATAATCAAACCAATAAATGCCTAAGGCATTTATTATAAATGGTTGAAAATTCGTCACAAACTAAGAATAAAATTGACCCTATCGACTCAATTTGAAAGGGTAAGATAAGTAAAGGTGGATAACTACATAGTATTGGGCCACTTTAGTATCATTGGGGGTAGCCAACTGCATATCAGAGAGTTGATCTAGTTAAAAAAAGAGATATGGCTGATATGGTACCTATTGTACGATGTAATATGTAATAAGTGGCTGATACATTCTATTAAAAGAGGCTAACTACATGGCAGAGGGATAACATAGTATTCAAAGGATGGGAAAGGGATGATTTAGTATTAAATAGGATAATTATGTATATGATAATGTGTTGATTTTGTAGAAGATGGATAATTTAGTATAGCAAAGAGGTGATATGGATGCTTTAGTATTAAAAGGGTTGACTATGTAGGAAAAGGGAAAAATAAGACAAATAAGCTAATGAATTAGTTAATTTATAGTTTTTTGAGAATATTTAAGAATGTATTTTATTAATATGACAACAAGATCTAATACATTCTCTATTATTTGATATTTTGTAGAGGTAATAAATATTTTGGAACCTGTTTGATGCATCTAAGCTACCCAATTTGTTAGAGTGGTTGTTAGACATGGATCGAGCTTGACTAGTTGCCTTGGGATTTAGAGGCATCATGGAGATTAGGAGGATCCCACATAGTGTTGAACTATTCATCATGTTCTTAAGAGCATGGGAGTGACTAACCAACACTTTTTGATGGGAGGTAGAGGTGGGCATCACCTTAGAGGATGTTCATGCCTTAGAATTATTATTATTAGGGCTCTATTTGTATGTGATTCACTAAATATGAAGGATGAGAGGTGATATTTAGCCCATTGGGTGACAGGGTCATAGAGTATTTATCCTAGTTTATCTGTGAGTTTGTTTGATGTTTATATCTCAACCATTCTAGATATTTAGAAGGTCTTGATAAGATTTGTGATAACATGTATGTTATGTCACAAGTTAGATGGGAAGGCACCACTATACATGGTATCCTTATGCTAGTCCATTATGGAGTAGGGTGCATTATATGATTTAGGTTTTGTCATCTGGGTATCACTCATGCATGATATGTGTGGGATGTTAATCAAAGGGAAGAAGACAATGGGCCCCAAAATTTTATTAATTGCATAGATCTATGAGAGATTACCTATGTATCGACTAGATGGGTTTCCCCATGCAGTCAATGATGGGTTACCTTAGGTTATTATATGGAGGCATGATCATGTAGTATGTGTCGTGCCCCATGTTTTAACTTTATAGACTATTTCATGAGAATAGATAGTTTGATAACCTTACACTAACATTGATACCATATGACCATCTTGGGTGGTTATTATGACTAGTTTGGTGCATATTCAAATCATGGTCCACTATACTTCATGGGTGTATCTAAATCTAGTATCTTGTGTACTTAGGTAGCTATGGCTACCACATCTAATGGCCCCTCTAGTAGTTCTTACTTATTGGGCACAACATGATAGAGAGCCAAAAGAGAGAGGAGGTACAGGAGTGCCTATTGAGATACCTATGATTAAGCCTTGAAAAGATTAATCCAAGAATAATAAAAGGAGGAAGTTAGGCTTGGTGATAAAGATGTTATGGTTGTATATGCTATAGGTGGGGATATGAGAGTAGAACCATAGTAGGGTGGTAGTGGCCACCTTAAGCTCATCAGATATGGGGCATCATTGATGAGAGGGGACACAAATGTGAGATATGACACATGGTGATCCTATGATGACTATGGGACATAATTAGTCAATAGAGATGCTACTAAGGAGGGGATCATGATGGGTTCAAGTGGTGACTCTTAGTTTTGCACTTGTGAGGAGGCAACTAATAGAGGATGTGATCTATATATGAGTGAATGGGGAGACCATGGTTAGTTATATTTATATTGGTGAGAAATGATTTTATTTATTTATTTATTTACATAAATCACTAGTTACATTACCATTTATGTATTTAGTGATAGATAGATGGTTTGAGATATATATACTTAAAATTTGATGTATATTTGGTTTCTATTTTATAGCTACTAAAACAAAGGAGATCAGATGGAAATCCATGATTGTGGCTACACACCATGATATTTTGGATGGGATGCTATTGAGTTATGATCTATCCACCATAGTAGACCCTATGGTACCATCTGTCTTATTTATGCAAGCTAGTTTAGATTGGTGGGGGAGGTTGTTCGATAGTTACAGGCAAGAAGAGATGTTTTCAAGCCACTTATGAGAGTAGGAGGGAGTGAGCCACTCATATGGTGACCACTATATCACTTAGACATGTGTAAGCCTAGATGGACAATCTATAAGGACATATTGATGGTTTGAGATCTCAAACTGTCTCATTACAACACACCATTTAGAGGGGCCATTCATAGGCATCCATGGGTAGTGTGGCTCAACCATAGGATAGACATGATGGAGCATGACCATAGAGATTTAGCTATTATATTTTGTATTATATTATATAAAACTCATGGTATATTTATTGAAATGGACATTTCCTAGTCTATGAGTTGTATTTATCTATGGATGGATGTATGGATGTATTTCCTTTATAGCACATGTGTTTTAATTTTTTTTTATATGGTATGGGAAATATGTGATGTATGTTTTCTTTTCTATCATTATGTGATACACATATATGATTAAAAATAAAATCAAAATGATTTGGAAAAGTAAAAATAATCATAAAATGTAATGCACACTATATCACAATGGGAAATGTGTAAAAACAAAAGATGAATAAATATAATAAACTAAAAATAGTAAAGTAAAAGGTAACAAATGTTTTCAAACTATGTAAAATAATTACACCAAATTAAAACAAATAAAGTTCATATTATATCAAATTGGGAAGTATGAAAATTTGTAATAAAGTGGAAAACATGTGAAAACCAATGGTATAAAAATAAATGAAAAATAAATTTATTCAATCATACTATATCAATATGGGAGTGTCAAAATAAAACATAATATAAATATAAATCAAAATAATCAAACTAAATCAAGATGAGAAGCATGAGAAAACTGGTTGTAAACATACACACAATTAAAAAATAAGAAGATAAAGTGAAGTGTTTATGAATTAAATATAAAACATATTAAATCAAGATGGTAAGTATGTCAATGATGTGTAAATCATTATGTAACACAAATTATCTCAAATTTAAAACATGTTATTTTAATGTGACTTGGTTATAGTATGTAATTTTTATTGAAATATGCTATGAGGAGTGCCTAGTACTATCCAAGGTCTTACATTTCAACTCACAAAAAGAACACTAGTGAGGTGGAAATAACTGTGGAAATAATTTAAATATGGTTTGATATGGTAATTTGTGATGAGACCCTAGTCTTATTCATGGTGTTACACTGCAACTCACAAGGGCAAACCCTAGGGGTATGATCAATTAACAAAACAATTTTCTTCAAGTGGAAATATTATGATTGTTGTAATGAAATAGGGAATTTAAAAATCATAACATAAGCATTATGAGAAAACCTTATTAAAAATGAGGCATATTGGGTAAGAAGAAAAGACACTAAGAGTCTAGTGACCATCAAAATAAAAAAGATACATACTCATAATAAAATAAAGTTTTCTAGGAAAATAGGTGGAATACAAAGATCAACTCATGAAGTTTATATGAACAAGGAAAGTAAAATGGACCTACCTTTCCACAACATGCTTCATATTCCTCAGGACCTCTTACAAAGCTCTCAGTCTACTATGAAGATTGGGTACTTGTGTGAGAAATTAGGTAGCATATATATATATATATATATATATATATATATATATTAATTTTTTTTGTTCTCCTATACCAATCTATTGGCCTACCACACCCCAATGTACCTTGGCTCTATCATGAGGCCAAATATGAAGTTTGAGCTTTGATTATAAATAAGAGATGTGTTAAAGATAATAAATCACATCTTTTGGTGTGATTATACTTTTGAATTGTATGTTACCTTTTGAATCATTACTTTTTGTTTAAATGATTTGACTTTTAACTTTTTATGGATTTTGTGATTCCTCTTCCATATGGATTTGGAATAACTGACATGAGTGATAAAATTGATACAAATGAATGACCTTTAGAATTTGGTTAAAGTAAGTGAGGTAACAAGAGATATGACTAAATAAACAACATAGGCCTACCTATAAACTAGTATGTAATATCAAGTTTTAACTATATGCTTGCTTAGTATGTGATAGGGAAATAAAAGGAAGAAAGGAGAACAATATAGATCAATGTATAGATGTAGTATAATGAGAATTATTTTTTGTTAACTAATCATATGGTAGATAAAAATTACTAAAGTAATTAGGGTTGTATAACCAAGTCACAATATAAATTATCTTTATTTGAGTGTAAAAGATAAAAAACAATCATTACAGATAACATAAAGCAATTTGTGAAAGAAGTGAAATCATAAACATAAGTTTTACATTTATGAAAATAATGATAAGAATTCATAAGAGAAATCAAAAGAGAATAGTTAGAAGGTTCAATCAATAGATAAGGAAGAGCCTTATTATGCACTTGACTTGTAGGATGAGGAATAACTGGTATGGGTGTCAATTATGAGAAATCATCAATATGCTTATAGATAAATTGACATCAATCAGTATGATGGGTAAAACACTAGTACAAAATATAATATACTTACCCATATTTAGAGATTTACTCTAGTAGTATATTGGGTGGAGGTGTGGTCTTGTCTTTAGACTTGGAAGTGACTAGTCACAATGTGTCAATGTAATACCTAAGTTTTTGGTAGTGGGTAGAACAATAGTTATTTATCCCATGAAATCAACAAATACATCTAGTAGTAGATTGTGGGGGTCTACTAGCTGAAGGGGTGGAAGGAGAAGCTTGGGGATGCTAATATAGGTGGAAATAGTTAGTCCAATAGCCATCAAATATATGAATATCACAACAAAGATGATCTACCCATTATGTAAGTAAGGGTTCAAGTTGTGGTAAGGGAAGAAAACCATCACCAAGTAAGGGGGAGATGGATTGGAAACTGGACTAGGCTCATATATAGATAAGTCTAGATATGTATCAGGTCTAAGCATAGTGGATAACATATCTAGAGGAAGCATACTATAAGGATCCTAACATCTGATAAAATGATAAGGTCTTGTCATGACATGATCCATGAGAATACTAATGAGAGGCTCTACTATTGCTACAGGCATATCATATGAGTGGTCTATTTATACCCTATGAATAGTAGTATAAAAACTAATATTAGGTACTATTAAAGAAGGAAAGATTGAAATAAAGAAGAGTGATATATAAGAACTATAGTGTTTTTAGCTTGGATGAATCTAACTAAAAATGGGTCATCTAAAACATAACCTTCATTATAGTCAAAATTCAATGGTACATGTAAGAATTATTTTATCATCCAAGTAAGTATGATGAATGGAATACCAAGTTTTAGTTAAGGTAACTGGTATGTTGTTAGAGGGTAGTTGATGGGGTTGAGGTTGAATAGAAGGATTAAGTTTGGAACTGATGTGTGGGGAAAGATCAAAAGTTTTGATCTTTAGGCTTATCTCATCTATCTCATCATCATTGGAGTCTAAGAGGTTAGGTGTAATATTCCCAATTTGTTTAGGATGACCATTATAACCTTGAGTGGAGTTAATTCGATAGTTGAAGTGTTGGGAGTCTTGAAATGGGAAACTAGGTATCAAGGGTGGGTACTTTAAAGACACCACATTCTTCAATTTTTTTGAAATTCTAAGGATTTATGTCCCCTTAAATGTTTTATATAGCTCCATAGTGAGGAAATTTGACACATTGGCATATAGATGAGGTAATTGATCTCATATGATGAGTCTAAGGTCTATTGAGTAAGATATTGTAAGAAATTAGAAAGTTAAAGATCATTAAGTTCACATGAGTGGTAAAAAGAGGAATTGTAATGAGAAGCCAAACACATCCTAGAAGAGGTATTTTCTTTCTATTATAACCTTGACATGTACTACATATACATTTAAGGTTACATTTGTAATATCCAAGGGTTTTAATAAAGTCAAGTGATGAAACACAAGTGCCTAAACCTTCATCAATTAAATCATGCTTAAATTATATGTCACCTATTTATATGATAATGAATAAGGAATGTCATCTAAATGAATCAATATCTCATCGAGAATCATAGAAGAGATAGGGAACTTAAGTGAGAGTGAAGTGTCCATTATTTCATCAACATGGATGGACATCTCTTTACATTATTAAAGTATAATATGTTTGGATCTAGATAAGGTAGATTCTTTCCATATAAGAGGAGGACAAAGAGTGTTCATTTTGAACACTAATTGTATTATGTGGTTTTGATGATGGGGAGAAGTTATAATTAGCTCTAACAAGGGGATTTGATATGGGAGATGGGAAAGTTTTGTGATAGGATCACAATCATCATAACCCATGTGAGGATGGTTATATATAGGTGAATAGTGTTGCAATGTCTCCTGGGAAGGAGGGTTTGAGGTATAATTAAACTTATGTTGATAGGTATGGATGGTTTAGGTTGGTTATAAGTTGGTTGAGTGACTTTAGGTGATATGATGGCTGGTTGATGTATGTATTATGATTGGGTATAAGAAATACTACTGGAAGTTTGAGGTATGTTGTCTTGTGATATGGAAGTTGGGGGAAGATTATAAGTTATATAAGTGGTATGAGAGGTATTCTTAATTTGTGTGGTTAAGATGGTGCTTGTATGGGTATTTTTTCCTCTTGACCCAATTTCATGTGATGGGATAGGGAAGCATTTTGGATGATGTGAATAGTTGAGAGGTGTGATGTGTAGGTGTTGGACTTGAGTCAATAAAAGAAACTAATCTTCTCATATTAGTCATATTAACCACAATTTCATCATTGGTGTTAAGGTCTATAAGATTTTAAATGTTATTAGTAGTAGGAATAGATTGTTCAATGTTGTCTTAGTGATTAAGAAGGGAATCTTTGTAAATAATTAAATTATCATTAGCTTGGTTTAAAGCTTGATTTTTATTTTGTGTTTCATAAGCTTGAATCACTATGTCATAATATTGTTGACATTTTTAGATAAGGGATTCATAGTTAAGGATAAGACCCAAAAAAAATTCCATAAAAGGTTTCTTAATTGTCTACAAGTCTCATAAGAATGGCCCCAACTTGCTTGAAACCAACTTATTTTTTGGATCATACCACAATTTCATAGGATGAGAGGGGTCAAGATCTTGTGGTAGAGGTCTCATAATATGTTTTTGAATTTTTTATAGGGACAATGATTTGTGCACATTAGTGTGGTTGTATTGATAAAATGTGGGAGTGTGATTATAATTGTTGTTAAGGAGAGGAACATGCTCCATGGTGTTGTTTAGAGCAACAAATTGGATGGTTTGTATGATGTCATAAGTGTCAGTAACCCCATCATTGGTTACATGATAGTTTTTATTTTTGATGGCCATACAAGTGCCTATTGTAGGTTGAGATGGTTCAAATTGATGCATGAGGAAGTCTTATAGTTTGTCTTGTTCAAGAGCTTCTTCCAAGGTTTTGGAGAGAGGGTCCTAATGTGATATCTAAATTTAAGGTGGAGATAATTGGTAAATAAGTGGAAGAGGTTGTCATCCACCATATTATGCTTAGATTTTTTAGACAAAATTTTCCATCATTTGATGAAGACTTGTGTTATTTAAGTTTTGAGTTGTTTGCAATTTATAAAATGGGCTAATTTATTTTCAGGGAGATTTTTTTTAAATTCTTGGACCAATGAGTTGATCAAGTCTTTTAGGCTAGTGATAAAGTGGGTTTTAATTGATTTTGCCAATATAAATCATCTCCTAAGAGATTTTTATTGAAGATTTTGGTGGCATCAAAGGTGTTAAGATTAACCCAATTATTTTAAAGGTTGCCAAATATTTTTTGATGTAAAATAGGATATGTAGATCCATTATAAGTGATGGTGAGGGTGATAGATATTATGTCAATGTTGGTAATTTTAGGTACTAGAGGTTCAATTTGTAGATATTTGATGGTTTTATTGATAAGTGGAGGTTGTGGTATGGGGTTACCATGGGAATCCCTAAGGGGAGTGGGGGGAATTATGATTTTGCACTCCACATGATACTTGGTGATGTTGGATTGGAGATGTATGAGGTGATTTTGAATTTGTATCATTTGATTTGAATTATTGGTTTAAAAAGTATGCATTTGGTTAATCATTTGTAAGAGAATTTGATTATTTTGAGCAAGTTTTTGGCTAGTGGACATAACATATGATGCAATAGTATTATGTGAGGTAGTAGGAGCTTGAGATGCACTATGAGTATGTGATGAGGTAGTAGTAGACATTGGACTAGTATTATCAAAAGAAGCATTGGTAACATGGCTAAGAATGTGCATGTTTTGAAGAGGCTAGGCACTATAAGTTAAACTTGTCATGTTGGTAGAAATAATTAGCATGGAGATTGAATAAGACATAGAAGATGATGTCATGGTGTTAGAATGAGATGATATAGAAGTGAAATATTGGGATGAAAAGAAAAGGCTTCCCCCAAATCCATGGGAAAATTTAGGGGAAGGTGAATAGGATTCTTCTATATGAGGTCTCATCATGAGATTATAAATGGTTGTATGATCTTTTTCTCTATGTTGAGGGTTTTCATTGATGAAAAAGAGTGTTTTAGTGGTGTAATCAAGATCATTATCATCTTCTAAATAAAATTAATGGTTAAGTTTTGATGAAGAGTGGGGAAGATTCCCATAGTTGGTAGTGTAGTTGGAAACATAGACATTGCTTTGATACATGGTGGGTGCCACAAAATGTCTTAGGAAACTTATTAGGATTGGTAAAACTCATCAAGTTTGATTGATTAAATTATGTATTATCCTTAATAAATAGATTAATGACAAAGGAGGGAAACTAAAAACTTGGTAAAAATGAAGATCAACTAGTAGGATACATGGTCAAACTAGTTGGTATTATTTTTTAGGATAGTAGATAGAACAAGCTATAAAAGATATTCAAACTAGTCAAATCTATTTTGTAGATGGTGAACTAAGAGAGTATGAAAGACACATAGTTGGATAGGTCAACAATGTGTTGAATGGAAATAGAATAGGTAGTCTGTAAGAGACTAGGTTGAATAGAGTGACAGTGTTCTATGGAAAAACAAAAACTGTCGGAGACATAGTCAAGTAGATCAACTATGTTCTAAAGGTAGAGATATGTTTTGAAAATTATTACTGTATATGATCTAGTGTTATTGTATAGAATAATTTAAATAAACACATAAACAAATATATTGATCCAATCGATCTAGTTGTGATACATAACACAAACCTTACTTCAACAATGTCTAATATAATTTTTGAAATACAACATATAATTATAAGAGATCAAGGAACACAAATAGAAATGTTAATCTATGTGGTCATTTGTGAATGTTTTAAATTATAGTAATTTTAAAAATAAATGTGACAGATATTTGGTTATAAAGAAGGACTATACATAAAATCTAAGGATGGTTTTAAGTAGTTAAGGATGAAAATGATCTATATTGGTGATGGTATTGGCTTGATATTGGGGCCTACCCCCTCACTTCATAATCCAACAGAGGTAAGGTTTTCAAATGCTTTGCCAATACATACCATCAACCATGTATTTATACTTAGTTGGAAAACCAAGTTAGATTCCCTCTTGGTGATGAAATCTAATTAGGTAGACCTTGGGTAGAATTTATTTAATGCATTTTGATGTTATATGGTTTGAAAGTGTGTAAAAAATAAAAATAGTGTGACTAAATTGATAAATTAAAAATTCATATTGAGTTATGTGTGTTACTCTAAGAAAGAAAGAAAAAAAATTAAAAGTCAAATAATTACTGAAAAGATGAGTTAACTCCTTTGCTTAAAGAGTATAGGTTCAGTTCAGATGACCAACTATGCAAATAATATAAAATAGAAGTAACTAGGTTGATGATATATTTTGAAGAAAGATCTAGAATAACACAATCGATCAAATTGATAGATTCTTCTAGTTATAAAATCAAGTTACATAACTATGTCAATCCAATCAACCTATTTCATTGTAGGGTTATATTTTTATAGACCAAAGTTTTTGAAAAATAGGACTATAAATGAATAACATATATGACTAAGATGGTAAGAATGAAGTTGATAATTTTGAAGATGTTGAAATTTTTATTTTTATACTATGTTGTTCAGATAAAGATTTTAAGTTGACTAAAATAATCAACTAGGTTGAATAAGTTTAAAAATATATATGTAAATCAACCAATTTAGTCAAGTTTATTGATCCAATTACCTATGGTTGAAGATGACCTACATAGAGAAATAGGGTCAATCACAGTGAATATGTGTTAGACATACACACTGAATATTAGACTAAGTCAATAGATTTGATCCATTATAGTAAAAATGAAAATATATAATAAATGATAATAAATTAAGGTGTGAAAGAAAACCTTCAAGTGTTTGATTAACATGGGGTTCACCAGAATGTATACAAGTGAAAGTGAAGTTAATCTACAAATCAATCTTACATGGAGAAGATAAATTACACTACCCTTCTGCTTGTTGGTACATTTATACAATTGGGGTCATGTATGGATATTATATACCTAACTAAGGGGTCTCTTACCACACAATATTATTATAGAGGGTTCTAAAACCTCTAGTTAAGCAATACCACACAATAACCTTAACTAGGTCCTATGTTTTCTTATCAAAGGGAATACAAAGTAAAACTAAATCTAACCTAGTGCTCACCAAAGCATGTGGCACAAAATGGGGATGATAAACATAAAATTAAACATGTAGAGAAGAAATCTACTCAAGTAAATGTAAATGTAATCCTAATGCATGGCAAGAGAGACATATTCATAATCTAATAAATTGAAATCTATCTACTTTAATAAATAAGAGTAAGAGTTAGGAATACTTACCTTTGAAGGTGAATCCATTGAGCATCAATATATCCCTTGGATAATGGTGTTTTTTAAGAGGTTATTGTGTATGGTGAAGAAACTAAAGATGGGCAATGGACTATAGTTTAGGCAAAGACTCCTAGTGAATCCCAAGTTTTCACAAGACAAGATTATTCTCTCCAAAGTAAGTATGAAATCCTAAGTAATGGCCCATGAAGTATAAGGGTGGTTAAGTAGATGCAAACATAAATGATTAAATCTATCTCTCTCTAATTAAAATGGTGAGAAGGATGTGATTATATAGCTAGATTTAACCCTAAACTCTTCTGATGTTTTAGCCAAAAAAGTTAGCCCAACTGACCCTTTTCTTTAATAAATAAAGTAGTTTTGTCTCATACTAAGTCATATAAGGCTGACCTAATCTCGTAACATGCTTATATTTTAAGAACAAGGTTATCCTAGGCTGACTTTGTTTAATAATTGACAAAAAGAGGTTTTAGATTAGGTAGGGGATGTTTGAATCAGTGAATTGCTTGGAGGAGTGTGTAAGGGAGGTGTCAAAGCTTAGAAACATGTACAAGAGAGGTTTGTGTTGGTTTTAAGTGGTGGTATAGGGGAAAAAAAACTTGTGAAGAACCAATGGTTTACCCACCCATTTCTCAATGTACCCTTTAAGGCATGTTCTCGAAGAGATTACGACTCAATGGGTTCTTATGAGAGAGAAAGCACTGGTAATTGAGAAATTTTTAAAATATTGTGTGTATACAAAATAAAGTTTTAAGAATATTATGTGTATACAAAATAAAGTTTTAAAAATATTGGAAACCATAGTAAAGACTAATTTTTTTACCTCTACCTCTAATGTTAGAGCTATAAATTTAAAATTGATAGAATCTAAGATATAGGATGGAATAAGGTTATAAAATCAATACTAGTGAGCCTCCTCTTCCATGGTGTCTTCAGTTAGCATATTTTGATAATATCTTACTACCTCTTTGATCTTGATAAATTCCTCTATTTTAATCTTATTTGAATTTAAAATATTATCAATACTATTTATTGTCCTTATGATAGTGGTTGAGAGATGAAATAACTTGGTATTCCTATCAATGCCCACCTAAATCCATTTAACTCTTGACCTTTCTTTCCAAAATAAAAACATGCTTCAAAAAACATTCCTCATATCTAAGTATTTTTTTGTTGTCTCACCATCAAACATATTTTCATGTCATCTAAGTCTTTTTTTATAGTCTAGTTTGTCAATTTATTTTTTAGATTGTGCTATTCTACTAAAATTCATTCTTCTTATAAAATATATTTCCAAAATTTTCCTTATTTCACTCATTCACCCCTTATTTCACAATTTTCACTTCGGAACCTTTCATTTACATGGCATGCTAATTTTATAAATAACCCTTAAAGGAAGGATCATATATCCACATAAATTTAAATTTAAAATTGGTTCATCTAAGTTTATTATTCCCCTCAATTCCTATATAAATGTGCCAATGATCTAATCTAGAAGAGTGAATCACATATGTAACAAATTTCTTACCTTTAGCAACTAACTTTAATATAAACTAGGAATCTATCCAATATTTTTATAATCAATTTATAGTGACATATCCTTATTCCATGTGAATCCAAATTCATTTTTTTCAAAGTCAATGAAGCTAACTTTTTGACAAAAATCATTAAAGTCACACCTAGGTTGAGTTATTATAATCGAACCAACATTTTTTAATTTTTTAAGATAAAAATGAAATATCCACTTAACCCATTCAACATAATCTTACCCACCATTAAAGCTAAAAATTTTAGTCCAATAATTCATATTTCCTTCTATGTAAATTACCCCATATCCATTTTAGATTAATAAATTTATCCTACCATTATTTTCATATCTTACTTTCTATTCACTATTCCTCCATATCTTTTTGACTACATATTTGGATTGGTCCTTCACAACTTTCTTTTCTTATAACAAAATGATAAATTATTCTCCTTCCTCTATCAACTACTTTAGAAGATGAATTTAAGCCTTTGAAATTCAGACACAAGATTTCCATGGTGACTTAGTGGATATTTTTTATATGCCATCCAAATTCATATCAATGAGTCTTTATTGATACCCCTATTCTAACTCAGCTTGGGTATTAAACTAAACTTTGTCTCTCTTTGATATCCTTCACCTTACTCCTTCGAATATTTATAAGATTAATTTTTTTATTTCCATTAAGCCTTCAATTTTGAGTGACTACTAAACTACCTTTATCTCATACTCCTCTAAAATTACTTTTTTTCCTTACAAGTCCCTTCCACTTGCTTTCCTTGGTTTATATTATCTCCCAAAATACCTTGTCTTAGAATTGTATCTAATCTTGATAGATCCATTTTAATGTCTCAAAGGATAATAAGTTTTCTTTGTCCTTCTCAATTCTCTATTTGGATTCCATTGTTGATTGAATAGGACTTACTTTTTTTTTAATAAGGCCATCCTCTTAGGTTATCTAATATGATTTTCCAATGGTTCATTATTTTGATCAAATTACAACCCATAAATATTGGGAATGGGTGATCTCCCCATATCCCTAAAAATATCCACTAATCCTTAGAGTTTAAAATTCCCATCCTTTTCAGACACTTCTTTCTTTCTTTTTAAATTCTTAACATTCCTCTTAGGGGAGAAAAAATAGTCAAGGTTTCTCCACTTAAATTTATCTTGCTTCTCTTTAGATACTAATTTAGGTATCCACCGCCAACTACCCATCTCACACATATCCCCCAATCTAATTCCTTATGTCACTTACTAATATATACTATAAAACCTTTTCCACTTTTTGAGGATTTGATGTCTTTTCTATACCTATTCTACCCAATAATTTTCTTAATATTTTTTGGAAAATCCATCCCTATATGTTAAATGGATTTGTATTGGAAACATATAAATGAAAAACACTCATATTAAAAATCCTACCTCCATATTTTATAATTAAAATAGATTCTTATTGGTTATGAAATATGTTTATCCAAGTTTACTAAAACATGTTTTAATTCATAAGTATTTAACTCCTTATTTAGATTAGAATAAGAGATGTATATTGAGTTAGCTATAATATAATAAGAGATGTAGAATGAGTTAGCTATAATACTTGGAATTTAATCCATGATAGCCTCAATATCCTAGTATTTTGGTTATAACTAGTACATTCACACCAAAAATGGCACTTCATGCGTCAATTCTTATGAGAGGTCAAAATTTAATGCCCATTCCTTAAAAATAACACTACATTTTAAAGAAATAATGGTCCTCCTTTAAATACATTTTCTCGATCCTCAACCTTATAGAATGTGACTTGGAAGAATCCTTAGGAGAAAAAGAGAATTATAAGATTGTGATTTTTTTTTAATTTACTCCCATTAATCGCCTCAAATAATCCATACTTGGTTATACACCAATAAATATATAAATTAGTTCACTTTCTAGAAATACATGAGTAATCTTATCCATAATTTGATCATGGATGTTTTAAATAGGGATATCCTCAACCATATGAAATCTTATCCCTTCTTCTATAATAACCCTTTTCTTAATTAGACTCTCCCTATTCCCCTCATTCATTTAAACTGACCTTTCATTCTCTATAATTAATTGATATTAATATATTTTTCCATCTATCATTTTAGTCTTTATTACCTCAAGCCCAAAGGCTTTTAAAGCAAATGGAATTGGCTAAGAGATTTTTTTTAAGAAATTTATATCTAGATTCAATTATAACTTTTACTATATAAACCTAACCATCTTAGGGCATCCATCTCTCCATTCATCCCTAAAGCCATGACTTGAATCCCTCAACCACTCGCATGGCCCTCATTCTCTTGGTTCTACCTCTCCTCAGCTGCCATCTTTGGTGAAGACAAATCCTTTCTCCTACTTGGGTTCATTTCTATTTCCCTCATCCACCTCTTCTTACTAGTTCCATTTTCATGCCCTTTTTCTTCCTTATCTCTAGATTTTTTTCCTATTACTCCCTTCACCTTTTTCATACATATAAATAATCACTCCATTATTTGTTTATATTTTGAGTCATTTTATTTTTTCTCAAAGTATTAACATTTATATATTGATATATTTTTATAATATAAATGTTTCATATATGATGTTATAAAACTGATAGGGATATCAATAAAACTACTGGATTTAAATACTATATTATTTATAATGGATTTTTATATATTTCATTAATTAATTTTAATATATTTATATATAATTACTATTTAAAAACAATTTAATATCGAAAGAGTTATACATTACTTAATGTAGATGATGGTAAATTATGATATTTCTATATCTATTAAGATATATATATATATATTAAGAAATAAAAATTCAATTCATGAAAACATTGATAGAATAGATACTCTCAATATTTAGTGCATAACCAAAAATTACACTTATTTTTAAAAATAATGACTTAAAAATGTTATAAATGTACCTTTCAACCATTTTTTTATATAAATTATAAATAAAGATGTGTAAGGTTCTTATGTCTTTTAAGGGTTTGTCTAAAATTATAGTTCTTTTCTAAAATGTTTGATTTAGTAATCATATATTCATATATATGATGAATGTCACACTAGGTAAGAATTACTACGTTAATTTTTTTATTAAAGAACATATCTATATATTAATAAAATAAGAGTATATTACAATGCTAATCATACAAAAAAATGGATGGAGAGGTCACACCCCATCAACAAAGTCACACTGAGGGAAAAAGCACCTTGAAAAGAGTCCAAAAGGTGGTCAATAAATGACCACACACAAAACATCACATTAATAGTTTAGCATAGCTAAGCACAAAGAGCAAAGGAATAGAAAGTAATAAATAGGACAATTAAGTAGCTATAGTAAACATGGAAGTTGTGGGGGGGGGGGAGGGTGGGCAGTGGAGATGGTAAGTCTTGAGGCTTATTAGAAGAGGATCATCATCCAAAGGTAAGGGCTCTCAACTGTCAGTTTGTTGAGATTCTAATTAATCATATTTGTGCCTTTCAAGTGAGATTTCTAGATCCATTCACATAAATTTATCTTGGGGGGGGGACCCCAACCCCTTTTTTCAACATTGTAATTTGGGGGAGGGCCCCATCCCCTACCATTGCCTCTAAATATATAAGATCCACTTGTACCACCACATCATGGAGAATACTATCAAGGTGGTGATCAATGAGGAGAGTGACTCTTGTGTCTAGTTTTGGACCACTATTGGTGTGTATCATGTTCTCACCCTTGGGGAGGTGTATGATAATGTGGTGGCTCAGGAGGTTCTTGACTAACTACACATGGGGCATTCCCCTAATGTCTGAGCAAATGATGGAAATGATTAAGTTTCAAGATAAATTTATTACTTTGGATTTAAATCTAAAGAGTAACATTAGATATAACATTAACTTTGTAGTAAAAAAACTATGTTCTAACTCTTCATGATTAAAACAAACATATTTTATAGCTTTCCATGTTTGACATAAAATATTAGCTCAAAATATCTACCAAAATCTATTATATTTTGAAGGAATCATATCCAAGTCCCCAAAGAGATCCATTTTCAACCTAAATAATGTAGGTCAAAAAGGTTAAAATAGGGAATGAATCCAGTGTCATATAGACTATGCATGAGAGTAAAACCAAAAAAGGTGCTTAAATGTCTCAAGTTTCTAACAAGATGGGTAGATGGGATTTGAAACCCCTAGATGCTTGAGATGGTCACCCATAGAAAAACCCTGATAAAGGAGACACCATAGAAATTGACCTTTTTTGGGATCAATGATAGTAGACCACATATTGTTAAATCACTTAACCCAAACCCCATGATTGGAGAAAATATTTCACTTGAGGTTGATCATTTCATCTAGAATATGTTGAGGGGATAATGAGTTATAAACCAACCAAGGATAATATCGAGTGAAAGGAGTGGTCGTAGGCCAATGCTAATCCTTGCACCAAGGAACAAGGGAGTTAACCCTATCTTTTGTAAATACTGATCAAGTATGGATCCTTGAATTTATGTTATAGCCTCTACATCTAAATTATTTAAATGAAATTTGTTCTAAATTTATTTCCAAATGAGTAAAGACCGATTTACCTTATAAAAAAGGTCTCCTATATTTTTCACACCTTTCCTATATAGTCCCAAGGGACTAAGGCAAAGGTAACATTGTGAATGTTTAAAAAAGGCAACCACCAAAGAGAATGTGAATTAATAGATATACCAATTATGAAACCCTCACCTATTTAAGTAATATGGGGTTTAAGCTTTTCCCATGCCTTCCATAGGCTTTTCACAACAAAATTACCCTTAATTTTAAATGATACTAGGGTGACAAAAAGGGAGTGAATTCCCAAACCTTTCCAAGCCTCCCTGACACATAGGAGCCCTTGAGAAAGATAGTGGTGAAGAATAATATTTGAGGCTTCATCACCAACAAGATCCCTAATGATCTATTTAATACTGAGAGTAAGGCCTTAAATTTTAATATCCAAAAGACCCAAACCACCTACTTCCTTAAGCCAAAACATATGTTCTAAGTAACTCTATGAAAGCCTTTGTGACCTTCAGAATTATCCCAAAGAAAATATCTTCTAATTTTTTCTAGTTTATTATAAGCAGTATTATAAGGGACCTGATAAGAAGAGTAATAAACATGTATAGTTTCCAAAACCTTGGAACAAATCTAAAATTTACCAACTAAAGACAAAGGCTTTGTGATCCAAAAATAAATCTTTTACTCAACCCTTTGCACCACATAAGATCATAACTCAGACGGGGAAGCCCAAAAATTAAAAGGGATGCCAAGGAATTTAAACTAAACCCATAGAAGAAGACATGACCAATGATATCCATACAACTAAGGAGGTTTGGGATCCATGGATTGATGGTAGCATTGAGTCTTCCTCCATTATATAGATGATCTTCAAGCCAAAATAATAATATGGAGACATTACATAACATTCTTAACAAACTCTTATTCCTCTTGAAGAGTGAGAAAATAATCATCCACTAAATGGCCATTCAACAACTATCGGGCAGACTAAGGGAGGCAAATGCCTTTCACCAAATCCTTGGTAGTATAATTAGATAAAAGGTAGTAAACTCCCTCTGCCAATAGCATATATAATGAAATAGCTAAAGGACATCCTTAACTGATAGAATGATGAAGTTTAAATTAATAATATTGAGTGTCATTTATTGTAATACATGCCCTAGCACCTAAAAGAGCTTATTAACTATGTAAACAAATTTAGGGCCAAATCCAAGGGCCTATAACATGGCCAAAATACAGGGCCACTCAATGTAGTCATAAGTCTTTTCAAAATCAATTTTAGCAACTAGAGATTTTTAATTAGAGACTTGACCCCATTCTATACCTTCTCAGATAGCAATGACATTATCCAAAATGAATATGTGTTAAATAAAGCCTATTTTTCACTTTTGACATTTAAAGGAAGAATGTGCTTGACCTTGAGGTCTAAAGCCTTAGCAAAAATCTTATAGGAGACATTGAGAAGAGTAATAGGTCTTTAATTGGTAATAATTTTAGGGTCACTAGCTTTGGAAGTATACTTAATATTACCTTGATTTATAAGGGGTCACAAAAAATTAGCTAAAATAGATTCAGAATAGGCCTTATAAATATCATGGCCTACAATATCCCAAATAGCCTAGTAGAACTCACATGGGAAACCATCAATCCTTGGGGCTTTTTTAACCACCATCTTAACTATATCATGAAGATCACTAAGAGATAAGGGCCTATCATAGACAATCCTTTGGGAATTGTAAAATTTTCAAGGAAAACCCTAAATTCATTGATTAAGAGCCACTTCTCACTCTAGAGAGGAGGCTTGGGCTAAAAACCTCCATGACAATGATGAAAAAAATACTATATAATGTTAGGAAGTTTGGTAAGTTGAGTGTTTCCTTCCTTAATAGATTTAATTCTATCATCATATCTTATGGAGAGAAGGGGAAAAAAATACTTAGAGACTTTGTCTCTTATTTTCAATCATACATACAATCTCTTCGCTGAGCTCCTTTGGCCTTGTGGGTCTCCACTTGAATTTTATGATGCCACTGGGCTATTTGAGTTTGAAGTTGAATTCTAAAATGATATAGTTATATATAATGTGAAACTTGAAGGTATTAATGGTTTGTAGCATTTTTCAAATAATACCAGAAAGAGGTCACTTGCTTACCATAAATCTAAAGAAAGGTGCAAGTGTGAGTAAGAGCATCTAACAACCATTGGATCTAGCTAGTCTCCCCCTAGTTGAGGAACCAAGTTCTGTATTCTAATTATATGCTCCATTAGTCTTTCATGTTTAAGGTGAGAAGTTTTGAGATAAAATTGATTCAAGATAGGATTAACTTGAGGTTTGGACCACTTAATATTGAAATAGATAAGGTGGTGATCTAATAAAAAAGTATCAAGGATAACCGACACTAGTTGGTCATGCACTGGGGTAAAAAAGAGATATCTTATTCAGATAGTAAAGCTTGATCTAGTTGTTGAAGCACCTTGTCTTCTCTCTATTGAAAATTATACCAAGTAAACTAGCATTTATATGAGGTTTTCCTTTGATGATGATTGGTATCAAACACCCCAAGTTTGTTATGCATATAAAACAATCCTCTTGTGCACCAACACACTAATGCATGGGAAGACAACCTTCCTTATCCTTAGTATATTCCACCATGTTTAAATCACCATAAAGGACCAAATGTGCATTAAGATGTGAGTCATCCAACCATCTCCATAGTGAGGATTTTTCCCTAGCATCATTAGAGGTGTATAAATTAGAAATCCCAATGATGTGATTATCAAAGTCAAAAAAGGTATAAAAAACTTGATGGGTGGGGTCCAAACCCAAGGAAATAATGTTTTGAGAAATATATGGAGCCAATAGAGTGATATTGCCACCATGCCTAGCTTCATGCCTAGTAGCCTGACAAATGGCCCTAGGCCAAACTATTCATCTTGCATTCTATAGTAGAAATGCAAAAATCTTAACCTATTACAAGCAAAAAAAATTCATACTGCTAAAAAGCTAATAACTATTCCTAACCACATACTTACACCAAGAATTAGTAAGGCCCCAAACATTTTAAGAGTAAACAACGATTGGGAACTGTTGAGGTGCATATCATTCTCCTTTATGATATATTCAAGCATAGAAAACCAATTATACATTGACTCATTTGGCATGTAGTAAAGAATTTTAAATAGTTGTCTCTTATGATCCATATATTCCTCCTCCTTAATAGAAGGAGAGGGACTTCAAAAATGACAAAACATTGATTTATGATCCAAAGTGACTAAACTTCATTATTCCTTTGAGATATTCACCCTCAAATAGGGTTATGATTGTGGAGCTAAGGATGCCACCTCAACCAGAGAGTCCACTTCTTATGGTGTAAATACAAGTGAATTTGAAGCTTTATTAGGCAAAATAGATTTTCTAATAGATGTTGAGGCATAATTATCAATAATAGGTCTGTATGAAGAAGTTTGTGTCCTTCCACCACATTTTGAGGAGATATTATTTTTGTTGGTGAGTGTGGTCCAACCATCAATGTTACTATTATGAGCTTTGCCCTCAAGTCCACCCTTTTCCTAAGAAGTATGAGGCAAATTTACCATCAAAGGACATTCCCAATTCATGTGGTCTGAGGACTGGCACCAAAATCAAGGATTTAGGAGATTTATATATAAAATTCACTCAAAAAATCTATTAGTTCTAATTTGTATATCAATGGAATCTTTCAAATCTTGGGATAAATCAAATTCAACACAAGCCCTCTTTTGTAAATGAACCATAAATAACTTTGTATACTTATGTCATATGAAGTGTCCAATGGGTTTAATGAGTTAATTAATAAAACCTCATAATGGGAGAGGTAAGCTAGGAAAATCAACCCAAATGGGGATTTTTAGCTTTGCTTTTTTGAAAATTTAAAGTCCTTAGTCAAATGAGAAAAAACAACCAATTTATTGTGAATAAATGAAGGACCATGGCTGCCAATGGCTTTGTAATGCTCAAGGTTAGAGAAATGAAACAAAAAAACCCTTGGTAAAGTTATAAACTCCTTCTAGTTTCACTCCATGGCATTGCCAATGATTTTGAACCAATTATTTCAAAAGGCTCTCAAAGGGGATGCAACCCATAAAATAATCAATAAAATTAAAAATTTCAAAAAAATGGTAGGATTTTTCAAATTCAAGCATATCAAAAATAACATCAAGTAATAGAGAGTCAAAATCAATAGCATTACCACGTGAAAGACTTTCAGGATGAATTCTTTCACTTGCTTTGGTTCCATGGTCACTTTCACTTACTCTAAATTTATTTGCATCTATGGATGTAGAAAGAAGTGGAGGTCATTTAAAATAGGGTACCCCCTACCACCCAAAGGGTGAATCACCAATCAAAATTAGAAATAAATGAAAACTAAAACAAACTCTTGCCTAGATCCATGATGATCGGTAATGTGGTAGAAAAACTAAAAGATCCATTCACTACATTAAAATTTTGAAAATAGTCCTTATCGATAAAGTTGAAGAAAATGCATCTTGATAAATATCACTAGGTAGGCATTAATATGTTGAATACTTGAAACTCAACCAAATATAAAAATTGAAGAAAATCCCTCTTCTTAAGGTGGAATTTGTTCTATAAATAAATGGATCATATTTAATTATAATTAATCATTATAAATAGATATATTTGTAATAAATATAACAATAATATTTAAATTTAAAATTAGGTTATATATAAATTATTTTAATATTTAATAAATTTAATAATGTATGATTTGGTAATAACTATTTGAATTTAAATTTAGAAATGTGAATTTATAAGTCAACTATAGACATAAATTTATATTTTATGAGAGTAATAAGTGTCCAAACACTTTTGATATATGTATGAAGTGTTGAGACACTTTTGGTGAAAGTCAAAAACTAAAAATCTTAATTTTGAGTTTTTTTGGCCTAGTTGTGCGTTTTGTTTTCTCACCTTTAGATTTATGTGTTACAACACTCGTGACTTATGAATTTATTCTCCTTGTCTTAAAATAATATCAACATCTCAAATGCTAGGAAAATAATGTGAGATTTAGGTATGTGTGGGGGTTAATAGGACTCAATAAACATTGTTAATTATTAGAACCCCAAATAGTGGAAACCACTCGAATGAAAAATATGTGGGAAAGAAATTAATTGCATAAAATAAAATATTTTAAAGATATATAATATTATGTCTCAAGAAAAAAGTGATTCATGTGAAATAATAGTTTTAGATAGTGATAATTGCTCTAATGATTGTTTGATGTCCATAGAATGCATATGAATTCTCAATAGATTGTGAATAATATTATGTGTAATCTCTATATGATTCTCTATGTTAATCAAACTACAATGCATGTGCATTTGTATAAAATTGAATTCAAATTATAACCCTATTCACATGAAAAATCCCTTTTAATGGTTAATAAGTAAAAAGGCAAGATGAAGAGGGAAAACACATTATGATTAGGTGGAACCAAGAGAAACACCCTCAATCATTTCAATGTTTCTGATAAGTGTTAAAAGTATTGGAATGTTTGAGACATGTATGAAAAAGAGGGGATTTTTTTGTGAGGGTTGAGAAAAAGAGGAGAAATATAGGGGGTTGACGGTGAGAATGGGGGTATGGGCCATTGAAATTTATAGAAAAATATGCCAATAATATTTAATTTGGACCAATATTTGACAAATAGAACAATAACTTAATATTATCCTAAAGAGTTGCGGGGATGAGACTAGAAAAGAGTCCTGGGCCATGGAAAATTGAAAAATGTACCAACAATACCTATAATTTAAACCAATAATTGATAAACACAAAAAGAACCTAACATCATCCTAAAGACCCAAGTGTTACATCATGATTCCTCTCTAAGTAAACTTACTTGATAATCTATGGATATTTATAGTTATAAATTTGATTTGTTTATTATTTGTTGAAGATATGAGTTATATTCCATTATAGGATAGTTGAATATTGCATTGGTTACAGGATTAAATTTATATGAATTAGTTGTAGTGTATTTTTTAACATTATGATCATGTTGATTTGTTATTTCAGTAGTATTTTATGATGTATATATGTCATGATGTTATGGACTAACTACCTACTTGTCATGAGTTGGATGTAGGAGAATTTAATCCCATAGAGCATGACAGAGGGAGAGCATCATCAGAGAGGGTGATGTAGATGGAGATATTAGGGGATTCAGAGGAATCAACTAAAATATTACACACACCACATTAGTTAGTACATGTTATATACATAATGAAATATTTATCATAGTGTGTTTTGATGCTATTTTCATTTAGATAGTTGTTTACACATGGTTTGATAACTTATTTTAATGGTTATATGGAACTCATCTTGTTTGATTGCGTTTATGACCATTAATGCTTTTAGAGATCTAATTTGTGTAATTAGAGTAAATTTGAAGTTATTTATTAACAAATTAATTATTAATTAATTATGACATTAGAGGTGATAATTTAATTAGTGAATATATTGATTTTTGTAAATATAAATAAAATGAATAAAATATGATAATTAATATTTAGGAGAAAACAAAAAAGAGAAGAAATTCTTAAAATAAATAAAAATATCTACTTTAAAGCTAAGTGTCATATCCCTAAAAAGAATTGAAAAGAAAATTAAAAAAATCATAAATAAAGAAAAAAAATCTTAAAAAGAAAAAAACATGCCATATTCATGAAGAGGAATAAAGAAAGATTAAAAGGGGCAATTCTAAAATGAAAAGGGAGGCATAGTATACAGAGGAGGAGGGAGACAACGAATAGAAGAGGAGAATAAAGGAGAAGTGAAAAATAAGAGCAAAAAGTAGAATGAATTATGAGAGAAGCATTACCATGTAGGTGCCAATGTCTTGTGAAATCTCTAAACTTTTGTGTTGTTTCATAAATATAATGAACTGCTTCTATGCATATTGAATTAAATGTTTACAGTAAACTAAATTGTGAATAAATAATGAATTGTATAAGTAAATTAACTAAATATAACTTTATTAAATATCTATAGAATAATATGGATGAGTTTTAATCACCTATGAAGCTTAGATGCTATATCTCATGTTGAATAGAATTAGGAAATAGTAAACAAAATATATAATTAAGTCACCATGTCTCACATAGAATAAAGTTGGAAATAATAAACTATGGGATAAACTAATATGCCAAAACTATATGAATGTATATGGTATTTTATAATCCACATGCATCAACTAGTATATGTAGATAACAAGATAAAGTGGTGATTCACATAAAAGCTTACATGTTTTATTGTATATATTTACTATTACAACAACTTATATGTGGTGATTCATATTAATATAAAATAGTTTAAGTGTGATGATTTGCTAAACCCAACTTATAAAGAGTAAGGCAATCTAATATAAATAACTATAATAAAAACTTATTTATACTATACACTAGCTTATATACATATTAAAATGATGATCCATAGGTATAAAGTAGTCTTTGTGGAATAGATCTAGGTATATGACCATATATATTAACTAAGCTATCACTTATGAAATTATTGTGCTATATAATGTTTCTATGCTACATTCTTATTTCATTTTGTGCCATAGCATTGTTATATTAGTAAACTGCTAAACTAATATTATTGTGCTAGTTTTTACATTGATGCATAATTTTATGATCTTATAAACCAGCTATAAAATTGAACTGCTTATAATGATCTAATTGCTAATATTTTATAACAATTTAGTAGCAATCTGATAGCTAACATTTTATGATTTTATAACATTGATAACAATATAAGCTAATATTGTTAAGTTAAATATATTAATATTATTGGATAACATTGTTATAATTTATATGATAATATTATAATTTATCGTCAAGTTATATTATTATCAGATATTATTGTTAGAGTTATACTTTTATAAAATATTAATATCTAATTACTAATATTTTATAATGATCTAATTTCTATATCGTCTGATTTTATGATATTGTAATATCAATAGAAAAATACTTATTAGGATTATATATATTTTTAATGATAGCTGCACCTCTATATATAATCTTATCAATGAAAACAAAGATAGGTATGCATAGGTATGACATGTAACATCTTATTGAGATCTACATCACATGTGTTATAATTATTAAAAAATTATAATCTGCATAGGTATGAACATATATGTGAATATAATTTATGTAAAAGAATTAATGGAAATGATCTTGTAATAAGATATAGGAGAACATGCTTAGCCAATTATAAGAAACTACAAGTGTTTTAAAGTTATAACTATATGGAGATTCAATAGGGAAAACAAATAACCTATTGACTAGGATAATTTATTTATTAATATTCCATAAGTAATGTCTCATAATTGATAGTCAATCTATTATATCAAATGATTGTTGAAAACCTCATGAAATCCTTATTTAGATTTATAGATGTCTGGAAATGTTTTTATGCAGTATTTATCTATCAATTGAGGACATGTGTATAGTACATACTAAAAGTAGATTAATTTGTATAAATGTATATAGATATATAGTATGTATTGGTATATGGTGGTATCTACCTATAGTCCTATTAATTGTTATAAACCAAGTCATGTACTTTAGAAGAGTAGGATACCAGCTATATATGTATGCAACTCCTTAAAAAAAATGACATATAAATGAAATATAATGTTCAAATAAAACATAATTAGGATTATGAGACCTTTGATTCTTGAAATTTTTATGACTAGTTGTTTGTATTTGAGTATTTATGCTCAATAACAATGGACTATGATAATATGGGTTGCCATAGATTACCTTTTATTAGAAACTAATTATAGGAATTAGAAAATTCTAGTTTAAAAGTATAGTGTATTGAATGGTATAAACTATAACTATTATGCTAAATTATTTATGTGATAGAGAATATTGTGAGATTCATTCATATGTTTGATGGAATAAATATATGTATTTAGATTATTTCTATGCTTAGCATATTTTAAGATTGCTAGTAGGATGTATTATGTATGAATATATTGGTTATAGTATATTAACCAAATTTCACATTATTGGTACTGAGTAAGTGGTGAGATGGATTTCATGAGCTTACTAGCATCATAATGTCAGATGAAGGTAGTCTGATCAAGTGGTGTTTTTAAATTTGAATGATCGTATAGATCATTAACTATTAAAATTTTTAGCCAACATAATGTTAGTGACACATTGTCATTTCATGTGTATGATTTACATGTTTTTGCAATATATTATTAAAATAGGTTTCTTTATGGTGCATTACATGTTTTTTTTAAGAAATCATATAGCACATAGGTACTAGTTTGTCTCTCTAGATTCCCACACCATCACTATCTAGTCATCCATGAAAGGAGGGACATTTCCTGATGTGAATTGTGTGAGGAATCAATGGTTAATGGTTTGTGTGGAAAATTGATTGGATGATGCCCTCCCCACAACAATACTTATTTGGAGATGACACTTGAGATTGCTATAGATACTAGAGTTTGAAAAACTTACAATACATGGAGCTAGGTATCTTATATATATGTACATTATATTGTATTTATTATTGAAATGTTTTAATAATGAGATGTAATTACTTATTTATTGTACATTTATAGAAATGGTTGTATGTTTGTACCATCCATGCTTAGATATTTGTAATTACTTTATATATGTAGTTATGATGTGTATTTTATGATGATAGTGATCAGTAATAAATAATGTCATATGCTTATTTTATAGTTATCATAATTAGATTATTTTATATGGATCACTAATTATATTCTCATGATGTAATATAATGAAAGTATATGTTTTTATAAATTAAAAAAACATGTATTTCTAGGTAAATCTCAGTGGGGATGTTACATGTGGTATCAGAGATAAGGTTCAAACTCTAGGACCTAATGAGTCCACTAATGTTTTCATTTTTATTTGATCCTAGCCAATTTTCCACTGAGCAAGCAATAAATTTGGATCACATTCTCACAACCATTAATAAGACCAAGGATCAAATTATAGCCTTGGAACAAGTAGTTCATGGCCTTGAAAAGGAAGAACACTAGGATGAACCTGCAGAGCAATCCACTAAGCAAGAAAACCCTTAGGATGTGAGAGCTCAGGTAGATGTAGAGTTGGATAGAGATATGAAAAATGTGAATTCACCTAAGTTTTATGGAACTATTATAGGTGACAAAGCTAAATCATGGTTGATTTAGATGGATAAATATTTTGATATTTGAAACTACTCTGAGGTCACTAAAATAGTTTGGGGATATTATCAGTTGGTTGGTGAGGAAACTATATGGTGGGTCAATAAGAGGTTAGAAATAAATCTTAACTCAACCACCACTAATTTGGATCAGTTTGTGACATTATTCAAGTCATGATGGCTTCCAAATATTTAATTTGACAAGAAGCTCACATATTTATATAATCTCAAGCATTAAGACTTATCAATGAATGAGTACTAGTTCACCAAAATTTTGAAGTATGTACCTCAGTACCAGATAGATGAGAGGTTTAAGATTAGGAATTTATCATGGGATTGAAATCCCATATCGATGAAGAGGTGGATGTTTATGGACCTTCTACCATGGACCAAGTCTTCAATAAGGAAATCAAATAAGAGTAGAAGTTGAAGTCTCTTGCATATGTCAGGGACAAGTTCAAGAATTTTATTGTAAATTCTAAGTCAAATTTTAAAAATAAGAACTAGAATAAGAGGAGTGGAGATTTCAAGTAGTTCAAAAGTCAAAATTTTAAATTCAATAATGGATCAAGAAACAAGAAACTAGGCAATGGTTTCAAATGTGATGTTAAGGGAAACCAATAGGTTGATAGGAAAGGAACACCTGGAGGTTATTTCATTTGCATAGATGACTATTATGCTCATGATTTTCTTCAAGACAATTCAAATAACAAAGGTCCTATTCCTTAGTAGGGTATTTTTTAGTAGTGTATTCATACAAAAGTTGATATTCAATAAGCCAAATTTCAAGGATAACCCATATAGCTTTTAGGTACTTTGTTTGAACATCCAATTTAAATTTTGATAGATACATGTGCTACATAATTTTTTATAGATCCTGAAATTCTTAGTAAGTTTTCTATAAGAGTTGGAGTAACATCAAATACATGGTTGGTATAATATGTAAATGAATCAAATGTTATGATTGACAAGTGTTTAGTTGAAGTAGAGATTAGATTGCCTGAATTCACAATAGTAGTGGATCTATATGTAAGACCACTAGGTTCATATGATGTGATCCTAGGAGCCAAATAGATTGTGAAACATAAGGCCAATGTTCACTTCTATGTGAAGAAGGTTGATTGTCTAGATGATTTTGGAAATCAGACATAAATTCAAGGTGAGAAGAGAGAGTTGAGGCTTAGGCAAATTATTACTATGCAACTCAAGAGGTCCCAAAAAAATGGTGCCAAAATATTTATCATCAAGATAAATTAAATGGAGTATTCTAAGAAAACATCTCTCAAATATTACCCATTCCTTAGGAATTTTCATGATGTGTGTTTCATAAAAATTTCTAGGATTGCCTACTAGACGCGAGTTTGGTTTCTCTATCAATATCATACCTATATCAAAACCATAGTCTAAATCACCATATAGGATGAAAACCACTGAGTTGGTTGAATTAAAAGCTCAACTCTAGGAATTATTGTCTAAGGGGTTTATTAGGCCAAGTGTGTCACCATGGGGTGTATCAATGGTCTTTGTCAAGAAAAAGGATGGTACTCATTGAATTTGCATTGACTATAGAATTTTGAACAAGGTAACTATCAAAAACAAGTATTTGTTACCTCATATAGATGATCTTTTTGATCAAATGTAGGAAGCAATGATCTTTTCTAAGATTAATGTTAGAGAAGGATACCATCAACTGAGGATAAGGGATGAGTATACTTTGAAGACAATATTCAGAACTTGATACACGCACTATGAGTTCACAATGTTACCATTTGAGTTGATAAATATACCCACAACATTCATGAATTTCATGAACAGTGTGTTTAAGGATTATCTAGATCACTTTATTTTAGTCTTTCTTGATGATATTTTTATATACTCTAAGAATTAGGAGGAACATCTTAAACATCTATAACTAGTTTTACAGTGGTTATGAAAGCACAAGTTTTATGGTAAATTGTCTAAGTGCATATTTTTTTAAGAGAGAGTTAATAAATGGGACATATTATCTCTATAGATGGTATCTCAGTAGATCCAACAAAGATAAGAGCTAGCATGAAATGGCTAACACTAAAGATTGTTCATGATGGGATTAGCAAGCTATTACAGGAAGTTCATTCTAAATTTCCCCAAGATAGCTAATCCAATTACCTTTTTTCAATGTAAGAACCAAAGTTTTGTCTAGTCACAAAAGTGGAATTATCTTTTCAAGAATTGAAAAGAAGACTTACTTCAACACTAGTGTTAAGTATTCCTAACCCTAATGGTCAATTATTGATGATCACATATGTATCTCGGGATGGACTAGGAGGAGTCCTTATGTAGGATGACACAGTGGTAGCTTATGAATTAAGGAAGTTAAAACCCTATGACGTGAACTATGCCCCTCATAATCTAAAAATTTTAGTAATTGTGCATGCTTTGAAAGTGTGGTAGCATTACTTGTTGGGAAAACCATTTGAGCTCAAGATGGATAACTTGAGACTCAAGTACATCTTCACCCAACCAAATTTGAATGCTCATCAAAGATGTTGGATATAGTTCGTGTCTGATTATGATTTTGAGATCAACTATATCAAAGGCAAATAAAATATAATAACTGATGCCCTGAGTCATAGAAGGTACATAGTAGTTATGGATATTATCAGGAGTACTTTCAAAGATTTAGTGATTGAATTATTACCAAAAGATGAATTCTATGATTAGATTAGAAAAACATTGTATGAAAATGTTTAGAATCCTTAGTATAAAGGATTTAGATTAGAGAGTGATGGTCTTTTGCATTACAATGGAAGGATGTATGTGCTAGATCAAGAGAATATAAGGAGAATAATGATAAAATAAATACACAATGCCCCATATTTAGGACATATAAGAGTAACCAAACTCATGACAGATCTTAGAACATTGTATTTCCATAGGGGCATCAAGAAAGATGTAGTAGACTATGTGTCACATTGTCTAGAATATCAACAAGTGAAATCTGACCATGTGCATCTAGTTGGATTGTTATATCTACATGATATACCATAATGGAAGTGGCAAGAGAGTAGTATGGACTTTTTCCAAGATTTATCTATGTCATGAAATAGAAATGATATGATCTTGGTAGTAGTTGACAAACTAACCAAGGTAGCTCATTTCATATCAAGCAATTTTTTAGATGATGTACCTACTCTTTTGAAGAGATTTGTAAAGGAAGTGTATCAGTTGCATGGATTTCCTAAGAAGATCATTTCTAATCATGATATGAAGATGAATTCTAGATTGTGGGTAACTCTGAATTCAATTTTGGTATGCAACTAAACTTTAGCACTACATATCACCTAGAAACTAATGGTCAAACTGAGTAAGTAAATCAATTGTTAGAGGATCTTCTTCATATGTATTGCATGGATCAACAATACAAGTTGGAATATTATCTTCCATTTATTGATTTTTCATACAATAAATTATACTACTCAGCTTTAAAGATGGTACTAGCTCAGAAATTATATGGAAGAAGGTGTAGGACACCAATCAGTTGGGATAAGTTGGAGGATAGGGTAGTCTTTGGACTTGAGATACTTTTAAAAATGGAAGAAAAAGTTAGATTAATCATAGAAAGATTGGTCAAGGCAAATTATAGGTAGAAGAGTTATGATGATATGAAGAGAATAGATAGGTAGTTTTTAGTAGGTGATAAATTTCTCTTATGGGTTAAGTTGTATAAGATCTTGATTAAATTTAGGAAATTAATGAAATTATCACTGAGATATGTGGGACCCTTCAAGATGTTAGAAGTGGTCAATCCTATAGTGTATAGGCATGTTTTTCCACTAACCCTAACTCTTTTACATAATGTCTTCCATGTTTATTATCTTAAAAATTATATAGATGATCTTACACGTGTTGGATTGAAATGCTTTGCAAGTTCTATATCTTATGGTGGTTATGGTAGAACCAATCAGAGTAATTAACATTCATAAATTTCATTTGTGTAATAGAGAGATGTCACAATGCAAGGTCCTATGGGACCAATACTCTGATGATAGTGCTACTTGGGATGACTATGATGAGTTCTATAGGTGATTTCCACATTTATTTACTTGATTTGATACTTTATACTATGTTATTTTTTTGTTGAACAACGTTTTTATTTTATAACTTATGTTTGAATAAGAGTCATCTAGGAGGATGACTAGCTTTAGAGGGAAAGATGTTACATCTTGATTCCTCTCTAAGAAAACTGACTTTATTATCTTTGAATATGATTTGTCTATTATTTACCTAAGTTATGAGTTATATGTTGTTATGGGACAATTGAATATTGCTTTGGTTACATGATTACATTGGTATGAGTTAGCTATAGTGTATATTTTTAAATTATGGTCATGTTGATTTATTATTTTAGTAATATTTTATGATGTATATATGTCATGATGTTATGGAATAATTAACTTCTTGTCATGAGTTGGATGCAGGAGAGTTTAATCCCTTAGATCTTGATGGAGGGAGAGCATCATCAGAGAGGGTGATGTAGATAGAGATATTGGGGGACAACAAAGAAATTAGCTACAACCCTGCACACACCACATTAGTTAGTACATGTTATATGCATAATAAAATTGTTATTTTAGTGTGTTTTGATGTTATTTGTATTTAGATAGTTGTTTACACATGTTTTGATAACTTAGTTTAATGGTTATATAGAACTCATCTTGTGTGATTATGTTTATGACCATCAATGTTTTTAGATATGTAATTTGTGTAATTAGAGTAAATTTATGGTTATTGATTGACTAATTAATCATTAAGTCATTATGACATGAGAGGTGCAAATTTAATTAGTGAATATGTTTATTTTTATAACTAGAAATAAAATGAATAAAATATGATAATTAATATTTAGGAGAAAAAAAAAAGAGAAAAAAATCTTAAAATAAATAAAAATATCTACTTTAAGGCTAAGTGCCATACCCCTAAGAAACAAACAAGAAAATAAAATAAAAAATAATAATAAATAAATAAATAAATGCACCATATTCATGAAGAGGAATAAATAAATATTAAAATGGGAAATTATAAAATAGAAAGGGAGGTACACTGTATAGAGGAGGAGAGAGACACAAAGAATAGATGAGGAGAAGAAAAGATTAGTCCAACATAAGAGTGAAAAGGAGAATGAATTATGAGATAATAATTACCAGGTAGGTGCCAATGTCTTATGAAATCTCTGAACTTTTGTGTGCTTTCATAATTATAATGAACTAGTTGTATGCATATTAAATTGAATGTTTACAAAAACCAAATGGTGAATAAAAAGTGAACTGTACAAGGAAATGAACTGAATATAACTTTATTAAATATATAGAGAAGGAGGTGGATGCTTTTAAGTCACCTCTTGCAACTTAGATGAAATATCTCACATTGAATAAAATTAAAAAATAGTAAACATAATATATAAGTAAGTCACCATGTCTCATGTAGAATAGAAGTTGGAAATAATAACATATGGGATAAACTAAGATGACAAAACTATATGCATTTATACATTATTTTAATAATCTACATGCATCAACCTAGTATATGTAGATAATAAGAGAAAGTGGTGATTCACACACACACACACACACACACACACACACACACACACACACACACACACACACACACACACACACACACACACACACACACACACACACACACACACACACACACACACACACACACACACACACACACACACACACACACACATATATACACTAATCTAAGTTATGTGAATCACCACTTTCTCTTATTATCTACATATACTAGGTTGATGCATATATATATATATATATATATATATATATATATATATATATATATATAATGATTTGAATTATACATCATTTGATTTTATGATCTTGTAATATCAATGTTTGAATTATACATCATTTGATTTTATGATCTTGTAATATCAATGTGTGTGTATATATATATATATATATATATATATATATATATATAATCTTATCAACAAAAATGAAGATAAGTATGTGTGGATTGAAATCCATGTTTTTTAATTTTAGATTAGTTTATCTTTGGCTTTAGATTTGCTCAGCACAACTAGTAATTCCTTGGCACCTTTAGTAGTTCTCCTTTTAGCCCTTTCCTTTCTTGGGGCCCCTTTTCAAAAATTTGCCTAAGTATTAGCCTCTATCCACTTCTTCCACATGGTAGCCTAACACTCATTTGAATTGAGTAGGATCTTATTTCACTACAATGGAGTGAAAAATTGACATGTGACAACTCTGTGCTCTTCAAATCCTTTTCCTTTTGGGTCAGACCTCTAAGCAGTGCTATTGGCCAATCCATAAATAAATGGGTCCCACCAAGACATTTACATGATGAAAATGCTTTTAAAATGTGGTAGCCTCATGCTCACTTTAGAAATAAAGTGTCTAACTTCACCCCAGAGGAGTGATTGCTTTACACATGGTGCCCTTGCACTTAGTCTTTCCAAAGAGGTCCCCAACTTCCCCATAGAATCACCGGCACAATATGTGTCATCCTTGTTCTTATCCAAGAGCAATTTTGGTTTATTAGAATTTGGAGTAGTACCATTGGAGTGAGAAGATTAAATGGGACCCATGAGTTTGTCATAACATGAAAGATATGAGCCTTTCCACATGGCACCACTATGCTCTTCAAAGGTAAAGGTTTTCCTGTCAGAGCTTAGAGTAGTACCATTAGATGAGAGTGTAGGTCTCTCCTCATTTGTAAAACTTTTGAAACACTTTAAGCCTAGATTAAAGTGTAATTTATTTATTTCTAAGGGACCAAAGCTGAGGGGATGTAGCATAGTAGGGACAAATCTAGATATGTACACATGGCATCACTTCACTTTACCCCAACATCATGGCCTTAACAAGATAGAGTGGCTTCACAATATCCAAGATCTAGAGGCTAACTACACTCATGAGCCTAAGTTCCTCATTCAATTACAATGACATCATCATGGGTGTGAGTGCTAGGATTTATAGCTAACGATCTCATGAGAAACCATATCACCTATATATTATAGGCTCTTTACTTTTATAAGGGGTTGGTTATCATTTTATTGGTATTTTCTACTTTTGTAAATAACCATTTGTAATAGAATAGAAATTAAAAAATAGTATTTTCTCATTTGGTGACCTTAGTAGGTGATCCTCAAAGGTGTGATTGGACATTTTTGTACTGTGACCTTGAGGCCTTTCTATATTTGTTCTCAATATAACAATGAAGAAGTGATTTTATATGTTAATTTGAGTGGGAAACTATCTTTGTTTACTATCTCTTTTCTTTTGCTTATATAGTATCGATATTTTCTTTCATTGTAGATTTTAATTCATGCTTTATGCTCCTTTATGGTCTATAGTGTTTAATGGTTTGATCTATTTTATGAAATTATAGTCTAAGTTCTTTAAACCTCTCGATACATCACCTTAATTTTATTTTCAATTTTATTTAATTTTCTCTCTCCCCTTTTCACCCCTAACTTTGAATAGCTAGTTGATAAAATCCTAGAGGTTGTTTTAAAAACCACATTCAGTCCCACACCTGTAAAGCTTCCCATAGGAGGCTATTTAACCTAGAGCAAGAGTTATAGGCATCAACAATTCTTCTTTTCTAGAATGCTTGATGGGATCCAATTTACTAGTCTAATTGATTAGGATCCCAAGTTTTTAAGCTAAAGGCCTATAATAAGGCCATAGATAATAAGGAATCTGATCTTGCTAATACCACCTCTAGGGGCTCCAACTCACCAAAGGACCATAGGGTCTAACATTGTTTAGCAACAACAAATGGCTATTCAAATCCCACTGAGGAACGTCATATCTTGGGATAGTGAAAGCCCACCTATCCCTCTGACACCTCCATCTACGTGGGACCCCATTCTTGTAAATGCCTTGAAGGTGCTTCCCAAGTTCTCAGGGGATGATTTCAAGCTGTAGTAGAACATTTCCAAGATGTTTTAAACATGTGTACTATGCACTACATCGATGTGTAGAACGTAGCCTTGATGTTACTAACATCTTTAAAAATATGTGTTATTTATTGGTGTTGATCTTTGCCAACCAACTCCATCATCACTTAGGATGACGTGGGTGACAAATTCTTTGAGTGTATTAATGAAAAAGTAGATTGGTCATCCCTCCTATAACAACTAATAATCATCAAGAAATGCATGTAATAATCCATTATCAACTCCAAGACCAAGTTTTAAAAGACCTGGTAAAGGATCTCAATAAGGGCTCAACTACCAATAGGCATGGATATTGTATTATAGCCTAAAAATTTCAATTTAAACATTGTGATATGAGTTAATTTCTTGGAGGATAAATAATGTTAGATACTTATGACCTAGTAGTAAGGGCTAAAAAAAATTTGATAGATGTGGGAAAGCTACCTCTACATCCATTGATGTTAATGTTACTAAAGATATGAATACCTCCATAAGAAGAAGTCCCAAGTACCTCAAGAACCCCACCTTATATGTATGCATATCTTCCCACTCAATAAATCATGTCCACTCAATCCTCCCTAGCCATGGAGATGAATGATATGAAGATTATCTTTCAAAACTTCTCCAATTAGATAATCAATTTCAAAAGGCAAGAGGCTATGCCTCTAAAGCCCCATTTCAATAATTACCAAGAAAGGAGAGTACCATACCAATAAAACTAGTACCAAGAAAGGCAAAAGCCAAACCATCAAGCTTTGAATCATCAAGTGTTGAATCACTAGACATAGCCCATGAACTAATAGTTACAATACCTAATCCCTTGCATATAATATCACCTAATATGAATAGGGAGATAGTTTTTGGATTAAAAAACTTGGTATATGACTTTAATCCATGGCACTTCCCTTTCAATAATGCTCATGGACCCTAAAACTATCTAAGGGGCAACCTACAATAGAAGGTTTCTAAACAGTGATGATAATGGAATGCCCCTAATTTGGTCTACACATACCAATCTTTGGGAGTCAAGAATATAGTCTTGATGGCAAAAATGTATGGGATGTTCTTGAATAAGAAGAGGAAATAACCCTATAATATGCACTATTCTCTTGGATTAAAGGTGAAGATGTGGTCTACATGAGTGAATTCCCTATGCATAGAGCCCCATAAGTTCAATCAGACTACTACACTCACTCAAAGAAAATATTTTTTGAAAGCCTTAAAGTTACTACAAGGCCCACAGTGACCTTTGAGAAATTTTTGACACCTTAGCCCTCACCTATAACATATCAAAAATGGGATTAGGTGGTGCATAACAAAGCAAAATATCTTGAGGTCTCACCTTAAGGGTCATTTAATGTGGTGGAGCAATTGAAGAGGTTTCCAACCAATGTCTCCTTTTAAGATGTCCTATCAATCCTTGAGTAGAAATCTCTACTAAAAGAAGCCCTGGAAAATTAGGAAACACCCACATAGGGAAGGCCGGCTGTGGAACCCACAAAGATAAAGGGGAAAGAAGCTAGGATGAGCACACAACCCCAGATGCCATCTACATTTTTCAATACCAAAGAGGGGGTAAGTAAAACAAAACCTACCTCATTATATTTGACAATAATTATGGGGAAGAAATTATTGCATAACTCCATGATCGATTCAGGTGGGAGCACGATGGTGATGCCTAAACAAACAGTAGATGTACTATAATTAAAGTATGTGCCATTGAATAAAGGAGTGATTAAATTGGATGGGAAGAAATTTTAGACCTTAGGGATCATTAGGGTTCTTCCCCTCATGTTATATTCTTGTCCTAGTATTATTGTATCATAATACATTATAGTCATAGACATCCCACCTCTCTTTAGGTTATGTTTATCGATAGACTTCACCACCAAAATAGGTGGGTATTTATCATTAGACTAGTCCCATCTGATCCTAAGTACCAAACATGGCTCACATTTGAAAGTGTTTTCTGAACCACTACATCCTGAACAGATAATGGATGAAGTTATGACAAACTTCAAAGTAATGCACACCTTCTTCTAAAAATAGAGATGTACTACATGGAGATGCTTGAAGGATAAAATATTACATATATCAAAAGTCAAGAAGAAGAAGCCCTTTTCAATGAGTTCATTGAAAATTACCCATTCATAAAATTTGATGCCACCAACCTTTCAACCTATGTGATCCATGATGAAGACTAGGCCATTCTCGAGGTCATAAAGAAGAAAAGAGATCAAACTGAAGGATTGAAGATGAGTCCATATTCTAGACTTTGTATTTTGATGGTGCAAAATGCAAGACTGGCTCTAGATCTGACATCTAATTAACATCTCATTCTAGAGAAGAGACCCTCTGAGCATTCCAATTTTAACTTTCCTATATAAATAATGAGGTTGAATACAAGTTACAAGTCCATGGATCTAGTCTTGTCAAATGTATGGGCACCAAATAACTTAAGGTATTTGATGATTCTAAATTAGTAGTTGGTAGGTAAAGGGGTAGAAGCCATAAAGAATGTGTGTATGAGATCCTAACACCACTGTATATGGGATCTAATTTAATCCTTTGAATCCTTCAACATTCAAATCATCCCAAGGGCCATAAATGTGAGGGTTGATAGAATGGAAATGATTGGTTCCCAATTTGACCTAGTGACAAACTTGTTCACCAATGAGTAAGTAGTGTGGGTAATCATCAGGATTAATATCTTAGATAATGACCAAAACTAGTAGGTATTTGAATATGATGCTCAAATTACCATGTTCTTCTAGTAATCACGTGAATTTGTGGAGTAATTGCAGCCAAAAATTGAATAAGATTATGGGGAGAAAATCATGAAGTTAAAGACCAACAAGTTGCGAAAGTGTCTCATTACCCTAGAAAATCTTTTTAAATCTGATGATGAAAGGAATGACAAGCAAAATTTTGTAACAAATAAGGTTGTTTACTTCAAGCTTGATTTTAGGGGAGGAAAAAAACTAAAGGTTGGAAAAGAACTTCCCCATAAAGATAAATAGTGGTTGGTTTCTTTCTGGACAAATATAAAAGAGTCATCACATGGACTTATGATGACTTTAAAGGATATGACTGTAATGTCATTCAACACACTACTGACTTGGTAGAAGGAGCCAAACTAGTGTGATAGAAACAAAGGTTGGTAAACCTAAAGATCAAATCCCTGATGGCCTAAGAGCTCAAGAAAATCATTGACTCTAAGATTATATATCCAATTAGGCATTCAATTTAGGTGTCCAATCTAGTTCCTATGTGAAATAAGAGTAGAGAAATATGGTTGTACATAGATTTTCAAGATATGAATAAGGCATACTTAAATACCATTACCCCCTCCCCTCTATGGAGTAGATTCTTCAGACAGTAGTGAGTGCAAAGAAATTTTCTCTTCTAGATGGATTCTCTAGGTATAATCAGGTATGGGTGAATGAAGAGGACCAACATAAGACCACCTTCACCATGAAGTGGGGAACCTTTGCATATAAAAAGATGCCTTTCAACCTCTCTAATGTTAGGGATAAATTTCAAATAGCAATGGACATGGCCTTTAGGGGCCTAATAAATAAGATCATCATCATTTATTTGGATGAGCTCAGTATGTTTTCTAAGAATAAGGACTACTTCATCCATCTAGAGAAGGTTTTCCAAAAGTTTCAAGAATTTGGGGCATCTCTTAACGCCAAAAAATGTGTCTTTAAGGTCCCACAAGGTAAGATGCTTGGATATGTGGTATCCATAGAAGGGATCATATTGATTAAGAAAGGATAAATGTCATTAGAGACTTAGCCTTACTATTAAACAAGAAAGGAGTGTAATATTTCCTTGGAAAGATTAATTTTATTAATAAGTTTATATTTGACTTCACAGGATTAGTAAGATCGATCACAGTAATGTTGAAAAAATACCAAGCCTTCAAGTGGAATCATAAAGGAAGAGAAACATTTGATAAAATCAAGGATGCAATATCTACCATGCCCATACTGGTTAACCCTAACTTTTCTAAACATTTCATTATGTACGTCTATGGGAGTGAGCATAACCTAGTGACTGTGTTAACTCAAAAGGAAGCGGAGGGAATAAATGAGAACCCAATCATGTTCTACTCAAGAAAATTATGTGGGTATGAATTCAAATACAATTTCATATAGAGATAGGCTTTCTTCATAGTAAAGGGCCTCAAGAAGTTTAGGTACCCTTGTCGACCAACAATATTATGGTGTACATGGCACACTCTAACATCCACAAATACATCATGGAAGGAGAGATCATAGAAAAATGAGCCAACTAGATCACTAAGATCCTAGAGTAAAACATCAAGGTCAAGCCAACAAAGGTGATTAAAGGAAGAGGAATCTATGAGTACCTAGCCTAATAAATGGATGTCTCACTAGAGGAACAAGACACACATGAAGCAATCCTACTCAACCAATTCAACAATGATAGATATTAGGTAATCAATGAGATCCACTTCATGCAAACCAATTAGTATTCAGATAAACTTCCCACACATAAAAGGTGTTTCTATATATTCTAAGAGTCTAGATACATGCTAGTTTAAGGACTCTTATTCAAAAGGAACTTTGATGGAGACCTGTTCCAATGTGTTAAAAGACACCAAGCTGAGAATATTCTCTAAGACATACACTTCACTCCCATAGGTGGTCACTTGTCAGTAAAATCCACCATGACAAATATCATGCACACATGGTATTATTGGTTGACCATGTTCATAGACTACCATAAGGTAGTTAAAATTTGCCAAAAATTCTAATTCTTTATAGGGAAAGGGAAGAATTCATCCATGCCACTAAACCTAATTATGACTAATGAATCCTTTATATAATGGAGATTAGACTTAATTGGGATGATCAATCCCATCTCTAGCACTAGTCATAAGTGGATATTGATTGCCACTGACTACTTCACATGGTAGACTTAAGCAATCCCATTGAAAGAAGTGATCGATAATGTGATCCTCGACTTCTTAGAAGAACTCATGGCTAGGTTTGGCCCACCTAAGATAGTCATCTCTAATAACATGAAATCCTTATTTAGGTCTAATATTTTTAATTTTTCACTCTGTAATGGTATCTTCTTAAAATCTTCATCTAATTACTACTTGTAAGGGAATGGGTTGGCAGAGTTAACAAACAAGAATCTGATAAGATTGATCAAAAGGATGGGCTCTAAATGGTAAAGGGAGTGGTACATGCATGTGAGAATTGACCTATAAGAAAATGTCATCACTCCCAAATAGATCATAAAAACCTCCCTATATGAACTTGTATATGAGAAAGAGGTTGTCATGTTAATGTCATTAGAAATCCCCATGTTACATGTTTTGAAAGCTATTGAGATTACAAAAAATGGAGTAATAAGGATTAAGACCATAGAGATACTTAGCCTCCAAGAAGTGAGGGAGTAGGAAAGTGACACAAAAATCACTTGGTAAAAATCAGTCAATTAGTGGTTCAATAAGAAGTCATCACACCTTGGATTCAAACCCAGGGATTTAGTTCTCAAATATGATCAAAGGGCCACAAAGTTGGGCTAGCAACACAAAGTTTGATTTTGTTTGAAGAGGACCATTTTGCATCATTAATAGCAGTTAGGGGAATGATTTTTAGTTAGAAGATGAAGAGGGAAATGCATTGAAGATCCTAGTTAACAAGATCAATTTAAAACATTTTAACTAACTTGCCTACCTTCCCTTTGTAAATAATTAGCAAGTTTCCCTTTCTGTTTGTTTGTTTCTTTTCCTTTGATGTTATTTACCTTAGCTTATTTTTATATTATAAATATATTTTATAATTTTTATATCATAAATATCAACCAACCACATTTTTTTCCATTTCCATTGCCTTTTTTCTTTGAATAAGTGCCATTGGCATAATTAGCTTGTTTAGCCACCATGCATCCTCACCCTAATCCTCCCAAATCTTCAAAAAAAATTATTTGAAAGATAGTTATCTAGTTGCTTCACTTTCTATTAATGTTAGATGATCTATTTTGTGCAACTCCCCATAATGATCACCACAAATATTTTATGAGTGGCTCTTTGAGTGTATATGTTGCAGTTATCATTTATGGGTGACTGATTTCAAATTTTCCATAATGAGACCACCTAGTAGTGTCGATATATAAATACCCTCACCTCTTCTAAGCCAAATTATTGACACATTAAGATCCTCAAGGGCATTAAGCAATTGAAAAGAGTAGAGAGAGATGAGACTAGATTTGAAGGAAGAGGTGAGTAAAGAAATGTTAATCTAATTCATCACCAAGATATAGAGTGGTTATAGATCAAAATTATCTACAATGGAGGCATCTACATCTTCATCAGGAAATAAGAAGCATCCCACAAAGCAAAGAACCTATGGCTTGGGTAGTTGGGGAGACCTTCCCCCTAAATATGCTATGAACAAATCCTATGTTGTTGTTCTTGCTTGAGAAAAAGAAAAGTTACCAAATGTTAAGAAGGCACCCAGAGGAAAATAAAAATACCAAACATTGGTCATTGAATTCATGGATGATATATTTGATCCTAAGATGGCCAAGAATCTAAAAAATTTGAGAAAGGGTTCCCATGCTTGAATTCTTGAAAGGGTCTATAGGGAGGAGTATTACTCATTTAGCTACATGATGTGGGACTACATGCTAGCACAATATATGGTGCCTTATGTTCATCCATGCCCAAAGATCATTGACCTCTACATGAAAAGGTATGATACCATCACTAGCATAATAACTGGCAATGCCCATTTGAGGGTGAAAATTGGTGCAAAAATAATCAGGAAGATGATTTAGCTCCTAAGTGACCCTAAGGATAATATCTACATCATAGAGAGCCTTCAAAGTGTTGGGACTCCTAACTCTAAGAAAAGTTGTACTTATTTAGATTTTTCCTCAAGAATGACATCATGAAGATGCCTCCTCTACCCATCCCCTTGATGATATTACCCTTGCAATAGCTAAAGGATACTCTATCCATGTTAGCCTTCATCTTAGGGATTGACTCTGATGATAATGTCAATGAATTTTAGTTAGGGCCACTCTTCCTCATGACCACGATGGAGAAGGGATAGGTGTTCATGATGTATTTTGTATAATCCATTACCACATCCATGAGTGATGAGTTGGATATTTTTTTGATATTGGGTACCTTTTGATACTCATCCTTCCTCCTACATCTCATTATATACCAACATTCCTAGTTCTTCTCTTCATACCTCAATCTCAATTCCTCTAACATGGATGTGTTCCCCAATGTGGTGACCCTAGTCACTGTATGGACCCACATAATATCTATCATTGAAGACTACTAAAAAAATTTCGAGCTCTTTATAGCTCCAATTCTTATTGACCTCAACATAGATGCCCTTTCATTTAGAATGATGCATGAGCATTTTTCATGGCTCACCAGGAGCAGGGTCTAAGTTGATTGGTTCTGGGGAACCCATTTCAAATTCATCCAAGTGCATGGGTTTTAAGAACCCTTTTATCTCCCACATATGTTAATAGATAGGACCTTAGCCTTAGATTTGGATTTCCAACTTGATGTGGTGGACTTCATCTATGGAACAAGGAAGAAGAAGAAGGATCTATATGATGTCCCTTTTATAAGAGATGACATCACATTGGTAAAGAGGTAGTAGGGATACCTACTCATGACCAAGTTATTAGATCTTGGAATTTATTTAATATATGATAGATGGAACTATGATCCAAATGGATAAATAGCATCCTTAAATATTACTAGTGCTCCCAAGCATCAAAATCAGCCATATCTAGAATATAGGAGGTTGCCCATGAAAGACATCCTCAAAAATTATGTGGATCTTTCTTATATCTCATTGGATGCCCTTCAACCATGGGAGTCCTTCTATGATACGGTCTAGGTATATGACCTATCAAAAAAATTATCAAAGGGGATGAGGAAATAACTTGCCTAGTTAGATTGGAGTGAAGAAAAAATAGACGACTTTACATACATACTGTAATTATGATGCTAAAGACATAGATGAGACCGTCGGAAATATTTTGGATGAGAATCATCCATAGGAGGGCCTAATATAACTAGAATCCTCCCCTAAGATAGAGATAGGAGGAGAAGAAGAGGAATAAAAAGATACCCTTGGGCAATGAATGGGGGTTTCACCACAACAGAAGGAGGTGGAGGTCTTGGAAATTCATAAGCCTTCAACTTGGCCACCTACCCTATCCCCATATCTCATATCCTCATAATAGTAATAAGCCCCCTCCAAGTACCTCATGACTGGTTCAATCTAGTACAAGTATCTTAAGGCACCCAAATCCAACCCTCCATCAGAACCTACATAGAAGATGATTCACTTAGTAGATCCGCTTCTTTCCACCTCTACCTACCTCATTGCCTCCACATCTCCATCCACCATCTTGCCTAAGGTTGTAGCACCCTCTACTACCTAGCTAATTACTTCCCTAGCACCATTCTCCTCCTCATCTTCTCAACCCATCATCAAACTCTCACCATTTTCTTATATAGTCTTGATCTTGTCTCACATACCTTTTCTAACCCATCCACCTTTATCATCCACCTCATCCTCCATTTTGGTACAATAGCCATTCACCTCACCCTATAGACTCTTGCCTTTCTTTCCTTCTACTCTCACCCTCCATTCACTCACCTCTATAGGGACAGGGTCAATTGATTCACAATATAAAGTGACCATTCCATTTGTGATGTTATAGGGAATCCCCTTTATAGGGGAGAGCATTCAAGTACTAGAGTAATACCATCAGTATATGGATCTGGTAAGGAGGGCCGACGAGGATTAAATGGATTAAAAAAAGTAGAAAGCATGCCAAGGCCCCTACATAGACTCACATATGATTTTTCTAAAACCCTACACAAAAATATATCATTATTGCTCATCTAGACCCTTGAGTATTCAATCCTCAAGAATAGATGCAACCAAGGGATTATACCATACAAATTATCAGCCTCAATCTTAGCTAGGCTAGACACACTAACAGGGTCAATCTGATGAAGGAAACATAGAATTATGTAATCATATACTACATGAATGATATGATACCCCACATTAATCCTAAAGCTAAGGCCAAAGATGTGGATCTTGACAAAGCAAGGTCTGACGTGTAGAGATGCATCTCTAGTGAGATCTTCTAGGTGGAAGCCAACCTATGAGTGGCCACTAAAAACAAGTTGTAGGAAAGAGAGTCTAAACTAGCAAAGGCCCACCAAAATATCTAAGATTATAATCAAGCTTTTCAATAATTACAGTGGTAGGCACAATAGGATTCCTTAATCAAGGACTAGGAAATTAAGAAATTAAAGAATGACCTCACCACCCATTTGTAGGCCATAGAAATCCTCCCTATGGTCCAATAGCTATACAAATATTACTAGGAAAGGATTAAGATCATGGTCATAAAACTAAAGCCAGCCCTCAACATCATCGCAAACTCTTATAATTTGAGCTCATAAGTGAGCACATCCATTGATTAGGTCCTCACCTTTATGGCTCCTGAGGTCTTAGATTTCCAACTCCCCATCCAAAAAATCTAGAACACTTCAAACAAGATGCTATAGGTAGTAGGGGTGGCTGACCATAAGCAAGTGATGGCAAAGTTCAATGAGTTTCTATGCTACAAAAAGGCAACCAAAAAGTGTAAGGTATTCCTTAATTCCTTAGAGTAGGTGGTCCAAGATAGGTGGAGGCACATTGACTAACTAGTACAATTGGGACTCCCCTCCCCTTTCTTAGTAGATAACAACATCCTTCTTGAATACTAGATCAAAGCACTATTAGAATAAAAGTAGAATGATTAGACCATTTTTTTGGCTCTCAGTCAGTCACCTAATATCTTTGAAGTGGAGAAGATATTACAACTGCTCTCTCATCTTGAATTCCAAATGCTAGTAGTTGTTTAGGGTTTGGGAAGCATCTCTTTCAAAGAGATTATTTATCTGATAGATCCTTCAAGGATCTTAAGAAGAAGACCCAACTCAAGGAGGAAGAATGAATGCATTTATAGGTGGATCTTAAAAAATTATAAGATCACGAGCCTTCATCCTATTTTGAAATTTTGCCTTGACTAGTTTTTGAATGAGAGTTTTGGTTCTCTAATCCATAGGTAGATGCCCCTATGAGTCACCAAGAACTATTGATTAAAATCCATGTTTTGATATTATGGAGTAGTTCATCTTTGGCTTTGGATTTTCTAGTTGTAACTAGTAGTTCCTTGGCACCTTCAATAGTTCTCCTTTTAACCCCTTCTTTTCTTGGGGCCTCTTTTCAAAATTTTGACTAGGTATCAACCTCCATCCACTTCTTCCATATGGCATCCTATCATTCATTCAGCTTGAAGAGGATCTCATTTCACTCTAATGGAGCACCAACTCAACATATGATAGCCTCGCACTCTTTTGAGCCTTTTCCTTTTGGTTCAGACCTCCAAGCAATGATATTGGCCATTCAATAAATAAATGGGGCCCACCAAGCTATTTACATGATGAACATGTTTTCAACATGTGGCACCCTAATGCTCACTTTATAAAGGAAGTTCCTAACTTCACCCCATAGGAGTGCCTACTTTACACATGGCACCCCTACACTCATTCTTGCCAAAGAAGTCCCCAACTTCCCTAGAGAAGTGTCAACTTGACATGTGTCATCCTCACACTTATCAAAGAGTAGTTTTGGTCTACCATAATTTGGAGTAGTGCCATTAGATTTAAAAGATTAAATGGGACCCACCAATTGGTTGTAACAAGAAAGAGATGAGCCTTTCCATGATGTGCCACTATGCTCTTCAAAGGCAAAGGTTCTCCTGTTAGAGCTTAGAACAACACCATTAGATGAGAGTGTGGGTCCCTCCTCTTTAGTAAAACTTTTGAAACACTTTAAGCCTATCGTAAAGTGTAATATATTGATTTCTAATGGGCCAAGGTTGAGGTAATGTGGCATAATAGAGACAAATCTAGAGATGTACATGTGGCATCACTTTACTTCACCCCAACATTGTGGCCTTAACAAGATAGAGTGGTTGTGCAATATCTAAGATCTAAAGGATAACTGTACTCATGAGTCTGAGTTCCTCATTCAGATATAATGACATCATTCTAGGCATGATTACCAGGGTTTCTAGGTGGTAATCTTGTGAGAAGCTATCTCACTTATATATTTTAGGCTCTTTCCTTTTGGAAGGGGCTGGTTATCATTTTACTAGTATTTACTACTTTTATAAACAAGCATTTGTAATAGAATATAAATAATAATAATTAGTATTTTCTCATTTGGTGATCATAGAAGGTGTTCCTCAAAGGTGTGATTGGACATTTTTGCATTATGACCTTGAGGCCTTTCTATATTCTGTTCTAATCTAACAATGAAGAGTAAGTGATGTTCTGTGTCAATTTGAGTGGGAAACTATCTCTATCTGCTATCTCTTTTATTCTACTTCTATAGTATCAATCTTTGATTTCATTATATATCTTAATTCATGCTTTATGATCCTTTATGGTTTGTAGTGTTTAATGTATTTTATGCAATTATAGTCTAAGTTCTTTAAATCTCTTGATGCATCACCTTAGATAGTTTTATTTTCTTTTCTCTTTCCCTTTTTCACCTCCAACTTCGAATGAAGAGCTAGATTCTAAAATCCTAGATGTTGTTTTATAGATCACATTCGGTCCCATAGCTACAAAGCTTCTTATAGGAGGTTGTTTAACCTAGAGTGAGAGTTTTAAGCATCAACAATATCCATAGGTATGACATGTAACATCTTATTGAGTTCTGCATCACATGTGTTATATATATTAAAAAGCTACAATCTACATAGGTATGCACATATATATGTGAATAGAGTTTATGTAAAATAATCAACAAAATTGATCTTGTAATAGGATATATTCTAGAACATGCTTATCTAGTTATAAGAAACTATGAGTGTTTGAAAGTTATAACTATATGGTGATTTGATAGGGAAGGCAAATAACCTGTTGAGTAGGATCATTTTTTTATTAATATTTTGGAAGTAATATGTTTCATAATTGATATTCAATATATTCTATCAAATGATTGTAAAAAAACTCATGAAATCCTTATTTAGAGTTATAGATGACTATAGACATTTATATGCAGTATTTATTTATCAATTGAGGACATGTGTATAGTACATACTGAAAGTGGATTAATTTGTAAAGATGTATATGAATATATAATATGTATTGGTATATGGTTGTATATGCCTATATTCATATTAATTGTTATAAATTAAGTCATGGAATTTGAAAGAGTAGGACACCAACTATATATGTACATAGCTGCCTAAATAAAAAGATGTATAAATGAAAGATCATGTTCAAATAAAACATATCTAGGATTATAGGACTTTTGATTATTGGAATTGTTATGATGGTTGTTAGTATTTGAGTAGTTGTGCTCAAGAACAATGGATATGATAATATGGGTTGTCATAGAGTGCCTTTTATTGGGAAACTACTTATAGGAATTAAAAAATTCTATTTTAAAGATATAGTGTACCAGATGGAATAAACTATAATTATTATGTTAAATTATTTATGTGATAGATAATATTATGAGATTAATCCATATGTTTGATGGAATAAATGTATGCATTTAGATTATTCATATGCTTAGCATGTTTTATAATTGTGAGTAGGATGTAATTTATATGAATCTATTGGTTATACTATGTTAGCCAAATCTTGCATTATTGTTACTGAGTAAGTAGTGAGACAGATTTCACTAGCTTATTAGCATCACAATGTCAAATGAAGGTAATCTGATCAAGTGGTATGTTTGAATTTGAACGATCCTATAGATCATTAACTATTGAAAACTTTGGCTAAAGTAATGTTAGTGAGACATTTTCATTTCATGTGTATGATTTACATGCTTGTGTGATATATTTTTAGAATAGGTTTCTTTATGGTATGCCACATATTTGTTTTTAAGAAATCATACAACACACAGGGATTAGCTTGTCTCTCTAGATATCTACACTGTCACTATCTACTCATCCATAAAGGGAGGACCATTTCTTGATGGGAATTATGTGGGGGATCGATGGTCTATGGTTGGTGTGAAAAAGCACTTGGATGATGCTCTCCCACCCCATATATGTGTGTGTGTGTCTCTACATTGTATTGTTTTTATTATTGACATGTTATCATGATGAGTTGTAATTACTTATTGATTATACATTGATAACAATGGCTATATGTTTGTACCAGCCATGGCTAGACATCTATAATTACTTTCTATATTCAGTTATGATGTGTTTCTTATGATGATAGTGATCATTGATGAATATTGTTGTATGATTATTTTATAGTTATTATACTTAGAGTAATTTATATGGATCACTCATTATATTCTCATAGTGTAATCTAATGAAAGTATATGTTATTTAAATTTTTAAAAAATCATGTATTTCTAGGTAGATCCCAGTGGGGATGTTACACCACGGAGCTAAGAATGATAAAAGTGTGAATAATACCTAATTTAGACCAATAATCAACAAACAAGGGAACCTAATATCATCCTAATTTACAACCGATAAATTCCTAGGGGCCATTTTTAGGTGTCTACAAATCTAAGAAATTATTATAATAAAAAATATATTAATATTAGGTATTTGAATGGGGATTTGGCATTATATGTTTCCCATACTAGCTCATAACTTTGGTCTAAAGCATTTATCAATTAGAAAGATAAAACAAAATTATGAAAGGCCAAAATTACTCTACAAAACTAGAAAATTTACAATGTAAAGTAATGAATAAAGAGTGAAAATACTACTCCAACAAACTGAAAACAAAAAATAAAAAAATAAAAAAAAAAATAAAAATAAAAAGGGTATGCATCCAATAAAAAATATGTAGAAAAAAAAAATTCTTTGATATCTCAAAAATATCATCATATCCACAAGCATGTCATGAGGTCATTTCCATCTCAATCTTGAACAAGAAACAAGGTTATTGCAATAAGTAATCCTTCAAGTGTAGAGAATTATGGAAGAAAAATATTTGAATAAATATTAGCAAAGATCAAAAATATCCCAAAATAAAATATCCAAGCATCTATGATCCTCATAAGCCACAAAGGTTTGAAGAGTTACATGAGTCTTAGAAGAGGGAAAAAAACACCTTAATCTTATAAAAAATAATTCTCAATGATGCTAGTTAGAAAAATATTGAGGATCCAAAGGAGACACTCTCCTTCCCTTCATTCATAAAAACCCTAGGGTTATGGTTTTCTCTGCATGGGTGTGACTCTGAGGAGTGCAACTCTGAAGGCATTGTGTGTCAGGGTTGAAGGGAGTTGGGGGCATGACTCCTTTAGAAGATAGCCTAGTGTTTTCATGGTTTGTATATGGAAAAACAAAGATATTTTATGCTATAGTGGCTCTATGCTCATGGTGGTTCTCTTTAACAGTGATGATATTGTATTTGGTTGTGGCTAACATCTACCAGTGTGAAGGAAGCAATTGATGTAGTTTATAACCACGATAGTGATTTTGGTATTCCATATTATCTTGAAATCTATTTAAATATGTTTCAATAAACTAGGGGTTTTCTAGTTATAATGCATATGAGGGATTGGATCACTCATGAGATTCTTAGAGTGAGCCTACAGAGGTAGTACCTATAGACCTAGTATGCAACTAGACCACCTTTAGACCCTGCTTAGCCTAATGAGGCATCATGATCTATTGTCAAGGCATATGAAGGATGTTTGACATTTTTTGAGCATGTGAGATGTTGTTTGAGCATGTAAGTGAAGTGGAGAGTGAATGAAAAGAGGCTTGAAGGTCAGTTTCAAGGCCTAATGAAGTTTACAGGTCAAGAACTAAGCAAAGAGAGAAATGGTGGCCAAATGAGGTATGAGATTCAAACTTCAAGATAAGAATGAGCATGCGAGTATTGTCAATGGTGTGATGGATTTTTTTAGGTGTGTTGACCAATTTTGAGGTTAATGTTTGCAAGAAAAGGCATGAAACATGGTTTTGAGGTCTCTCATGTGCACAGAATGAAGGATTCTCAACTTGAGAATGAATTACAAGTGTTTTTTGGTAGGTGTAACCTCCATATGGGAACCTGATATATTTAGGAGAGATGGGGAAGGGTATTATCTAAGTTCTCTAGACATTAGTTTTGAAATGAGGGACAATCCTTTATGAATAATCGTTAACACCAGAAACAATGTTAACCCTCTCTAAAGCCCTAACAATGACCCAATATGAAAGATATTATTATAAAGTGCTCATAATGGATTTAAATTTCTATTTAACTTATATGATGTTTCATTTAAATCTCAAAATCACCTCTAGGGGTGATTGGTTTGTCAAGTGAGTAAGTGGACCCTCCAGGAAAGACCATGTTTCTCGAAGATATATTGTAGTAGTTAGAGTTGAACAAGTCAAAGTTGCTAAATGAATAGAGGAAAAATATTGAGACTTTTATTTTATGTCCATGGTGATTTATGAGTAGGTTATATCTGTTAGGTGTGTTAAACTAGTCATACAAGTTGACCAGTCGCTAATAGGCTTAATGGTGCAAATAGTGAGAAACCTAGGTAGAAGTGAGAAAGTGATTAGGGATTGTCATCATGGATTAGGGATGAATCCAATTTCATGGAGAAATTTTTAAATAATTTTAATACATTTTCAAATTGGACATGAATTTTGGAGCTTAGTGGAAATGATGAAAATTTTGTTCATAAGTTCACCTGTCTTGTTCAAATGAGACAGTGAGATACAAGACTTTGAGATTGGTCTAAAATTCTAATATTTACATTTGAATATATTATATATCTATCTTAAAATGGTATAATGACATCATAAGATAATATAAATTCATTTTATGTCTCTAAAAGTAGTCCTACAAGTGTTTAATGTCATTATTTCCATGATTGTGTTTTAAGGCTAGTTGGCAATTATGATTGATCTACTTGTAGAAAAGGATTGAGTCATTTTTCCCTGAGTTGTGAAGTATAAAGCACATGGTAATGACTCTAAGCTCATTTATCTTATATATATGTGGATTTTTTCCATGGTTGTTTTTAAAAATTATGTTTATGATTTAGTTGTTCTAGACAAACATTTTGGGTATGCACAAGCCTAGTTGTGAATAGTGCTAATGGCATGCTTCAAGTGGTGGTTGGAGCTAAAAAGTGTCATGAACCTAATATGAGATTATTAGGTTTATATTTGAGTGACATATGATATTTTAATTCCATGAGAGTAGTTTTAACATTTTTCAAGGAGTTCAAAGGGTAACATATGCTAATGAAAGCCTAATTAAATTTGGTCTCCTTAAGGCCTAAAAGGGGTTTTGGTCCCATATGATATGACTGACCTATTTTAATGTTTGATTAATGTTTTTTTAAATTATTAACACCTATTTTATAAAATATAAGTGTTCAAGTGTGTATGGATGACCAAGATGTGTATGAGCAAGAGTCTAGTATAAAAACAAGGCTTAATAGGCCTAACTGACTATTTAGAGAATGAGTGAGTTAAATTGAATGATATAGAACTTTGAATAGATGAAGGAGGTATTTTATACTATCATAATGGTGTAGATAAACCATTATGAATATTTGACAAGGTTATTATGTATGAAAATAAAGGTTAGATGACCTAATCAAGTCAAGAAGAGGGCTAGTTGAGTGAAGAGGCCTAGAAGGCAGTTTGAGATGGATAAGAGTGTGAAGAGTTGAAAAGTTGGTCATCATATATTGATTGAGAAACAATTTCATCAAAAAAATCAAATGGTTGAGTTGGTACTGAGTCATATAGGGGTTTGGTTCTTCCTTGCAAATAGGTGCTTGTTAAAGCCTAGCCAAGTGAGTGGTTGGATAGTTGGGGTTGGTGCTCCATATTAAGTTGGTGCTTCACTAAATATTGATGTTTTTACTATTGGATTGTAGTCAATTTTCAAATATCAATGGGTTTTCTTTCCCTTGAGGTTTTCTCACTCATATATGTGTTTCTTGTGCTATGTTCATGTGAATGAATCTTTATGCATTACAATATATGTGTATTTCTTTGATGGTTCAAGGAATGTTAAAGTACATGTAAAATAAAGTTTTAAAAGACTGATTCACCATCCCCCCTCTTAGTAGTTATGTTTCCAACACAATATTACCATATAAGTGCACTATGAAATATATCCTACAACACTAATCTCAAAGTCCTAGAATACTCTAACATTAGGATTTCAAACATGGAGGTGATATGCATATAACTACTCAAGATAAGTGAATCAAGTTACTTATACACTTGAAAATAGACCAATATACTTGACATCACTTTATGTGACTTTCTAGAGTGGAAACAACTTGCATCAAAAATGGAAGGATTGAGAGAAAACAAGGATAGATGTCAATCACTTGACTTTTCACTATACATCACTTCACATACTTAGAAAATATAGTTTGTGAACTCAAAACCAAATTACATATCTTATTTTGGCAAATTATAATATCAAACCAGTAGGGCTTCACCATACTAGGAGTGGAATTAGCATATAAGAGCCAAAATGGCTTGCATTTATAGAATGTGAGAAGAGAGCAAAGAAAATGGAGCTCAAGGATCATAATGCCACATGTTAAGGTATGAAAAGTAGTTATATATTATATTAATGAAGTGGATAATATTTGTATATAAGTTATTCTTGGACAAATGTCCACTTGAAGCATGGCAACTCTCCAAAACTGGCATAAAGTCTTCAAATGGCCTTCTTGAAACTACCTTGATTATGGAGCATCTTTTGACTGCTCAAAACTAGACTAGGGAGAGTGGACACATGTGAAATATCTAAGGGGGGTTATAAACAATATTCAACCATAATCAAATCCATCCCTAACTACTATCCATCTTTTGGACACTTTGACTCACCATCTGTAGTCATTCATTAGACGTCTTTCGCTCATTCTTCACATTTTTCATCCAAATGTCCTTTAGTTTCTCAATAAAATCCATGTAAGATATGTTGTGACACCTATATAATACCACTCTACCTTCCATTCCATGAGGTAGACTTTTAAAATACCCCTAATTAGACTTCTCATCTCTTCACTTGGCAGTCACTCTTCATGTTCACTATTTGTCTAAGACTACCTGAGATGAACAAGTTAGCAAAGGACCATTTGTGAAAAATTGTGACAATAAATGGATATAAGGAGTTTGGACAAGTCCAACTTGACCTACCCAAATGATTCTCCTTCTTCAAAACTACTCTATACCTATAAAACACACAAATCTTATAAGAAACTCTATTTTCACCCCATTCATACAAGTAGGGTACATACCAACCTAATAAGGAGCTTGAGTGAGTTTTATACAATTCCAAAACCATTTCCAGACTATACTAACCCCTTGACATGCATATTCTTTCCTATCTTCTTCATCAAGTCTTTGACAAGGGTTTAGGAGGGTTTTAGCATGTTTAGACTATTAGTGTTTGTTTATAAAAACTAGAAATTCAATATATGAAAAAATTTCACTAAAATAAAGTGTATGACCTCCTTCAACTTTAATCAACTCCTTGGGTCTCCATGCAATGTGTCGGTACATGTGTGAACAGTTGAAGTTGGTCCTTCGAGTTATTGAGTGCATTCTAGACATATCTGAGGTGAAATAAGCCAAATTTGACCAAATTGTGTAATTAACCTATAATACAATGGTTTCAAACAACCTTATAACTCACCCTAAAGGTCATAAATGGGATTAAATTGTTCATATGTTATTACAAGTGGATTTATACCCCATTAGGTCCTTAGGCCTAGTCCTAGGCCTAATAGGCATGACTATGTTCATGGCCTATAACCACCTCTGAGTTGTTTCTCAATATTTTAGGTCCTCTTCTATGTTTTTTCATGCTAAAAATAACTCCCCACACCATTTAAATTCTTTAAGACTTCTCATATTGTCCTCCCACCATTCACTTACCAAGCCTACAAGCATGTTTACCTTGGAGATCCCTCTATCTGAGACAAAAAGGAGGGCACTTCTCTTATTTTCTCAAGAAAATGGGATTATGGGAGACTTAAATAGGTCATAAAGACGTTATGTACCAAATTTCATAGTTTGGTTATGTCTCCAACACCTTCTACACCTCAAATCCCTCAAGACTAGTCTGTGTAACATTAACTATGTGCAGAGTCAATAACTACTTGTGTATGACTTTGAAAATATAGCTTAGTATCTACCCCTATCATCTAATAATCTCATGAGTAATGTTAATACCATTATGAAGGTAGTCTCAAACATGTTCAACACCCTATACCTATGCTAACTCTCTCAATTTACCTTTCTACTTGGCTAGGTTTGGTTTGCAGACTTAATTAGACAGTAGGTGTTTTTACCTTATGAAAATAAGGTTCCTATAGATGAAAGTTTGCATTTTAGCCATGACTTAGGTCATTCTTGAAATATATAAGATCATTTCATAGTTGAGACTATTCACATTATGCTTTAGGGGTAAGCCAACACCTAAACATGTCTATTGTCAATATCCTGCCAGTCTACAATTCACTATAGATGACCATTCTAAGAGAAAAGGGACCCCCTTAGGTGGCTTTTCATGTTGGAACATGGATTTAAATGCATTAGGATATTATTGAAGTATTTGAAATCATCATAATACCTAAACCTATCCATATCATGCCCTAAGCCATGTTAACATCCAAATTGTCATGCTCTAATATGTTACCACTCTACAATCAGCTTGTAGGTGCCCTTTTAAGAATAAAAGAGACCCTTGTGGGTGCTTACCTATGTCTCAACATGGTTTTCTAGTCCATTAGATTACCCTTTGAGGTCATAGATCATCTCTTATTCAAATACAATCAATTATCATGAGGGATATGCTACCATCATGTTATTGTTGCACTGAAAGGTCATTTGAGCTTAAAACACTGTAGATTATACTGAACATCTACAGTGAGAATTTTATTAATATGGAAGTCTATATACACAACCTTATCTTGACCAAACAACCATTCTCTTTGGTCAAGGCCTTGCTCCCATGTTTGAACTACATGATGAAGCACTTAGGATTATGTAGACCTCGGGACATTCTAATGTGGGAAGACCAAATATAAAGCAGAATCCATGTTTTAGAAATATTAAGGTAATATGTCCCTAAAGCACTTTCTCAACTTGTGGACATAGGATTCATGTCTACCTTTCATCTTGTGATTCCACCATTGTTACTAGGGCATTCTTCATGTTCTCAAACCTCAATGAAGGTTTCAAACAAGCTCAAACACTTGTACTCCAATTTGCTCAACCTTTGTGGAGACTTCATGTAGGTGTACATTCAGATACAAGATTGTGAAGGTAAGGTATTTGATTGTGTTTATCAAACTAGTTCTCACAACTAGTTTTCTCACCTTTGAATGGTTCAAACTCAATGATTCCATCTTGGGAATATCTTCAACACTTTAAAATCATCCTATCTTACCATCATTATTGTGCAAGACTCAACTCCCCTTGACTGTAGGTGTTGGTCATGTGAAAAATTGATTATGTGTAACCTTTAAGCCTTGCAGAAGCCTTGAGACAAAGACCTCCATGAAGGGTAACTGATCTCCATTCTTGTGAGAGGTTGAAAATAACATTTTATCTCTATCTTGAAGACACTTCCATCAAAATGACTCTGCAATAAGTGAAAACATTGTCTGTAGACTACCAATGAAGTCTTCTTAGCAAGATGAGAGTGATCATGTCAACTCCTTCACACCACACATGCAAACCTAAAAAATAACCATGTGAGAAGGATCGTCACACTCCTCATAGTCACTTACAATAACTAGTTCATACAAACCAATCCAAATAGAAAGGAAACTTAAAGGGTATGGGGATGAGTAGGCAGAAAAGAGTCACTAGCACTCTAAGCAATAGTTCATAAAGCACAAGCAACCAATGTTTTAACTATCACCATAAATTGGAAGTATACAAAGAGTAATATCATCCCTCGGAATCATTTGACCCAACTCAACTCCTTTTGGCCGTACTATGCAAATATCAATTGATTATTTCTACTTTTCTAGGAGAGCGATGAAAGAATAAAATGGTTTTATGCCATTTTTGAGATTTTCAAGGTTGCTTAAGCATGGAAATGAGTTTAGGGGACTTGAAAGGTAACTTTAGAAGTCTTCCCACATGTAAAATCTTATGCACAAGCCATACAATCAACTAAAAACTACCTCTTCTCAATTGTTGTCTTGATTGCAATGTAGCACCTGCAAGATTTTAGTTATGAAACTATCTATCCGACATCTACTGGTCCACATGGGATGCTAAAGAACACATTGACACACTTTTCCTTTATGGTAAATCATACAAGTCTATTAAATGGCCTTAAAATGATCCCTAGAATGACATAAGACTATCTAGGACAAATATGACAAAACTAAAACACTACATTGACCCCATTAAAACATTGGGATACATACAAGACCCTATTAGACCCCTATATCAAGTTTTAAACTATAGGGGGTTGACCAATTTTGACTTGTGGTCAAAATAGTCAACAAGGGCATGACTCCTCTAGAAGATAGCCTAGTGTTTTCATGGTTTGGTTGTGGCAGAACAAAGTAATGTTATGCTATAGTGGCTCTGTGCTCATGGTGGTTCATGGTGGTTCTCTTTAATAGTGGTGATAGTTTGCTTGGTTGTGGATAACAACTTTCAATGTGAAGGAGGTAGTTGTTGTAGTCTACAACTGCAATAGTGACTTTGATCTTCCCTATTGTCTTTTAGTTTAGTTAGTTATGTTTCAAACAACTAGGGGTTCATTTGAAAATGGTTTTAGTGGTGATGGTGGTGGAAATTTTGTAGTCTTGACATTTTGTCGTTGACTGTGTCTTTTTTCAATGACGACGGTGGTAGCTTAGTGGCATCAACTGCTCTATTTCTAACCTTTATTAGTATTCTATTTTTTAGGATTTATTCCTAGATTTTGTCTTTTGGGTTTTGTTCAACCTATATAGTTGCTTCAAGGACACAATATTGATCTTACACTTGCTTGACTTTACTTGAATAACAAGAAAGATAAAGACTATACTATATATTCCTATCGATCACTTTATTGTGTAACCTTTTATACTTTATTATTTTTTTAATAATAAATTAACCTCAAACATTTCAATGATAAAAATAATTCTCAATTTTAAATTCTATAAAATAAATACAACAAATACATCTATCAAAAATATGATGATTTATCTCTATATAAAAATGATATAAATGAACTCCGAATTGTCGATGAAACCCACAAATTGCAAAGTAATTAGAAATTATTAATATCTTAAATTGAGTGAGAGACGAGATCTTTGAGAGGTGAGATTGACGTAAATATTTGGGATATGTCAAATTGAGATTTGATCTCGTAATGCATATAACATAATATACGATCATAATAATATATCTTAATGCCTCCATAAGGAATCAAATATTTTTGGAAATTTTAAACCACGGTACATGAATAAATTAATTAGGTCAAAGGTTCATATGGTGTCCCAAAAAACATGCTTCACTTTGTTTGGAAGCAAATGAATGCCAAAGAAACCATGTGGAACGTGGAATAAACTATGACAACTTTGGCTTTAATCTATGTTGGGGACAGAGGATTTACAATTTTGAAGTTTCCATTTCCAGACCTATTTGAGAAAAGAATTCTACACAAAGAGGAGCTTGCCTTGATTTAAGAATTTGGTTTACATCATCATGTAAGTATAAATAAGATTAATTGGTAATAATATAGTAAAATCAGATTTAAATATAGAAAATAATTATTTATATATAATAATAAGATAGGAAGGGATGATTTAAGAAAAATATTTGATTTGTCATGAATTTGGAGACAAATATCATAAATTAATAATATAGAACATGGTCAAACAACAAAGCAAATAAATTCTTTAAAAATTATAGTAAATATAGTCTTCTCAAAAGTGTGAATGTGTTTTTACAAAAATGATAGTGTACCCTTAAAATAAGTAAAATATGATTTGATTTTTTTTATAGCTTTAGGGCTCTGAAAACCCGACTCAGTTTTCCAAAATTTCACACAACAAAAAACTCAAATATTAGATTCATATCAATGAGATCAACATAACATTAAAAAAAGTCAACTAAATGATCAAACAAAAGAAAAATACTTAAAATACTAGAGTCATGCCAAACATATAGAAGGCACTAAGACAATGAAGTCATATGAAGCACATACAAAACACGTCAAACACACTAAAGACACACCATCCTGAGAAAAATCAAGCTTATTTAAATATGATAAAATATGTTGTTATTTTAAGCAGGGGAATTTAATAAGCATTAAGAAGATATGTAACAAGTATAGAGTCGTGCATGCTCTCTCTCTCTCTCTCTCTCTCTCTCTCTCTCTCTCTCTCTCTCTCTCTCTCTCTCTCTCTCTCTCTCTCTCTCTCTCTCTCTCTCTCTCTCTCACACACACACACACACACACACACACACACACACACACACACATGCACACACACATCAAGTAGTATAAAGCATGTGAATCACATAAATGTCAACATCAAATTTTGTTTCAAGTCCCCTTTTTATAATGTATTTTCTTTATTTAGTCATGCTTGTTACACTTGTGTATAATTATTTGCCTTTGGAATTTTTTCTATCCCACACTACTCTTAATTTAGTCCTTAAGCATTCCAAATCCATCTAAAACTTCTCTAAATTTATTTATTCTCAGTCTTAAGCCCAATTATACACATCTTTATGTACTACTCAAATGATGCACCTTTATTTATTTAATATAGGATCAACAATCATGTCAATCCTACCTTAGGTGAGAATGATGGGCATGCCATTCATGTCCTCCATCATTTTATGGTTTTATTTTCCTTGTAGCTTGTTACATGTGCATTGGTTTTTGGTTATTTCTATTTTAACCATCATTTCACTAAATTTGGATGTATTCTTAAGAATCTAGACTTAATAGTATTATCACTTTTAGTTTTATAATTGTTAAAAATTAATTTATATATTGTTATTATTAATTTTTAACTAGTGGGATCATCATCATCATCAACTAGTGTGATAATGGATTCCATTAAAGCTATTATTTTATTATTGGATTCCAACTAATGTGGAAGTAGATTCCAATTATATCTTAATTTATTTCACTTTTAATTCCATATTTAGAGGAAATGGGCCAATACTTTAGCATGGACCAATAATTTAAATGGGTGGAGGGTAAATGCAAGATAATGGGGGACAAAAGTGGGGTCCTAACATGTATGTGTTCTAGATATCAATATTTAAACTTATAAAAAAATTTAGAGACACTTTTTTTGAGAAAATGAATAAATTTATGCATTGAATTTCATATGTGGATAGAGTAAATATCTAAGATTGTTGAGAATATATGTATGTGTGTGTGTGTACACACACACACACACACACACACACACACACACACACACACACACACACACATGTATGTATGTATGTATGTAATTTTACAAATCAAGAAAGATATAAAATTGAAACTACAAGTGTACGAACACAATGTTTTGACCTTAGCTTCATGAAAATAAATTTTAGTACTAACACCATAAAATTTAAGAACTAATGTATCTCTTGTACCCACACCTCCAAGGATAATATGATGAACACAAAAGTATTTGATTGAAATAGATGGGAATATTTTAGTATATATGGAAAGTAAAATGTCAAAAAAAATAGTTAAACCTCATGCTCAACTTGTATGAGAATACATTTGAGAATAAACCCCATACATAATGATGTCAACTATTTTTTGAATTGATGAAAATGCGAAAAAGTGCCATGTGATGCATATTTTATGGTTAAGAACAAATAATCTAGAGGAAATAAATAATGCACTAGTAAGTATTCTAAGCAATGCATTTCATGCAATAGATAAAAAAAATAGATATAAAATATTAATGTGGTAAAATATGAGTAATAACAAAGTCTAAAATGAGTTAATCAATAATTAGAGGTGGTATTCTTACTCAAACAAGTATAAGCCCGAACTTGAATGGGAAAAACTCTAATTAAAGCTGTAAAAAGAAGAAAAGACTTGATGACCCTTTAATCATAGATTGTTGGGAATTTAATGGTAGATTAACATGAAAAAACAAACTATGAGTTGAAAGAAAAAGACATTTGATTGATTTTTTTGGCATGACAATACAAGGGTCTCACCTAATATAATATATGATGTTAAAAGAAGAAAAGGTTCAAAAAACCATGATCTACATGCAAAACATTTCTCAAACTTGACCTAAACATAATTATATATAAATATAATTGAAAAAGTAATGGGAAATTGATAATTAGTTAAAGGCCATTTGAGATGTTCATGCATTTTTATGATAAAATAAACCAAACATGCACTAGTTGTTTTTGTTGTAGGATACATGTTGAATTATATATATATATTTTTTATTTTTTTGTCATATATGTTATAATTTACATATTGACTAGATTATTTATAAATTTGTGGTGGCTTCTCCACATAAACCATCAATAGAGTTAGTACGAATTATTTTGTGTCAAAGACCCAAAGAGTTTTTTTGCCAAAAATTATTAGATTGAATATTTAACACTTGTGGTGGCTTCTCAAATTCAACCATCTGTATACATGAAGAAATTTCACATGGATTTGAAAAGTAAATAATTGATTTTAAGTGGTACAAATATGTAAATCATATATTAAAATATGGAAAAGAGTCATCAAGATGTGAGTTGGTTATGACCCAAGTATTTGTATTTGATTTCTTATTTGAATTCAAGAATAATATTGTTTACCAATATGCAAGACACACAAACACCAAGAAAAAATGTTACATAATCAATGTAATATTTTCAAGGATAAATTCACATTTGGGATCATATTTTTAGTTGTGGAGATTGATAAAAATTGTACACAAAAACCACAAAATGAGGTTCAATCCCAATATTATAATTCAATTCAAGTTGGAATTTTTGTGTATATTAAACTCAAATATGAACTTGATATCACTGAGTATAATGAAAATATTTTGAGGGAGTATAAATTTTACATGATCCAAACCGTTCTTACATTAATATACCCATATATATGTGTTTGCAAGTTTTTCATTGATTTGTTGTGCCATTCAAAAGATACACATTATAATGAACAAATTTTGATCCCTAAAACAAAATTTGGCTACAAAAGAAAACAAACCACCATTTATCCCTCATAATGAATGTGATAGAATCCTAGACCAAGTGATTATAGGACTCCCACATGTAATCATAGGAGTTGATAGTTTGTCTCTACCCTTCATAGTTTACCTACAATTGTTGTGGAAATTTCATTCCATTTTCCCAATTAAGAATTATAAGATTCTCTTCAAGAATGTGTATGATCACTGGAAAGTCTCTACTCTAGGGACTTATGAAGTAATAACAAAGACTATTCATATGTTTATAGACCCATATAGAGTTTCCACAAATATGGTTTTCCAATTGAGCATATGAGTCAAAATATACACTTTTTATTGACCAAAAATTGGTCCCAGAAGATAGATTTATCTGTAAGAGAAAATGTGATGTCATTTCTCCTCATAAAGAGTGGGAGAGAATCCTATATGTTATGCTTAGAGGAATCATCCATGAAACTATATGAGTTGATGGTTCATCTATACCCCTCATTTTGTTCTTATAATGGTTGTGCAAAGTTTGATATTTTCCCCCTTAAGAATGAGAAGATTCTCTTCAGGGATGCATCCAACCACCAAAAAGCCTCAACTCATGACAAAATTGGAGGGCATAAAAATGACATTCATACACTTATACACCCATATGGATGTGTCTGCATATACGGTTCATTGATTAGGTGTAAAAGTCAAAATATTTATGTAATATTAACTAAATTTTTGTCCCTAAAGAGAGATTTGGTTTCAAGAGAAAGCATTCCACCATTTATGCCTCATCATGTGTGGAAGATAATATTCTATGGGGGTACTCAAATTAATCTCCCATGAAATTTTAGGAGTTGATTTTTCATCTCTACACCCTTGGTTTTCCTACAATGGTTATGTAAATTTCATTTCATTTTTATCCTTAAGAATGAGATGATTCTCTTCAGGGATGTATCTAATTTACTACAAGGTTTAGACTTTGGGGCTTGATGGAAGGTATACGAAGGATATTCATACATTTATATGCCCATCAAGATATGTCTAAGAAGATAATTTGGTGATTATGTGAATGATTCAAAAGATATGCATTATAATGACCAATTTTTAGTTCTTAAAGCGAGATTTAAATATTATAAGAAAATTTCCATTGTTTCTCCCTTATTTTGAGTGGGAGATAATCCTCTTATAAGTACTCAGAGGACTCATCCATGCAACTTTAGGAGCTAAAATTTTTTCTCTACCACTCATGGTTTACCTATAATGGTTGTCCAACTTCCATCCCCTTTTTCCCCTTAAGATTAAGGAAAATATTATGTTTATATGCTCATATGTATATGTCTAAGAATATAGTTAGTTTATTGGGTGCATAATTTAAAATATACGCATTTTACTATCCAACCTTAGTCCCTAAAACAATATTTTACTATGAGAGAAAACATGTCATTGTTTATTCCTCATTACAAGTGGGAGATAATACTCTAGGGGTTGATTAAAAGACTCTCTAACGTAAATATTAAAGATGAAGGTTCATCTCTACCACTCACAATTTTATTTTAATGTTTACACAAATTTCATTCCATTTTACCTCTTACGAATGAAAAGATTCTCTTTAGTGATGTGTCTATCCACCTAAAATTTTTGACTCTAGGGGTTGATGAAGGGCAAACTAATGTTATTCTTATGTTTACACATACCCAATGGGTTTGTGATTATGGTTCATTAATTGGACACGCTAGTAGGTTGACATAATAAAAACCTCTAGGGGTGCTTAGAGGACTTCTACGTGGAACTTCAGGAGCTTATGATTCATTTATATGGGTGTTCATAAATGATGTACATTAAAATATTGATGTATGCTAATTAAATACACACATGATATAGAGTGAAATGTATTATTCATATTTAGTAGGGGAAAGGGGGGAATCCACCAAAATTTTAATGTTTTTCTCACACACTCTTAAAATTCTACACCTTAAAAACATTATATGAAATGTTACCAAGTGAAGATTTCTAAGCCATACCAAAATTTTAAATCTTGTACCACTATCCACACTATCCTTTAATTCACTTTCATAAAATTACCATTTCTATCATTTATCTTAACATGCATAAGAGTAATTTATCTAAACCTATTTCATGTCTCATTAGTATAACTCTTCATTCCACTATGCCACTCTACAACTAGTCACCTTATGTTTGGGAGGACACAATAATTCGTATATTTTTTTAACTCCATAACTATTTTTATTTTTACAAAACTTATTCTCAATATCACAACTCATTTGTTGCATGTATAGTGCTTTTAAATTTTGGTTTAGAATTAGAGTTCATTAGAAATTATTTGGTCCTTCATTTGATAACTCCTCTACCTCTAAATCAAAAAAATATAATGCATCCATGAAATATATGTTTGTTAAACTTAAAAAGGAAATAAAATTTATATTTTTTGTAAAGTGTTTGGATATAGATTTTATGCCGATAATCATACTTACCAACTCCTCCACCTTGAAATCAAAGCAATGTGGTGCAATCATAAGATCTATGTTTGTCAAGATAAAAAAGAAAAAGAAAATTCTAAATTTTCAAAGTGATTATATATATATATATATATATATATATATATATATATATATATATATATCCCCAATAATATCATTCTTAAAATTACAATAAGTGGAATAGTTTTTTCTTTAATTAAATTCATTTTGATATTAATTGCATACATTTTGATATTAATTTAATACAACAACAAAAAATAATAATGACATGTAAGAAATAAATATGTATAAACAAATTACAATAGTGCATGACTCATAGATATGTTAGATATTATATATGTACATCTAAATTATATGCCATAATGACATACAAAATGAGCCATATCGGCATAGAATATAGACCATATTGATATATAAAATGGGCAATATATGGACAAAGTGGGCCATATAAGAATATAATGTGGAATTATTAAGTGTAAAAAACTATCCATATCGACATACAAAATAAGTTATGCCTACATCTACCATAACACTATAACTAGCTCTCTTGTTACTTAGTGCCTCCAAATAAATTGTGCCTCATCACCATATATGTAGAACTTGGGGTGTTAGATGTCTCATTACAGGGAGAGAATATCCTCTCAACTTGTGAAGGATCGAAGGTCTATGACACAATGTCAAAAAATTATTATGGATGCAAAACATAAAAATTAGAAAATAATACATTAAAATGATATATGAAAAATTATAGAGTTTCCAAGAACAAAATTTTACAACAAGGTGATTCTAGACTTACTGCATTCCACCTAGAGGTGTGCATAGTTATGTATGAACTCAAATATATCAATGCTATTAAATGCTATGGAACATACATATAGGTTTATATCTATGTGCACATAAATATAAACACACATGATTTAGTATAAAATACTTCAAAATTAATAGTTCAATCCTATAATCAATTTGGTCATAGATATAAGGAATATATTCTCTCTCTCCATAGATTAAAAGGTATCTCATATGTTACAACTATAACCAACAAGGTCACATAGCCAAGAACTACAATAGAAAAAGCCTAAATCATAAAATATAGAAAATACTTTTCCTATATAATTTGTATCCTCCCTATGGTTTATAATATATATGAATCATAAATATTATAGTGTGATAATATTATTATTTAATATCTTTGTGTATTCAAGAATTCAATATGAGTTATGTTTTTTCTATGTTTGACTTCAATTTACTCCAATATGTGGTATCATAGTAGGTGATTGTCATTATCTATGAGAATCATCTGATGAGCTTTTCCTTTATCTAGTTTATGGATGCTTGCACTAGTATAAATAAACTTCGATTGGTTCTTCATCTCCTATATTCTAACTCATTTCTCCTTTGAAGGAGAGGGGGATCCAATAGAGGACCCACTACAAGAAAGAAATAACACTAACAACTGAAAGAAGCAAAAGACTTTGCTTCTATCCCAAGGGGAATCCGAGGAGTGCATAGGCCAAACGACTCAGGAGACTAAATTTTTTTAACAACAGATGTCCCAAAAGAGAATCCATTGAATAACATATTATCATTACTTGAAGTTAAAAAAGATATTTTTTCTATATGTTCTCACCAGTGTTTATCTCTGAATCAGGTGGTACTGGAGAGATACTAGATCTTATGATACAACTGTAAATTTAATCATAAGTTATAGTGATCAAAGTGGGGTACACACATCATCTCTCATCATTTAAAAAAAATTGAAAGAGGTTAATCATGAATCAATTAAAATTAAACCTAATAATTTAACAAGTTAACAATTGACTTTCTCAACTAGAATGTAGGGTACTGCAATGATAATCAAAGACTTAATAACATAATCCAAACTAGGTGGGGTACCAAAAAATATTAGTTATTTTATATACAAAAAATGAAATAATTCAAATATTAATCAATTAAATAAACATAATAAAATATAAAATTAATATTCCTTTACATACATAAACAAACTATAATATATTACTTATGTGAATACATACGTTGAATCAAATAAGTTGTTGGGTACCTAAAATATTAATTATTATCTATTAAAAATAAATGAAACAATACAAATATTAATCAATTAAGTAAACATATTAACATATAAAATATTCCTTTACAACTATAAACAAACTATAATATATTGCCTATGTGAATATGTAGGGTGAATTAGATAAGTCATGCATATCTCATTGTGTGTTGACTTGAAGTGGTGAAACAACTAAAGATGGCATATACTATTTCATATTAGTGTCTTAAGGTGCTAAATAAACTTCACATGGAATATATTATTTTTTACTAGTGTCCATAAGTGTTGAATCAACTATGATTCCATATACTCTTGCCTACTATGTCCTATATAAATAAGCATATAATCTTTGTGTATATGATTATTGTATTTAAAAATGTAACCCTTGTATGTATAACATAAAAAAGTGGTTCAGTACACTTCCTCCCACATGATGTGAAATGATATATATGAAATATATTATTCCTGATAATTGTGCCACCACATGAATCACCAATAATAGGAAGGACACTACTAAATGTTCCACCACCTATAACATGTTTACAAGTCATTAGTGTATGCATCCCATGATTAATAATGACATATGTGAGACTAATAACTACCTCATGGATATCCATCTATGTAATATGATTCAATATTTTGAGGATGAAAGTATGTGTTATTGTCATTCTATTTATATGTGGGTGATTTTGGTAGTTTTGGTCCTTCTTGGGATTAGGTCTATTAAGTGAGGACCTGTCTCTCCTACCTTGGGATGCCTCCATGTAAAAATAATATGGGATTTATTAGAGAACAAACTCATAATAAATATTTATCAAAAATACATTGGAACATCATTTTTATTGCATGAAGTCTCATCGAACACCATACACCACCTATTTCATTTTTTAGATCTCTACATGAGCACACCAATTTATATGTTTTAACCTTGTAAGACTTAAAAACTATAAATCATATGTTTTTTAAAGAGTTTAATAGACTAAATTAGGTAAATAAGATGCAATAAATTCAACCATTGATTTATTATAGAATTCACTAGCTTTGAATTTTCTAAGAATAGTAATAAATAGTGCAAGAAAGAACTAGCTAGAGAACAATTGAGATGGATGATTTGGGTGATGTAAACTAAGGTTGAAGTTGGTCTAAGAGTTGAAAACTAGATCCTTGTGTCACAATCCCTCTTAGATAGAGGTACCATAATTGAATTGTAATGTCATTATTAGAAATGTGGTGGTAGTGTCTTCTATGCAGGATTGTCCTGAGCTTCTAGGTGTACCTATGTCTGGATCTCTAAGGTTTGTTCCTACATGCATGAGTTTTGAAACCCTATATTTTTCATGTAATGATTTATTTAGTAATCAAACCCTAATTATCTATGTAGCTAGGGCATTTAATTGACATTAGCTAAAAAGCATGTTTGCTAGTAGGGTAGGTTGGACATCCTCAACACCCCATTATGAAGAGAGTTGCCTATATACCAATACTATGAGGAAGGATCATGCCAAATTTAGTTCTCCTCATCTAAGTATTGGTGCGTGCAAGTTAAGATAGTATGATAGTGTCTTTGAATGCCTTGAATATAATTGAGATTGGATATTTGGGTAATCTAAGCTTAGGACTATTGTAGATGGTAGTATGCAGAAGTAGGGTAGAATAGGGATTGATAACCTTAATTGTACACAATGTGTTCTAAGTTTGAATGTGTATTTTTACATCTAATTTCCATCCAATAGTTAGAGGGATAAAATTCATGTATATATACTATTTTAATGCTTATGTAGGTGATAAAAGAGGTCTAGGTTGACCCTAGGAAGTTTTAGTTTTGAAAAGATATCTATTTGGAGAAAAGAAAGGTAAAGTAAATTAACACCATTTTGAGGATACTAGCACCATGTTGAATTAGTTTTCTTATTATGGCACTAATGTCTAGATATCATAACACTAGGCATGAAGGGTTAGGATCAAGAAATGAGGGTCTAGGATTTCCTTAGAGATGACTATGGATGACTGTAACCTACACAAAGGTTGTATAGTGTGATAATAGGCTCTAAGATAGGGATAGGTATTTTCAAGTAGCACTCTTAGCACTGAAATACCAATTTTAAGTTATTATATTATCCCCCCCACTTTATTATATAAATGTGACAAATTGAAATGAATAAGATAAAGGAAAAAGATGCATAACTAGACTTACCTAAGAGGTGAAGCTTTTGAAGCTAGGTCTGGGTATGTGAAGCATGATCCAATGCATGTCCTACAAGTGAAACATGAAAAAATAAATCCCTACTTAAGATATATCAAAATCAAAAGACTAAATTAAGTAAATAAGTAAAATTGAGTAAAATTAGGTAAAGAGATAGGAGAGAAGAAAGGAACAAATACACCTCACTATGTACATGAACTAATAAATGAACTTGGTGACAACCTCTCTCTCTCTCTCTCTCTCTCTCTCTCTCTCTCTATCTTTGTGTGTGTATAGTGATCAATCAATGAATAACTTTGACTGAGATTATTTATTTCTCAATCCTCATATGTGGGTGGCTCAAAAACTCAATCTGGTTTTGAATCCATCATTGCCCACCCCTGCTTGGTGAATCATGACCTATGAATAACTTGGATTTAATTTATGGTGTGTCCAACTCTCTCATGTAGTTGGATCAATAACTCAAATAGGCTATGACTCTATCATCTACCACCTATGTGTAGTAGATGTATCTGAAACTAAACTGTGATAAGTAACTATAAATATCTAATTGGGTATATTTAATTAGGTATGTCAGCTTTGTATCCACTTAGGTACATTAGGAGTCTTTAGGCCACTTAGGAATGCCAAATACTATATATGAAGCAAGGCATGAAACTAGTGTGCAACCTAGAATATGATGTCGGGTATATACAACATAGATAATGACATGTAATTTGTCATTCCATTTGATCAATTGGTGTGTACATAGCATACATAAACATTGTGTCATGTACATGCCCTCAAATTTGATATCTAAGCATATGGATTCTATATTGAGTTGTAATAATTTATATCTAGGTATCTAAATTGAATATGAGAATGGTCATGTCATGCATGATGACCCATAACTAAGAGAATTAGTATGAATATGAGCTGAACTAGTATGAATCTGAGCTGAATTAGTATAAGTCTAAGAAAAACTAAGTAAAACTAATAAATCTATAATTGAATATGTGTAAAATTATATTGTAAATGTTGTACTTTTCTATTCAATATGTGTTTTTATAAAACTAAGGCTACTAAATACTAGAACCATATCTTAGATAGTAAAGCCATGTGGCACTAGTGTCCTTCTAGTCTAATTTCTATGCAACTGTATTGATTTTTATGTTAGTGTTTTCCACTATGTTTCCCAGAGTCTAATTTTCTATAATTAGAACCTGTGTGATGAAAATGTATTATGAATGCAATACATGAACCTGATCTCTATGACAAACCTTTATTAATTCCCCCTCTTTTAAGGGGGATTTTTTAGTCACTTCATGTTGTTTATCATATGATTCTTTACATTATTCTAAGGCAATCACACACAATCACATTGATTCCACATGATAATTTTTCACTCAATGACACCATTCAAACTTGATCACAATTACCACACTTGTTAGTAATTAGCACGATATTTTTAAGTGTCATATTCACATCATGTTGTAGCTTCACAAATTTTCACAAATTTTCAAAGGAAATTTTAACTTAGCTATTTAGTGTCATGTGACACATTTTTTCATAATTACAACTTTTACATTTAAAGATAATTTCATGCAGAGCCTAGACTTGGAAAGTTGTGAAGCCATCATAATTTGTCAATTATTATCAACACATTTAATCATGGATTCATATATTATTAACAAAGGAATTTTAAACAAGTTTATGGGTATGTGATCATATCACATGTCACCATGCATCAAGACCCAATGCCATGTGGAAACATTTTGTATCATCACAACATCAAATAAATATGCAATATATGTTAATGTTTATGCCCCTATGAGAATGTGACCTTATTAAAATATGCCATTTGTCTTCATTTTTGGGGTCTTTATAGTGAAGTGTTACACTTTACAAACTTTGACTCAATTGTTAGGTACCACTTTTCAGCATAAAATTTATTCTTAGGAAAATTAAACTTCATTTTCAAATATTTAGTAGAAGGCTAAGACTATGCAAAAGGGTGCCACATAGCATCAAATGCAAATAAAAGATATGCAATGGCACCTAGCTATCAAATGCCCAAGACCCGGACAAACATGTTAGCTTGTGAACACATAATTAAAATTGATAATTTCATTACATGTCAAAACTTGAAATCCACATATGTTATGGTAATATGTAGATAATTCATGCCATAATTTATGGGATTTGAAGGATGAGACATTGATTGATCATGGGAGAGCCATTATTTCCTTAAATCTTTGTAATAAAATTAAATGCATTCTATATGGTCTCATAAAATATTTATAAAACATGCATTTAAATATGATATTTTGACTATGTTCCCATGTTCTATAAGATAAAATTTTGTAAACATTGTAAAGGTTGCTCGACATGATAGTTAACTTGTTAGCTAGCTAGTTGGTTAAGAGGGGGAGTTTTTCTAATAAGTATGAAAGAGAACTTTGAAATTATTTAGAATGTTCATGAAATTTTATTTATTTTATTCTTTATCCATTATAGATTAATTCCAAGTGTTTTTGAGTTTTAATTAATTACCATAAAGATTCATATGTTTTGTTATGAGTTGGTTATAATGTGTAATTGTGCTATTATGATTATTTCAGTTATTTAAAATTTAATCTATTAATGTTTTAGCTAGATCTGATGACTATTATTTTCTTAAAAAAATTGAATATTTATATAATTTTTATGGAAGAATGTGAAAAATAATTATACTTATAATCAATTTATCTTGAAAATAAATAATGTTGAGATTCACTCACAATTAGGTTTTTCCATAGACTCTTGCTCTATGTTTTTTATATCTGAGTGCATCACAAGATTTGTAAAATTTTGCTTCATTTTAATTAAACCTCAATTATTTTTTATTAATAAAAATATTTACTCAACAAAAATATAAAATTTATTTTATACTCTACCCTTCACTTATATTTTCACTTTTATTCAATCTTTACCCTATGCTTCTTTCCCATTTATATTTTTTTATGAAATCTAATTATTATGTTATAACATCACTATAAATATGCATCCTAGGGTATTTTTTTGACCACTTGGGTGAATATACCTCGTTTGGATACATGTCACATGCTATTATTCTATGTAGACTATGTAGGTGATTCAAAACCTGCAATTCATGCCCTATACAAATTAACCTTAGTCATAAAATGAGAGGGTGAAAAACCATGAGGTATTTGGTGTGTCTAAAACCCACATCAACACACCATTGGATGAAATTTAAAAAATAAATGCATCTCAATAGTGTAAGACATTTCCCATTCATGATTGTTCCTATTCTAGCGAAAAACATTTAAAATGATATAAAATTTGAGATTTAGATGATATTTTTTATTGAAACCTATGGAAAATATAATCACCAATCAATTAGAATACCTCAAAAAATAAAAAAATATTATGGAGGGCCCAAATTTATAGACATACCCAAATTATATCTTACCAAGCCAAAAAAGTCATTGAATATGCATCTATCATTGTCCTTTGGCCTATCCTTATCTAATTTTATTTATTGTGTATGACATTTTCTTAATGAAAGTCAACCCAACTAAGTTAATTAGATTTCAACACTCCATTAGCCAAATTTTAACCTATCTAGAGAGTGGTATTCACCAAGAACTGTGATATTGTATTCTCTTAGAGTCACATTATTCTCTAGATCTTATGAATGCATAATTCAAAACCCTCAATGAGCACTACGAGGAAGCCTAACTATATTAGCATACACAAAACCAACTACTTAAACCAAATCATCTCATTCCATAACCTCAAAAAAATAGACCAAATCATGTATATCATCCTATTCCATGAGTTCATCTACATAAAAATAATCTATTAGATCAATACTGCACACCAACCCATCAATTTATTAGTTGTCTTGGCTAGATCTCAAGAAGTCTAGTACATGAGGAAATCCAATTCACATTTTTTATATACACTAACCATCCAATAATTGAAAATAATTATCAATAATGGTTGCACCCATCTAACATTGAATGAGGTAAAAATAAATTTGATCAAAGAATAAACAAAATGAGGTGTGTAAGTTAGACCATGATGGATTTTAAGGAGATCAGAAAAAACAAAGATAATCATTGTGAGACCATGATCCTATGTTATTTGAGGTACTAAATATGTTGAATTTAAAGTTTTAAGATATTTATAGGATAAATGGTTTGTATAAATATGTAAAGTAAGAAATTATTTATGATAGTGCATATGTAGTTCCAAATTAAAACTTAAGTTAGGGAAAATAAATTAATATTAGAACATATTAAGAATTGTGGTGATAATTACACTCAAACTGCCATGAATAATGATAATATATATGTCATTATAATAAGGATGGATTATATATAAGGAGGAAATAATACAAATCTTTCTATTTGTATATTATATGGGTAGATAGGGCACCATCACAATGAGTATCCTCTCAAAATGAGTTATGTGAGTTGTGTTGCACCTAGGATCATGACACTACAAATTATAGTTTATTATATCATTATGTGAATCAAATAATAACTCATGTTATATATTTTATAAATCCAAGACTCATGAAAATAATAAATAGAGGCCTTTATAAGACCTAAAGATGATATTAAATCCAAATTTTATTTATAGACATTGTTTAGTAACCACCATAAACAAAACCAATAACAATATCAAAATACATAGATATGTCTTAGTATGGAGGTTGGGCTCCATAATAATTGTAACATAAAATAAATTGGCCCCTCCATCACTATAATATTAGATAGGGTGGGTTCCACTATGATGTAAAATACAGGGTGGGCTCCATCTTCATAACAATAATAGCTATGTTGGGAAACACCTTTTAAAAATTATAAGTCAAATTGGCACCTTTGTCACCTCAGAGGTAGTATGAGAGATACCATAACCAATCACAAGGATGGGATTAATCACATAGAAAATTAATAGAATGAGATCACATATAGGGAAATTAATAGACACAAGAACCCAACACCTATTACTTGTGTGGTGAGATGAGTCACATTGCAAGAAATTTCCCAAGAAATCCACAATGAGAAGCCTAATGTGTTTATTTTAAAATCTTAGGAAAATAAAACAAACATTTAAAGGAGTAATGATTCATATAGTTTGTCACTTATAATAACCACAAAGATTGAGGCATTCTTCCACTAGAACATATGATAATGAATGAGGAAAACAAACTATTAAAATCAATATAAACTAAGGATGTGAATGGTAAAGATGTTGCAACAAAATAATCACAATTGTATGGATAAATTTCATAGTCTATTATAGGATGGAGTGTTGAGTTGTTTAACATATATTTATAAATTGATAAATGAGTTGCATGATGAGGATATTTCTTGAAATATTAACAATTTACTATACAACTTATTGGAGTGCATAAATAATGGGCATGAGAGACTAGATAAAAATGTCATGATATGTGAAAATAAATCATATTGGAAGATTCAAGGTAGATAATTTTAGTTTTGATATTGGAAGCACCATTAAAATTATTGGTGTAGGATATTTATTATTCTATTTGTTTATTAAGTGGATTATACCTACATATTTAGCTTTAGCTTACTTAGATGTGATAAAGAGGTTAAGTGGGTGAAAGGGAGAGTTCCACCTAGATTTCAACTAAGTGCCACTATGAGTTATCCTATGAGTTCCATAGTGAGTTACACTTAGTTCCATAGTGATTTCTCATGTGAGTTAACTCCCCCTACTCCTATATATTCCTCTTCACTAGGCTATTGTAAAATAACAAAGAATGGAATTAGTTGATTTATTTTGTGTGTGTATAGTGAAGTTTTCATGGTTGTAGTAATGATCTCTTAGAGAGATCTTGGTTGAATATTTTTGTTAACTCTTTCATGGTATCAGATCTTCTTTCAAACCATCATTACTCAACAAAGGCCATAATTTTGGATCTGTTATTGTGTTGGCGACACATTCTTTTTTTGAGAGATTTGTTGTGTAATCTTATTGTATTCATCCCTTTGTCCAAAAAGATGAAAGCATGACTATTTTGTTTTTTCATAAGCCCCATGACTAATTGAAAGGTGTTTGCAAGGATTTTGGATGGGGGATAGAGGAATGTTTTCTATTGAAATCTTGAGTAAATATTCTATTTTATATTCTTTGTAAATTATCAAGATAACTTTTATAGATTTGAATGCTTCATTTGTATATTTCTTAATAATTATCCTTGGATTTTGTTTACTTCATGTTAGTTGAGGATTAGGTAAAAATTAGGTATTCGACTTTTGAGAGATCTTATCTATATTCAATTTTTCTATTAAGCATTTGAAAACAAATTAAATTCTATTTTTATTTAAATAGATTTTTTTTCTTTTAATAGGCTATCTTATTTTAATTTTTGGCCCTAAGTGAGATTAATCTTTCACTTGAGAGTTCATATAGGTAAGAAGAAGAGGTATTTTTGACTTTTGTTGACTTGAGGAGGTCGGTAGTTCTATTCTAATTCCAATGAGTGTTTATATAACTATTTTTTTATTGCATACCTTGGATCATTTAAACTTTTTGTGCAAATTTAATTAAAATAGGCCATTAATAATGAGAAATTGATTGTGTAATAACTTTTGATCGGTACCTTAAAATTGAGTACCATTTTTTATAAAAATTATTTATTTGTAATTTCCCACACATTGGTCCTATTTTTACTATAAAATCACTAAATCTATAAAGTGCCATATTCATTGGAGATTTCTTATGTTATGAGCCCTACTAATTTTTACATTGTACTTCATGCACCAATTAATCACATATAGATACATTTTTTGATGTGCTCGATATCCATATTCTAAGCATGCACTTATAGGTTGTCATTTTTGGTAGTTTATCATTTCAGGTCTGTTTTTTCTTATATGATGACTTTTTTTGCCATTTACCTCACTCTTCCATTAGCCCACAACATGTTCTATTCTACTTTGTGCATTGACACCTTGACACACTTATAGTTTATTTCATTTCTCCATCAAAGACCCTTTCTTGTCACCTTACCTTATTCTATGGAGACACTTTTCTGCTCCTTTATTTTTTAGAGCATCTCTCATATTACTTGATGGATTCTTTGATAAGTCCACAATTTCTTTGTTTGGAGCTATTCTAGTGAAACCCAATGTCTTCCTTATTTTCATTTGGTGTTTATTGGGATATATTATATTTGTATTGAGTTATAAATTACCATGATGGGATTTGTTGATTCATTCTTTTCTACCTTCATGCATTTTTGTGATCTATGTCAGGCACCTTTTCACTTCTTCAATTTCTTGTCTCTTCCATCACCACCAGAGCCATCCTCTTTGAGAGATTTTATCTATATTTTTGACACAACTTTTTGATAGTATCTAAAAACATATGGATCTATTCTAGTGCATATAGTATTATCATGTTCAGTGTGTGAGTAGTGGATTTGGACCACTCATGTAAATCTTTTTCATTCTCCAACCCACCTAAGCTATTCTTAAGGTGGGGAGGGTTGTTGGTTTAGGGGGTTTTAGTCCTACCTTATCTCTTTTGGGAGGATTTTTTTTCCACTAGGTTTTCTCATTTTAATCCACTTTTTGAGAGTTGCATTGCACATGGGTACATCATTAGGCCTTGTTGTTGGGACCCATTTTTTATTTTTTGCCAACCTAAGCTAAGCTTAAGGCGGGGTGGGCGAGGGGGGGGGATAGTGTTGGTTTAGGATATTTATTATTCCATTTTTTTAAATAAATTTATGATCCCTACACATTTAACTTTAGCTTACTTAGGTGTGCTAAAGAGGTTAAGTGGGTGAGAGTGTGAGTCCCACCTAGAGTTCCACTTAGATTTCAATTGAGTGCCATTATGAATTATTTTATGAGTTATAAATTACATTATAATTAGTTTCACATTGAGTTATCCTATGAGTTAACTCCCCATACTCTTATATATTCCTCTTCACAAGGATATTATAAAATAACAAAGAATGGAATATAGTTGATGTATTATGTGTGTGTATGGTGAAACTTTTATGGTTGTAGTAATGATCTCTTAGAAAGATCTTAGATGAATATTTTTCTTAACTCTTTCAAAGATGATCCCAAGATCCACTTGAGAAGTGATTGGCGGGCCTGCACTAAGTTACAATCCCATGAATTTAAGCTTAGTATATTATATTTATGTTAAGCCTATTATAAGGATGGAATGTGTTTTAGATAAAGGTGTCCAAATTCACCTTATGAGGGGATTTTTATTTTGTTGATAAGAATAAAAATTATACCCACTACCCAACACTAATTGGGAAAAAATGGGTTTACATTGGTAACATGATTGTCAACACATTAGATAATCTACTAGAAGCTTAAAAATAAAATTTAATTATCATCATACCTTTGAAATATTAAGAATTTAAGCCCTACATGATACCCAAGGATCAATCCTATCTATATGCACATATGCGAAATGATTGGTTTAATGTGGATGTATATCAAAAATGATAAACAATACATGTGTTTAATCTATTTTGAATTGAATGACTCAAAATAATATATCTAAATTATTGAGACTGATATGCATTAAAATATAATAAATGATGGCAAAAATATATTTAAAGAATTGGAAATTAGCTAAACATAGTAAATTGAAAAAAAATATGTAAACCTCCCTCGAACTAATTATATGTTGATTGTACAAGCTGAATATAACTAAAAAGTGGTTGAAGAGACTTGAAACTGAGTCACATTTGAAAATAGAATTTAATATTTTCTAGGACAAGGTCATGTTATGATGACAAAGGTGCACTATATCCTTGTTTGTTTACCATGGCTATGTGCCAATTTACCGTGCAAATTAGTTTTTAATCTAAATGTGTGTGTGTGTCTATTTATATTTAATATTTTATTTTTGAGGCTGATTTAATATATGAGAGACTTGTGAAATTAAAATCTTGGCTCAAAAATATAAACCAAATGAGCATTAAATGCAAAAATGGGGATGTAGGGTAAGGGTAATATATAAGCTATCCTAAAAAATCCCTGTGTAATATGTGTGCTTCCTACATAGCCTAAATGATCCTCAAGATGATGTAGTTATCCTTCTTAGATGTGTGTGCGTGATCATAAATAAAATGCTATATTATCTTTCACCTATGATTACCCTCGACACAAGCATTAAAATTATGTATTCATATTTTATCCTTATTGTCACCAAAATATAAAACTCTAAAATATTATTTTTTGCATTATCATGTTACTTTAATTGAAATAATCATGTTTGGCATGGAACACTTATGAAACATTGTCATCTCCTAGACCTAATCAAGTATTTCTTAGCATTTTTTGAGTAAAATTTTATAATTATAAAACATCGTATTTATAAAGGAGCCTTTTTTGCCACTTACATCTAAGAGTTTCAAATGAAAAGACAAGTAATGTTAATTGGGACTTTTTGGCCAATTAGATCTTGAGAATTTTAATTGATTCCACTTAGTGATAATAAGATTTCTAAATATGATTATAACTTCAATTTTTTAATAAATTCCATGCAATGGTAATCAAGTTTCAAAACTTGATTTGGTATTTTATACTTAAAAGCACTTTACACAACGCAAAGCCTAATAAGGTCTTTAAGACTCCATTACTTGTTTTTTAATTCAAATCAAATTTGAAAACCTAAATAAGTTTTATAAAAAACAAATTGTTTTACAAAATAAAAATAAGGTTTATAAAATCACTTTGACAATTCAAAGTGGGTTCTCAAACCTAATAAGGTCTTTAAGACTCCATTACTTGTTTTTTAATTCAAATCAAATTTGAAAACCTAAATAAGTTTTATAAAAAACAAATTGTTTTACAAAATAAAAATAAGTTTTATTAAATTTGATAGGTAAAAAGGTGAAGCCTAGTGAATTCAATCAATTTATGGTATTGTTAATCATGTTTTTAATCCTGATTTGGTCTACGGGATTCCAAGGCACTAACACATAATGTTAATTAGATCTAAATACCTAATTAGGTATTTGAATCCTATAAATTGATTCAACAAAGCATTCATCGAACATAATTTCCTGATTAGATCAAAGAAGTTTCAATGAATTTTCAAATTAATATAAATGATTACACAAATTTGAATTAGATTATGAAATGCCCAAAAAAGCTCAAATAATTTTAATAGCTTATTTAAATCCTAATTTTATTTAACAAAATCATTTTTTAGGATATAATCTTAGCAATGGCTCTTTTATTTTGATATCAACCTTGTAATTGGCTCTAAAGCACTCCAATAACATCAAGGACCTCTTTTTCCCTCCATTGTTTTGATTTATTTATTCCAGAGGATACTCTTTTGTAACCTTGTATTTCCATTCACTATTTTATTTTTTAGTTATTATTTTATTCCATCCTCTATTTTAATTAAATCAATGGAATTCATGACAAACATTTTGCATGAAATTTATTTCTCAAATCATCATTGTCTAAGTTTTTCTTCCCTCTTTGACTATGTTTTTAACTTTATTGACAAATCATTTTCTTGAGTTGATTATTGTAATTGATTAAACCTATCTATCCTCCTTGTCATTAAAATTTGAATATTATATAAAAATTCTTTCAATCTTTATGACCATTGTGTTGAATCTGATTTACTAAAAAAATATTTCTTACTTCTTGAACTTGTAGATTCAACAATTTGAAATTGCTTTCCCACATTGTTGTCATTTCAACTACAACTTAAACAATAAATTCAATTACAAGGGCAATGAATTTGTATCCATTATAGACACACACATTTCTAATTTAAATGATAGAAACATGACACATGGAAATTGATGAGTTATTGGAAAGAATGAATGCTAAAAAATTAACTAGAATGTGGCAACAAATTTTGGATAGTGGTCTAGCACATGATGCTACTTTTCCAACTTATTTTTAGTATGTATATTTGGTACTTGCTTGCAAAAATTACTAATATATAGATAGGAGGGAAGTAATAACTACAAATGATCAATTGATTGTAAAATTAAATGAACTCTCTATAGGAATCACTTTTGGCATTCAACGTCATGATGAAACTATGGAAATTAACAAAAATATTGCTCAACAATGAGGAGTTGAAAATCAAGAGAAATGTGAAAGCATGTTTATTAAAATATGGATTATTAATATAAATAAAATAAATCCCAAGCTTGAAAAAACTTTATACATATTTGACTACACTGAGGAATTGTCAAATAGGATCAGATTCATGAATAGAGTCATGGGAAATGAAATAACAAATATTTTTCATAAGTTGATGTGCATGTTTATAAATATCAATTATTCTAGGATGAAGCTCATAGTTGGGGATTAGATAATCAGTAACAAAAACCATGAACAATTGATCAAGATAGAATCCATAGAAGAACTATACATTCAACTCATATTTAGTTTACTCCATTACAATCCTTAGAACTTGGATAGACATGAATGAAAAAAAGACAAATCTTTATGTTGCACTGGTATATGATAAATTATCTCAACTCACATAGGAAAAAGTAAATAGTAACTTTAGGAGGGTACAAATTTCATTCATCATGATTATTTTTAGAGTTTTGGAAGATAAAATTGTAGAAAGGATATCCAAAGAAGTAGTTCATTAAACAATAAATATAGGAGCTATTTCATTCAGTTTCTAAAGTTCACTTATATCCAAGATGGAGGATTGGAAGGTGTTCTTCTTAAGATACCAAGATATACCAATGATAAAATAATTATAATAGATATTTTTATACAACTAAGTGAGGTACACAATAAATGTATCACCCAACACATCAAAGGAATTAATTTTCCTATTGTCCTTGTTTACTTCATTTTCAAAGTAGCTAGAGATGCCTCTAACATTGAGAAGTCAATGGTGTATTTTTTAATGAAATAACACATGAGCATACTTTATTTTGGTATAAAGGACTTTGTGAAGAATAAACTCAAGTTATGTTCTAGTTATGGTCACATTTTAGAGATTGAATATTATAAAGAAGACTATGAATATGATTTTAAATTTATAAAAAATAATTGATTGAGAATGACCTTAGAAGAAATGAAAGAATTCAAATTTTAATGGTGCATTACATATTTTTTTATAAAATGACACTAATATTATTGATAAGGTTTTTAATGATAAAATATATCTCGTGTATATTATTTTAATAAATTGGTTGCTAATGGAATTGATAGATATTTTAAAATAGGCATAAACTATTATATTGAGAATAAGGACTTGGAAAAATAAAAATATAAATGAATATGATTCTATAAGTTGTTACAAATGTGAAGGGAGTTAAAAAGGGTAGAAAAAAATCCTATCTCAACCACTCAATCTTATGGGACCAAAATATTCATAAAAAAATATGGTTTGAATACAAGTAGAGGGGGATATGGAGAAGATCCTAAAAAAGATAAGCTTTCAAAGTAAATATAAGAAGGTAGTCCACCCAAGTATAAACTTCCTTTCAAAATGTTTACTCCATTTATTATTTCCAATGTCATTAAAAATATTGATCCTTCACTTTTATCAATAATACGACCCTAAAATTCTTGTCCTTTGATCATAGTGTTGTTTCATTCTTTATTTCCTCATTTCCTATTGATCTGCCACTTCTTTCTTATCCTATATTTTTCACTTCTTCTCATACACCATCATTTCTGTTGGTTCTTCCTTTGCCTCCACCTCTTTTTTCCTCCAATTTACAAGTTATTGATCCTCAACAACATGTTAACCCTAGATTCAATTTTGTATCACCTTTGTAGGTAACTTATTCATTGGATCAGTTTATATCCTCAATCACTAAACTGGTAACATCACAAGGAGATACATCTTCTTTGTGTATATAATAGATAGTGATCAAGAATATTTATTTAGTCAAACCTATCGAATTAATTTAAATGTTATTTCTAATATTCTACAAGTTCCTCCAAAGAATAGATACAAAACACTAACTTATAGGTTGATGATTTATTCCTCAAGCACATAGTATCTATAAATTTATCACCCTATATTACATAAAAACCAATATGAGATGACATTGTATGACTACAACATCAACAAGATAGACCTAGGAGAGTCCAATCCTGAATGAAATATTCAAAGCTTCAATGTGACTTCAACAAAGCTAATCTAGATGAGAGAAAAAGGGATCCATATACATGATCAATTCTAATAAAAAGTGTGTTATTTTAGCATACATCAAACATATTTTGAATGTAGGATAAACTTATGATAAAATGATAATGACATCTACACCTACTTTTGTAAGTACACCAATGTAAAATTTTGTAGTAGAAATTGATAAAGAAAAGGTTTTCAAAATATAAAATTATATCAACCATAGTAAGGTTATGAAATCTTGGGTAGAGCAATTTCTTATTTATGGAATGAAATTTCTTGATTAAAACTATAAATCCAATGACTAGATAAATTATGCACAAAATAAAAGTGACGAAGAGATTGAAGTAGATGATAAAAAAATTGGAATATGGGAAGGTTTAATCAGATATTTCCTAGGCATGACTACTATTGATGATAATGTATTAGAATATAAGGGTATTTTTGACAATGTTGAAAATGACTATTCATTCTTATGGGCTCAGTGTGTAAATTAGAAGATACATATTCTATATGAGGCAATAGAATATATTCAAAGTCATAAGAAAAGTTATGATAATATGAAGTCTAAAGTTAATATAAATGTTTGGCTTTTTAGGAAAAATTAGATTAGTTCTCACAATAGTAGTTGAGAAACAATAAATTTATATTTATGAGAATAATTGTATGTGAGTTGTGATTGTCAAAACTTGCCTTGCTAGTCTTATGAGAGATTATAGAAGATAAGGTAGAGATATTATGGAAGAAAAGAGAATGAGGAAGATATCCTTTTTTTTAGGAGATATATTACTTATAATTGTAATACTTTGATACAAATAATCTAATTTTTTATTAAATACCAAATTGTGATGTACACACCTAAACTTTGGCTCTTACATCGAATATGGGGTAATTCCCAAAAGTGGTATCAGAGTAAGTTCTTCATGAGACCTCTCTACAATATATATCATGTGTGCAATTAGAGCTTCAAAATAGAGACCAAGATCAAATATATTACCATTTGATAAGACTTTTTTAGGTCAATATAAATGTAGTGCAGACCACTATAAATTATGACTAGGAGTACATATATATATATATATATATATATATATATTGTAGAGTTGCGCAAAAAGAAGAATAAGAATAGGAGAAAGAAAAATTAGTTTTAGAGTGCAATGTCAAGGTATTCTTCGATGCAACTCCACATTTTAATGTTTTATTGGGCATAAGGTTTGAGTATATTAGATGGGATTTACTCCTCATACATATAATTATGATAAATTATTCATGATTGGTTTCCTTGTCCATTATAGCTTCATGTAGCTGATATTATGGTTATTTTTATGATGATGATGATGATGATGATGATGATGATGATGATGATGATGATGATGATGATGATGATGATGATGATGATGATGATGATGATAACGAACAAGAAAGTAGTGATTTTACATCAAAAAAAATCCAAAGAATGAGCCCAAATGGATCTGTTGAAATGCACTCATTGGAGTCCAGACAAAGTAGTGATTTTACATCAAAAAAAATCCAAAGAAAGAGCCCAAATGGATCTGTTGAAATGCACTCATTGGAGTCCAGACAATATAAAATTTTCTTAAAAAGAATGCATGCCATGGAACAAATGGTTATATAGATTTTTTAAATTACCTATGCTAATTTATCTATAGATATTATTGAAGAAATTTGACACTATAGGTCAAATTGGGACCCCTATAGGTAAAAAAATTATTTTTAGATGTTTTAGGGGTCTAAAATTATGCCATCAGGTGTATCATATGTCTTTTTATGTCATTTAATCTTATATTAGCCTTGATCATGGTTGAATTCATCAATATGTCATTTTGAGTTATTTAGAAGGCTTTTAGGGGTCATAAATGCAAGTGGTATGGTTTTCAAGGTGTTTAATTGTCCTAATTTCCCCCTAAAATTTCCAAAAAGTTAGATTTCCTATTAGGAATGTCAGTTCATCTAAAAATTTTAGGTTATCTAACTGAAGATCAAGTAAGCAACTGAAAAAGGGGAGTTTGGCACTTGTACAACCCATGAGGAAAGTTGACACATGGGAGAAGGAATTGAAACATTTATTCATATTAATAAATTTCATATCCATGATTTACATGCTTTTAAATTTCCATTTTTGAACTAAAACCATTCTACTCCTTCTTTACCTTTTTAGACACATAAAAGTGGTCAATAGGTTTATGCTTGGTACAGATAGTTGAAGAGGTTTTAGGTCAAAAAATTTCAATGAAGTGGTATTAAAGTCATATATATCCATTTCTATAACAAAATTTTGAATATTTTTCAACCATGATTTATGATCCATCCTTTAATAGCTAATTGAGTTTTTCTGCTGACTATTTCCTACACCCTATAGGTTTTGATCTATTTTGGATAGGTACATACAATCTAGTTGGTGATGTTGAATATATAAGATGTTTGATTTATTTTAAAATTCCCTCCATTATTTTTTTTCAATTTTTTTAGTGTTTTGGTGATCAAATCATCTCAAGTTGGTAGATTAGTTTCATTTGGGATGATAGGTAGTTTTTATACCATTTTTAGGATCTTCACACTTTGATGGTGACCTAAATGAGTTTATATATGTTCATACTCATGTTTATAATTATTTATTTAAACCATTAACCTTTTATTATCATTCTCTAGGCAATGTTTTGTGGGTGCAGTCTATGCACTCTACATATGTAGGCAACTCCTTGAATATACAAGTATCTCAGAAAGATGCCATGATATAAGGGGAGCTATGATAGGTGTTTAAAATATATTTTTAGTGGGAATAGTGTTATTTATCACTTTGTTAAGGTTTATAGTGAATCCAAATCATATATCTCTTATACACTGCCCATACTATTACTCACTACCTAAACTCATAGTCTCGTCTCATTAAAATGCACCTACATGTGACCTCATGGAGAATATCATATTGAGAGGAACGTATGAGCTAAAAATGTTTTGATGGTAAAAATAGTTTATTTTAAACCTTTATAAAATTACCAAACTCCATTGAAACTCATAAACCATGCATACTAATGGAAGTTTCCTCACTGCCTGTCTATGAAATCTCCATCTAAAAAGTGACATTAGTAGAGATAGGAGGGTACTTGTAAAAAAAGGATTAGAAAATTTTAAACCCTTATTAAGGTCATAGTAGGTTGAAAAATTCATGGTATAATTATTTTAATTGATATATTGATAGACAAGCTTGAGGGTCACTTTAAAAATGATGACTATTGGTTTGGGGATCAAATCCCTAAAATAGGAAAAATGAGGGTTAAAGCCATTTTGTCATGGTCTTGTAACATGGTTACCAATAGTTTTGATGCATCTAGATATAATCATTCTATATTCCTACGTTATTTATATCAATTTGCAAGAGATGGAGGGTAGATGGCTTAATGAGGATGGTTATTTAAAGGCCCCAATAAGCACCTTTATGCATTAAACTTAGTTAATGACATCTACAAGATTTTGAGCCTTTGAGCAACTTTATTTTCCAAATTGGTAGTCTAAGGCATATTCTCATGTCTAGATGACCTTATTGAGTTAAAACATAGTTAAAGGAGCATAAAAATCATCAATATAGAATGATTTATTTATTTATTAACCACTACACCACCTACATGGCTCCTTGTCATCATAAATTGTGTACCTATAGGCTAACTGTAGGGTCATTATGAGGAATGGGCTATATACCATTGATAACAGACCTTAATCTAAGATTAAAATGAATAGGTATGGATTTATAATGTTTTGGAAGTATTAAAGAGGGACATTAAACATGATTTCAATTCCTAATTCAAACATATTCATCTTCAACCAACTATAGATGACTGTGATGTAACAAGTGAGCAAAAGCACATTGCCTAGGAGATGGTCTAGCCTAAGTAAGGTGGGTATAGGTTCAAACCACTAATAAATGATTTTGAAATGTGTCAAAGAGTATCATTAAATTTTTTAAAATTATAATCCATGCAAGTAACCTACAACTGTACCTCTAAAGCAAGAAAATACATTCAGTTGTAACTATTATATGCAGTGAGCAGAAGATGGTGCTTACAATGTTAACACAGCTTGAGTATGGATAAATAGACCTACACAATATAAAATGACTCAAATGGGTTATACAAAGGTTTTTTACATTGTATTTTAGGTTAAATCATGAAATTAACCTATAGGAGGACCCTTGTTTTACAATAAACACAGTCAGTTGTTATTGAATGGTGATAGTGAACCCAAGCAAGGTGTATGGAAGAGTATGTGAGAGTTTGGAGAGATAAAATAAATTTTTAATACATAAAATATGATCATTATGGTTTTATGGAGCTCTCATAATAGACATATAATAAATAAAGGGCTCTAGATAGGTATCACACAATCCTTATGAAATAGATTCATCTCAACTAGTCAAAATTGGCATAGTGAGCATGATGGTGAGAAGTGTGAAAACTTCAAGTGTATGGATTTTTAAGGTGTGTCTAATTATTATAAGTTCATGGAGAGTATTTAAAAGTGTCATCCACTCCCTTATATATATTTTCATGGAAAAATGAAGCCAATTTTGAGGCCAAGTGTGAGGGGTGACTAAAAGAGGAATTTTCATAGAGTGTAGGCAATGATAACTCATTTCCATATGATTTTAGATGACTAGGACTAAAACCAATGCATGAAGTGGAATTTATGAAACTCTTCCCCTTCATTATAATCATAGGACTTATCCATGTTAGTTTTGGGATGTTCAAATAGGGACAAGGTAGTCTTTTGAGCCAAAATGAGAACTTTTATGCCACTTTTTAAGAGTTTCATGATTTGGAGTGACACTTGTGCTTCTTAACCTTGCATGGTTCATTTAAAATATTTTTTTCATGCATATGTAACTCTTTTTATTATATTGACAAGTTTCCTTATGACATTTGGACTTCTTTCTTCTTCTCTCTCTCTCAAGTTCTATAAGAACTAGCCATTTTGACCTTTGTAAATTATGCTCCACCTGAGTATGGCAAAACCCTGCTCATTTTCATACCATAGATCAATAAAGACTACTTATTTTTACCTCTTTCATGATTTTTCATAGTGTGTTCACTTGGATGATTTATTTTTCTTAGTGATGAATTGTTGTTTCCTTAGCATTATTGTTTCATTCTCTCACCTATTTATAGTTGGAAAGCTTCTTCTTGAAGGTTATGTGAAGTGTTATAGGAATTTTAAAGTTTTAGTGATTTATAATTTTATATTGTCATTCTATACCTCTTTTCTAGTCCTCCTAGTCTAAAACATTCATCCATAACCTCATAATGAAACATTGATGTGAAAAGATGCACATTGGAGAAGTGTATGTTTGGTTAGTCCCTTGTTCTCATGTGTAACATGCAACTGGTTGGTAGTCATAAAATAATTTGGTGTATCACCTCATTTAGGATATTTTTATTTCATTTTTCTCTCTCCCTTTTCCCTCACAAGTTTAGGTGTAGTAGTGTTTTACAAGTGGTAAATCAAAGGAGCTATCCCTATTTATATATTCACCTCATTCTTAGGCTTACCCATAGCCTAGAGGTGTTTCAATTATGCCATTTAGATGAGGAGAGCTGAGACATATCCTCAAAGGGTGAAAATCCAAGTGACAACATTTTTTGGCACATTTGGTGGGACTCTTAGTCCAAGAAGTTTAATATTTTTGGTGTTGTCTTTCAATACATCAGCCTTTGGAGGCATCTATCTAAGCATCAATGGTGAATCCAAAGTTACATTAGCTATTCAAGAAACCTAGGCATTCCTTTTGAAGATTGTTGATAATAATTCCTTGTGTTCTTTCTTCTTAATGAAGTTCCATGACTGAATTTGGTGTTGAGCATTGTTTTACACAAGTTGGTGAGTTTTATCAAGTTTATGTCATTCCCTATTATCCTTTGTATGAGACTTACCATAATTTTCATGATTCCTATCAAATCCAACATGATCATTATCAGCCTTATTATGAGTTTTACCATCCCTATAATTATTCTTCTTAGTGTCTTGCTTCTCCTAGTCAACCTAGTCAAGTCTTAACTCAATCCATTTCAACATTCAAGCAAACACTCTTGGGCTATGAGAAGTACACATTGGATTTTAACACACTAAGGGGAAATGGTAAAGATATTTCTAGTGATTTCATTCATAAGGTGAGACATTCATTAGAGTTTGTTGAAAGAGAGTGGGCATTTATTGAGAGATCTAATTGGTAAAGGCTCACAAGTGAGATGCTAGATGTGAGTGGCCTAGTTTCATCCTTGGAAGAAGGCTAAAAATTCATGAGAAGTAGCCTCAACAAAATTATCATCCTTCATATCCACTTCCCAAATATTTCTATCAGTCCTACTTGACTCCTACTCATGGACTTGATCAAGCTTATCAAAGTCATCTTTTTCACCATCAGCTGGAAGAGAGAGAGTTGGAGAGACAAGCCTTATTTTTGAAGTAAACCTTGATAGGAATATTGAGTTGGCCAATAAGAAGATGAATCATTCCATCTTAGTATAAAATAAAATAGAATTTAATCCCTCATTTCCCTCTCTTATTGCATCCACATCTCAAGAAGAGCCCTCTAGATATGAGATTCCAAGTTGGAGACAAGGTGGAGGATCCAAACCTAAAGAGATCCCAATTTTATTTAACACCTCATCCACTCCTCACATTCCATCACCACCTCAAGAAGAGATTATTAATCTTAACATCCTAAGATGGAATAACATGGTGGAATCATGGGGAAATAAGGAGGATATAATCCTAGATAAAGAGTGTGAGTTTGAGAAAAATCTTGATCCTATTCAAACCCCTCCTACCCTTCTTCAAGAGACCTCTTGTATTCCATGTCAGCCCTAATGTACTCTTTATCCTCATGAAGATTCCTATGAAATTTAAGAAATAATTTTCCAAGAGATCGTAGCTAAACAAATAGAAGAGTTAGAGTCAAAGATGAAATTGCTATGTTAGGGTGTGATGGAAGATTTAAACCTTAAAAAAGATCCTATTCCTAAACACACCCCATATACCCTTCCTCAAGAGATTCCTCAAGCTAAATCAAATGTAAATGAAATAATTGTCAAATGGAATGAAGAAAATGAAGTTATTTTAGCCCAAGATCTACCTCCCCTCCTCAAAAGCTTCCCAAAGGATCCCCTATAATTAATTCTCTATCTAATTTTGAGTTTTATGTGCCACCTCCACCAATTAATTCATCTTGTCCTCAACCCATCACCCTTTGCCTTGATGGGCTTATGGTATGGAAACCTAAAGAGGATTAGTTAGTTGATAAAAATTTATAAATCTTGATTGAATTAAGTGTAGTTCCTTGGTATCCTCATTGGGTTAAGTCACTTGATTTCAAAATGCCTAATCTTGGCATCACCAAGAAGGAGAAGGAGATTGAAGATCTTGTAGCCCTTGAGAAGCAAAGTCAGGGCATGACAACTGAGATATAACTTGAGAGCCCTCAATAGGACCTAAATTTTGAGGAAGAGGTGATCCCTTGTGTAGATTCTTCTTTTTATGATGACAATGAAGAATGCCTTCCTTGTGTCAAAGAAGAAATCTTGGATGAAGTCCTTTTGGATTCTAAAGAAGAGGATGAAAGACCTTCTCTTGTCATTCCCCTTCATGATGCTAATAAAAAAGAAGATGTAGACTTGTGGAAGAAATTTGAAAACATTTTCAATGAGTTTGAGTTTCTCAAGGGGTCTATAAATTCCTTAGAGCTGATTACAAGTGATGGTAAGCAAGATGAAAATTTTCAAAATATCATATAAGTGTAGACACTAGAAAACTATACACTTGCAATTCTAGGTGTCTAAATCCCTTAGTACCACCTTAAATCCTCGTAAAACCTTCCTAACCCCTTCTTACACCCTCCTAAATTAACCAAAGACCCTATTCTACCCATTTCTAATCAAAAAGTATTATTTGAAAACACCATTCAAAAATAGTTTTTGAAATCACTATTCACTATGGTACCCACTTTCACTATTCATGATGACATGGCATATGACATGGAAAGTGACATGGTAAATTACATGGAATATGACATGATAAAAGACATGGAAAAATGACATGGTAAAATGATGTGGTAAAGTGACATGGTTTGGTACCCCACCTTTAACCCCTTTTTCCAAGATGCTTAATGACCTCATTTAAGCATCACAAGGGTCCCCACTTGAAATGGGTTGAATTTATCCTCAATAGTAATTCCTTTGACTTCTTTTGCACTTTCATATGAAAATAGCCTTCAAAATTGACTTACCTGCCCCTTTCACACCTTGGGAGAGACAAAGAGCCCCCATTTTGGACTTCTTAGCCCCAATAAGAGACTTATTAGCTCAAATTGGAATGTTCACTCACCTCACCTTGACTCACCCATTCCCCCTTGAAAAATGGTGCCATATTTGGTGTGATAACTCTTAAAAGTCATAAATGAAGATGAATAAGGGTGTAATAAAGTCTTTGATTCCATTTTCAAACCATGTGCACAATTCCTTTTAAACTTGGACTTGCATGAATTGTAGGGAGACTTGACAACTCCCATAGGAATATTACAACAAACCACTCCTTTACCTTGGGGAAAAATTCACCATACTACCAAGATGCCCTCTTTTGGCATTTTTCCTCACAAAAAAAAAAAAAAAACTACAAATACCCCCCCTCTCCCTCAACCAAGGAGGAGGTTGAAAAGTTAGAGTATTACTACCCAAATTTTATTGTAGGTATTCATCAATTTAAAGGAGGCCATTAATCTTCCACATATTGGAGGTAAATAATTCAAAGTAATAAATATCTATCAAAATTGCCTCAAGACATCATCAACAATCTTCAACAAACCATCTTCATCAATAAGCATCTACAAACATTGAGGTAATCTTTTATTTTTTTATTTCAATTTATTTCTTTATTTGCTATTGTATTCCCTTCCCTTAACCTTTTCACTCACTTCACCATTATTGTCTTCATCCCTTCCACATCTTACCATTTACCCTTTTACCCCTTTACGCCATTTTGCCTCTTTGCCATATTCCTCACTTGATCTCTTTCACCTCTTTGCCACAGTCAACATATTCTATTCTTTGACTCATTTATCCATTTACCCTTTTATATAATTTTAGACTTGATCATTTAAACAACCCAAAAAAATAATCTTTTTGACCCTTACCATTTTACCCAAACCCCTAAACTATGGCCTTGCCTTGACTAGTTTTAGCATGTGTTAGGTTTAGTCATTTTTCTTTGAATAAGTATTTCATTTCTTTTATACATAGAATTTAACTTATCATTAATTTAAATTCAATTAAGTTTATTTTATTTTATCATCTTCATTTTTTATTATGGGAGTGGATTGACAACTATCTAAGGAAGCTTTAGCTTCTTGGATCTAGCATATGCTAGGCGGTCCACCTTGCATCTTTGTCTAACCAACAAGCTCATGGTAGTGTTGTCTTATTACAGGTATTCCTTCTGAAAAAAAAAGGAGTTCTCTCTTCAATTGGTCATAAATTATTTCACATTTACCAGGTACACACCCTTCATCTTGTGTTTCTATCTTTTCTCATTATAAAATAATTAAAAAGCAAAAATTTATAGAAACATTTTGGCATGTCTGGTGAGACCTAGCATCATCTAGGTGCCCTTTTCTTCCAATTTTTAATAGTTTTCATTTTCATGCTCTCCTATTTTATTTTATGCTCATGAAATCTAAAATTTTCTTTGGCATAAATTAAATCTTTATGTTATTTTATGTTCATCAAATGAAATTTGAAATCCAAAATTTCTTTTAGCATAAAGTAAATCTTTGCATTATTTTATGTTCATCAAATGAAATTTGAAATCCAAAATTTATTTTTGCATAAAATAAATCCTTGCATTATTCTATTCTCATCAATCTAGAATCCAAAATTTCCTTTGGCATAAAATAAACCCTTGCATTATTCTATGCTCATTCAAAGACATCATTTTTTTGGTTTAAAATCAAGTGCATACATGTTTTTCTTGATTAATTATCTCACGTAGCTTTAATTAAATAGGTAAATTAATCATAGATTAAATTTTATTATTCACACACAAACCAAACCACTTTTCATAATAAACACACTAAAACAATACTTGAGACAAGGCCTGACTTGGATTTCAACACCAAGCAACAACCTTACCCCTACCTAATTTTTGTACTCAAATTTAATCACTGAGGAGTTAACCAACTCCATTATTTGTTAGAGTATAAAATCTAAACAAATAGTATATTTTGGCTAAGTATCCCAACTTAGCTTTAGGTTCATGAAGTGTGGGGAGTAATCCCCCAGTACTAGGCCACGTACTCAATTCAATGTAGAATTAACTCTTGATTGCCTAAACATCCTAAAACTAAAATTAGATGGATTTGTTTAGGAACTTTTTAAATCCAATTCCCTTCATACTCATTTAAGGATTAAGCCAATAAGAGATAATTAAAACTCTAGGGCTTAACATTCTCTAGAGCATGTTGATTTCTTTTCTTTTTTCAACTGCTTCTCATTTGAGGTGTGAGGTTCAACTTCCTCTATTTGGTTTCTCACATGGTCTTAACTCAACTTTAGGAAAAAAACCAAAGCAACCTAACCCTGACTCCTTCCTCATACTTACCCATGGAGTATGTCTCAAACATCAGGGCAACACCCCATGAGTCTCTGCATATGCCTCATTCACCTAATAAACCCTCAATGGTACCCAAAGGGGATTCTAACTTCACTACCTATCTAGATAATAACCTGGTGGCCTTATAGCATTACCTTTCCACCTTGGTCCTTCGTACCCTAACCTCTTCCATCCCTCTCTTGAATCTACCTTATGGCATGCCACACCACCTCATGGTTTGACCTTTCATTTCTCATGCTTCTTCCTCAACTCATGGCCCTCCAATAGATCAAACCTAATTGAATGTCTTGATCATCGCTTAAGCACCCTCAACCCTGACTGACTCATCTCACACAGAGGTGAGTGTACCCCTTCCCACTAATACTATATTAATCATGGATCAAACTTCCACCACTCATTCATCTTCCCCTTTTACCACTATCCAACCAACCAACACCCCTCTTCAAAACCTAGCACTTTTGATACACCAAACACTTCTTCCCATCCAAAATTAGGTAACCTCTCAAACCTAACCCTCTCATACATCCATTCCCCCAACCATAACTATTCCACAAAAAACAACTTCCACTTCTTATCAATATGTGGCTAACCCACAAAGCCATATATATCCCCTTACCTCTTCATTCATACCCACAAGTTCTTATGGGGTACTCCCTCAAGAAGCATCAACTTCTTACCACCATATTCCCTCTTCCTAACCATCCTATCAATTTATCAATTCTACCATTCCCTCAACCCAACCCCAAACTGACTTGGTCAAGATGTTAATTGATAAATTTAATAATCTTGAATATTCATTTTCAAGATCAAACAACCTCGTTTCCTATGACCAAATATGTAATGAACCCATCCATCCATCCCAATCCATGCCTACCCTCCCCAATGGGAACTCCCAAAATTTACTAAGTTCCAAAATAAGGAGGACCCCCAATAGCATCTTAGGGAATTATGGCACTCATGTTACCTAATTGCCCATGATGACTACTTTATTCTACACACATTCCCCATGTATCTATAAATACCAGCCTTAGATTGGTATAGTGCCTTGCCTAATCATTCTATCATCTCCTTTGCTCAACTGGCCCAAATATTCTTGGAACACTTTTTAATCAATATCTCCAAGAAATTCTCTATTACTGACCTCTACTCTATTTGATAATATGAAGATGAGTCCATTTCTCACTTTTTCACTCATTGGAGAAGTTTAATAAACTAACTTTCCTTCCCCTTACCTCAATTAGAGCTCATATAGAATTTTGCTTGAGCATGTGCAAAACACATTTCCTCCACATTCCATGTCCAAAGTTTTTAGACATTTGATGAAGCCTTTACCATGGTTCATAAACTAGAAAATAGAGCCATTTATGAAGGGAAGTTAAAGTTGAAAAATAAAAACATAACTTACAAAGCCAATGAGCCCTCTTTATCCAAACCCAACAACCTAACCAAGAACAATACCAAGAACAAATTGACTTCCAATGCTATTTTCCTCAAAGCTACACCTCTACCATCTACAACCAACTAAACTCGAGGAACCAAACCTATAACTCCTCAAATCCTTCAAGCCAAAGAAACCAAACATTGAATAATCATAAGCTATTAACTCCACTTAGAGAACTGTATGCTTCTATTTTGGTAAAATTGTTAAAATTCAACATCATTCAACTTCCACTGATTAAACCACCTCAATATTTTGATCCTTTTCACCCCATGCTAGGATGGTATAATTAGAATGACCATTGTGTCTTTCATCAGGTCATAGGGCATGATATTAATAGATGTAACACTTTTAATAATATTGTCCAATCCCTCATCAATAAGGGGGAGCTTAGATTAGATAACCCCAATGCTCCACCAAATCAAGCTCTCGACATATTTAGATAGTCTTTTCCAAACCATTCTCCCATAAAAAAATAAGATCAATAATGTTGAATTCTCTCCCAACACCCATACCATCAACATGGTTCATGACACACTCAATGACAAAGAACCTACTCATCAACCCACAAATTCCCCTCTACTTATGAAAGAAGTAGAGTTACCTTCTACCCCTTTGAACACCTAAACAAAAGATGTAACCATACCCAAACCTTCAATATAAGCTTCCACACATGTCTCCCCTATTATAGAACCATTTTTTCCCTCTTTGAAGGCTATCTCATAATAAAATATAGCCTCATCCACCAAACCTCTAATTACAAAACCTTCTACCACAAGCCAAGACAAGGATAAGAAAACCAAACTAGAAACCCCAACCCCTTCTTTGGTGAACTGACCTAATACTTCTAAAAACTCCACCCAACCATCTAAAACCTCTACTAAACTAACCAACCCTCAACTACTTGAAACAAATAAAGTAGTTAAACCTCCTTCAAAACCAACAAAAATAACCAAGGCAGTAAAACCACAAAATAACCCAAAATCCTAAATTTTACCTCCTTCAACCTTGCCCTCCATCTTGGGTCCTCATCTCTCTACCTTGAGCATGAATCACATTATTTATACCAAAACCCTACCACCTCTACTAGTTACACTGTCACACTTACTTTCTAAAACATCTCTCCTACCAACATCAACAATACCTAAGCTACTTACCTTACCATCCTCTCCTTCTACCTCATCAACCGTATTACCTAAACCAAAGCCATTAAGTAAATATACCCAATTAAAATAACCTATCACGAAACCTACTTGCAATTAATCTTCTACTTTGACACCCAAACTAAAAACCACCAAACCACTACCACCTTTATTAGAGTCATACTCAACCATTCTTTGAAGGTTGTTAGAAACCTCTTTCATAACCTTACCACCTATCAAGCCTTTCCAACCTATCAAAGATTTTAACCCTTCATGTCCTCAACAAAAATGGTTTAATGATAACCTGATATGTGCATACCATAGGGCATAAGACATGACATCAAGAACTATAAAGCTCTCAAAGCACTTGTGCATAGCTTATATGAACATGATGATCTATTACCAAAAAAACCTCCATCCCCATTGCCAACCCAACCACCAACTCAACCCATCCAACCTTCAATCTTACCTAATAATGAAGAGGAGGAACCAAAAAAAACACCTAATTTAGAAAACCCCCTTATCCACACTATTCACATGGTCACTTGATCCTGGGCCCAACAGAAGGATAAATGGAAGGCTAAGGTCTCCATTCCTTGGACTTACCCCTCCTCAAATTCAAAAACAAATAATACTCAACCCTCTCTATCTTCAAACAAGCCTAAAGTATCTATCTTAGGAGCCTCTCCATCTAACCCTCCATATCCTAATCCATATACAATATCCATCAAGAAAGCTATCCTCAAATAACTCCACCAAACTCTAACAAAGATAAGCTTATATGAGTTAATCTTGACTTCTCCCCATCACTACCAAACACTCATATAAACCTTAAAATACATCAAGGTCCAACCTAATGACCTTGAACCTCTAGTCACCTTTGTTGGTGCCCTTCAAACTTCCAACCTTGTCACCTTCAAAAATATTGAAATACCTTTTGTCCATTCAAAGGATCCCAACCCCCCACTCTTCATTACCATATACATCAATCAAACCCATGTCAAAAGAGGGATGATTTATGGAGGAGCTACCATCAATATTATCTTTTCCCATGCTTATGACCCACTATAGTTACCTATGAACATCATGTCTGAAAGCTCAACAGTCTTCCATTACTTCAATAATACCATGGCTACTACCTTGGGTACAATTATCCTCCATATCCGTGTAGTACCCCAAAATGTTTTGAGTTATATGTTATAGAAGGAGAATTCTAATACAACGTGTTACTCAGACATCCTTAGATTCATGACATGGGTTGTGTTCCTTCCACCTTACATCGTTGTGTCAAGTTTGAACATGAAGGATAGGTTATGATGATCCAAGGTGACCCTAATCCTTTTATATCTTGTAACATGATATATCAACTTAATGATGTCCTTCCTCCTTCATCCACCTCAAAAATATATAATAGCAACACAACCTCACCAACCAAAACCAATAACATCCCTACACCTAATGTTGATGAGGCTTCCACTAGCTCATATATCCACTTTTCCCAAATTCCCATAGAAGACCCTGTGATAACCACATTCCAACACCTTTCCTTTGGGGAATATAGAATCTTGGCCTTAAATACCATCCCTACTCCTAAATAATATGGGAACCTCATATATGAACCTTCATATGAGCCCAAAATTAGAACCATTGTCCCTTTTAGGCTCCCAAATCATCAAACAAATTTTGTTTATGGGGGACTTAATTGGCCACTTTTAGCTCCTGCCACTACCTCATCCACCCGACCATTCACCCTAAAATTTTCCCACCTTAGCAAAATTGAATTTGATAAATTATATGTCCATATCTGTGCCTAGAATAGATTTGGCTTTTGTCGCTATGAACAAAGACCTCATGAGTTACCCTATGTCAAAACTATGAAACCTCATGAGTCATTTGGCCTGGGGTATAAGCCACCTAAAGAATATGCCAAATCAACCAAACCCATTGCCACCATAGAGGAAGATAGCTCATTCTCACCAACCCAACCACTTTCCCCACCTAAAGATCCTAAAATCATCCCTCTAACTATTTTTTATCAATATCATAAGCCTTAGCCCCTTGAATTATTGTGAAGGTGGCCAAACCAAAACTATTCCCCTCATCCATCCTGAAATGGTCAAAAAAGATTCTCCTACCATCAATACAATTCATCATGATGATGACTTTGTTCTTACCTTCTTTAGTGTAGGAGATACTTCCATCCATAAATTTATTCCTCTAGATAACCAAACCATGTTGAATGAATCTACCACCAATATCAACTTGGGCACCCTAGCTGACCCCCACATCATCAAGTTGGGCTAATCACTAAATATTAAGGAACTTCAAGACTTCTCTTCTTTCCTCTGAGACTGTAACATAATGTTCACTTGGTCTTATAGTGATAGGCCTGGGATTGACCCCACCATTGTTACCCATAACATAGTCATTCATCATGATGCCAAACATGTCAAGAATAAGCTTCAACATCTTCTATTGGTAAACTTCATTCAACCCATTACCTATCCCCAATGGGTTTATAATATAGTTCCCATCACCAAATCCATAGGGGGACTTCACCTTTGCATTTAATTTCATGACCTTAACTTGCTTGTCCAAAATATGACTTCCTTTTGCCTAACATCTACCAGCTTGTTGATCTTATAGCTGGCCATGAGATGTTATCTCTCATGGATGGGGTTTTAGGTTATAATCAAATCTTGATTTCTCTATAATACCAACATAAAACTACATTCACCACCCTATGGGGAACCTTTTACTATAGGGTCATGCCTTTTGGGCTTTAAAATGCTAGCACCACCTACCAACAAGCCATGACCTACATCTTTCATGACCTCATCCACACCATTGTAAAAGATTATGTCGATGATCTCTTGGGAAAATCCAAATCTCATAAAATCACCTTAAAGTTCTCAATATCATCTTCAAATGCCTAATCCATTTCCAAGTCAGACTCAATCCCAAGAAATGTGTTTTTGGAGTCCTTTTAAGAAATCTTCTTGGTTTTATTATCTCTCTTCAAGGAATCGAAGTGAACCCTGCCAAGGTCAAAGAAATATTAGAGATGCCTCATCCTACCAACCTTAAGTAAATCCATAGCCTACAAGGAAAACTCCAATTCATTCAGTGCTTCATTTCATACTTATTCGATAGATGTTACCCTTTTCACCATCTCCTTAAGAAAGATATTTCCTTTCAGTGGACCATGGTTTTCCAATAAGCCTTTGATTCTCTTAAGGAATACCTTCTCTCTCCACCAATTCTTATTTTCCCCCAAGGATGACCACCCCTCTTACCTATATATTTTTTCCACTAATCATTTTCTAAGGGCAATGTTAGCTCACCAAGATGAACAACATAAAGAAAAATCCGCATGCTACATTAGTTGCACATTGGTAGAATACGAAACTCGATATACCCATATCAAGAAGCTCTAATTATCTTTAACCTTCATAGCCACCAAATCCACGACTACCTTCTTAACCAAAAATCCTTTGTCATAAATAATATCGACCCACTCAAATACATGTACTCTAAACCATACCAAAACTAATGTATGGCTAAGTGGCTCATGTTCCTAGTTAAATATGACCTTGAATTCCTCTAGCAAAAGCCAATTAAGGGGTAGGTCATTACTGACCAATTAGCTAAAGCTTCTTTACCCAATGACCAAACACCTCCTCTTTCCTTTCTAGATGATTCCACCATGACCCTATTTTAGGAAGATAACATAACCTACCAAATGACCATGTTCTTCGATGGCTTGAAGTGTTAGCAAGGAAGTGGTTCTAGAGTTATTATCATCCCTTGTGATGGTGAAACCCTTCCACTCTCCTTCAAACTTGACTTTGAATGCACCAATAATATGGTTGAGTATGAAGCCCTAGTGATAAATCTCTAAACTACTCTAGCCTTAGGAATTAAGACAATCCATATCTTTGGTGATTCCCAACTCATGGTCAACCAAGTCAATGGATATTATCAATGTAATAATGATGTTTTGCAAAAATATAAACCTTTAGTTGAAAAACTCTTAGCATCATTTGAACATTACCTAATCCAATTCGTTCCTTGATCTACTAATAAATTTGATGATATAATGGCTTGCCTTGCTTCTTAGATCCCTTCTCAACCTTCCAATTATAAAATCTTTGTCACCATTCACCATTTTACCACACCTTATTACAACCATTTTGACCCCCTTACCATTTATAATGTGGAGAAATCCCCATTCAACATTTGGTATGACCAAACATTTAACTACCTCCACCTAGGCATAGTTCCTCCTAACCTCTCTCAGAAAGCCTAAAGACACTTTATTCAGAGTACCTCTTGTTATACCATACTAGGGGGAATCCTTTACAAATGAGATTTTTATGGTCTCATCCTTTGTTTCTTACATAGTCATGAAGCTTCCCATGCCTTCAAGGAAACACATGATGGGATATGTGGGGGATACTTTAACACCCTAGCAGTTGCTAAATGTATCTTTCAACTTGGCTATTACTAGCCCACTCTCAACCAAGACTATTGCATTCATGTAAAAAAGTATGTTAAATGCCAATAACATGCTAATTTACATCACACACCAGCTAATAGTCTCTAGGTATCTCAATAATTTTGGCCTTTCTCCCAATGGGGGCTTGATCTCATTACGAAAATTGACCACTATTCTTCACAGTGACATAGCTTCATCATAAAAACCACTGAGTACTTCACCAACTGGGTGAAAACTATCCCTCTCATCTTGATCAAAGTGGAAAGGATCATGGTTTTCATCAATCATCATATCATTTGTTGCTTTGGTGTCCCTCATAATATCATCATTGATAATGGCAAATCCTTTAAGAATAAGCAAGTTCAAAGCCTATGTGATGCATTTGGGATCAAGTTGAGATTTTCTTTGCCATACCACCCTCAAGTTAATGGTCAAGTGGAAGATTCTAACAAAATTCCCACTAATATAGTTAGTTCTTCAGGTCGAGATTGGCACTAGCACATCCCATTCACTTTATGGACCTATCGCACTAGCATTTAAACCTCTATGAGTGCTACCCCTTTCTCTCTTGTCTTTGGAATAGAGGTAGTCTTATCCATCAAAGTCCAAATCCCCTCTCTTCACATCCATTTTCAAGATATCATTTTTAAAGAGGAATTTCATCAATATCATTTAGCTCAAATTAAGCTCCTTGATGAGTGTCACTTAATAGCCCTCACCCACCTTCACATCTATCAATAACATATCACCTACACTTATAATAAACACCTCAAACCTCAAGAATTCAATATTAGAGACCTCATCCTAAAGGAAAACCAACATGTAACCAACATGGAGAAAGGCAAATGGGGCAAGTTTGCTTTGAATTGGCTCAAACCATATATGATCACCCATAAGTATGGATTAGGTGCTTATCATTTGTCCTCCTTTAAAGGCAAACTAGAACTTGAGCCTCTTAATGCTTCACATTTTCATCAGTTCTTTTGCTAAAACACAAATCTAACCTATTTACACGTATAACTTAAGTTCATCCCTTGATTATGAGATATTTACCTTTCACATTCCTCTTCTCCTTTTTGATAACAACCAACTATAACACAAAACCATGTGATTAATCATCATAGTCATGATCCAATACTAAGCATGGGTACCCTGGCTCTACCCATAGCATGGTTCTCATGGATACTTTTGATCTTTAACATGATAAGATCCCATGGTTGTTGTTCCTCAATTTCCCTCCTTTCACAAACCTTCTTATGTTCAGCTTTTGTCCTTATAAAGGGGAAACCACTTAACCTAATTAAACTAGTCCATTTCTACAAATATCAAAACTATTCCATAAACACAACATATTATCTAGGTCAAACTCTTTGGCATCATATATTACTCCCTCAAAGGATAGCTACCCCAAAATCAAAATCAAAAAGTTGTTTTAAAATTAAAAGTAGACTACTCCCTCGAAGGACAGCTACCGAAAAGAAATTAAACTTTGTTTAAACAAAACAAAAGACTACTCCCTTGAATGATAGCTATTACAAGAATTAAAAATAAAGCCCATAAACTTAGACCACTCCCTCATAGGATGGCTAAGTCAGCTTTGACAAAAATAGAAAATAATTCACTAGAAGCTTCCCACATCGGTCAGCTTCCCAAATAACAAAACTCAAAAAGACCCATTGTTAGCCATCATCAGCTTACAAGCAACATAATCAGATGGAAACCATAATCAAATTCTACATGTAGACTTCTCACATTGATCAGTTTACAGTTATCATAAGACATGGACTAGTATGTTACAGTTCGGTGGTCACATATAAAAGGGGCAAATTGACCCACATAAGGTTACCATTCATATTTTCCTTCTTCCTCACTCTACCTATCATCGTATTTCCCTTCTTCCTCTCAATCAAGGGACTGTAAGCTTACTTAATGCTAGGTGATCAATAAACTTGTTTTATCCACAAACACACACTAAAGTGAATCATTTACAAGGCTTATGTTCATTAAGTATATCTCACTTTTGGGTTTTTTTTGGTCCTTGCCAATGACGAAGCATCATGCCCCATTATTTATCTCTAAAATGTGTGGTTAAATGTTTTTTTATCAATTCTAACCATTTCCCATCATTTTCATCATTATGTTCATCCATCCTCAAAATGAATAAATCACATTAAGCATTTTATACATGCTTACCAAAAAACTATGTAATATCTTTTATTTATTTAAGGTGTGAGAAGTTGCATGACTTTTACAAATATATATAACTATCTTCACCTCATTTTCCTTGCTCCATATTTTTATGATTCTTTGGTGATTCTAGGATTATAGTCATCCCTCCTTCCATTTGATTACTCCTATATCTACCCTCAACAATATTCACTACCTCAACAACCACTAAAGGTCATCCTCTATTCTCCTCTCTCACATCCATCCTCATAGGGTGAAAATCATGCTCTATTCTGTGTTTTTCATTTTGCTCACCTAGTTCCCTCACTACATAGCCATCTCTGGTTTTTTAACTCACAAAGGTGACATCTATTATTGACTCTATGTGCATCCCCTCAGGTAGTCCAGATTCCCTCTATGAATACATCACATAGCATGGATTTTATCCTCTCACTGAGCACAATGCACTTCTTGCCTACTCTACCACTAAGGAGGTAGTAGTTCTAGTTTTAGCTCAAGTTGTGGATGTCTCGCCTCTTCTTGATGGTTTAGAAGCACTTTTATTATTACCATTATGTGTTGAAGCATCTGGTAGATTTGGACATTTACCATGATTATTATTTCAAGATGTAGAGGTTCCCCTTCCTCTCCACTATTCCTCCCATTGTTCTCCATTTATAGCTCTCTTCATTCTTATCATTTTGAGCGACTTGTGTGGTGAAGTGATTAATGATGCATCCTCATCCCTAGATCCTCACATTAAAACAACCATTTAGTTATCCTTTCTCATTGGTATGGTTATCCACTCTATCGATGTGATCATCTTATGACATCAATTATTCTTTAGCACAATATCTTTTAGTCTAATTCAAACATGTCCACACAATACTTGATCCAATCAGTCATCTTGTAGCATCACCATGGGCCCATATTCTAGTCACCTCTTTTTGGTGACTATTATCATTGGCATGGTAATATTTTCTTTTATGCTGACTGTTAGATCCTCCTTAATAGATGTGTAACCATCTTGTCTAATTGTATGCTCCATATCCCTCAACACATCATTGCCTAATCAAAGGGCCTTTAGTGATTATCATTTTAGGAATAGAGGATGCATATAAGGACACCTTATACTCAACCCATCAATGTAGCTCCTAAGTAGGACATAGACTATCCTCTACTGCTCACCATGTTACTAGTTTTCTAACTCATAGAATCTATCTAGCCATAAAAGGAATTCTTCGCATGCCATTTCTCCTCTACATCTAATAAAACTCAACTTGTAGTAGTGATGAGCAAATTCTATTTTGGTTATGCATATGCTGATAGAAAACCATCTCCTAAAACTTAGCTCATAACAATAGCTACTACCACTTTGCTTGTAACCTCACACACCTTCAGTTGGTGTAACTTCCTAATAAAGACACCTCTTCTTTGGATTCATTCCATTGAAGGTCATATGTGTTACTAAGCCTAGTATTCCCTTGTTATTTACCCTACCTTACCCATCCATGCCTATCATCTTATGAAATATGGGATCATTATGGTAACTATTCACCAATTTGCATTGGGAACTTTCATCATTAACTTCACCATAATCCAACACCTCTATGCTAAAAACACCTCCACCATTCACCCAAACCAACCCATGTGGTTCATCTAATTAGGAAAGCCACTTGGACACCACTCACCCAATCCTTGTTTGGAACTACATTGGCTTGATGTCCATGGACTATGTAAGTCTTGCTTATGAGTAGCTTAGTCACTAACATTTCCCTTTTCTTCCCATCACCATCAACCATGAACAAACCAAAACCAACCTTAACTAGTTTTGACCTCTTGCCAATTTTGCATCTAACCAATGTAACCTAAACTTCATGGTATTTCAAATTAGGGCATCCCATTTGCAAGCCACTAGTCATCCTTTTGAATAAACTACATTGGCCTGATGTCTATTTTGACTATGTAGGAATTACTCATAAGAAGCTCAACCACTAAAAACTAACTCCTCATTTCCTAACTAATTTCTATCGCTAACCATGCCCCTTGCCTAGGACATCCTAAACTAAGACTGCCTTAAACATTATTTCTTGGCATCCTTGGGTTCTAACGCCATCTACCTTGTCCACCACTTTTTTCTATCTTGTCAATCTCTTTTAATCACTTTTCAAGATTGTCAATCCCTTTTAACACAAGGATTGATAGTTTTCCTAGTTCTCTCCTCTTCTATCCTATCTATCCATCATCTCCTCTATTTTATTGGCCTCCCTATCACCTTTCTACACTTTTGCTCCACTATTAGCACCCCAAACCATATTACATCCTCTTTATCTCCTTGCCTACTCTTTGTCACCTTAGCGAGGCATGTCTATCGTTCCCCTTCTCCATCTAATTTATGTTTTGACACTCTCAACATTCAACTACTTTCTTTTGTTCCTTTTCATTTCCTCACTAGTTCCATCTCATCCTAGATGTCTTTTTCACTGACTATTTCCCCTATTCTTGGCACATCCTCCACTTCATTCCTCCTTATCTCACCATTTTCTCTTTCTATCATCCTTTTTTTTCCTCCTCATCTATCCCCACTCTGGGTATTTACCTTGGAGAAGCCTTCCATAATTGCCCTTTTCTTCTTATCTCTAATTCCCTTTTTCTCTCCATTGTGGTACTCACTTATATTTTGCATATGTAGGAGTATATGTGCTTTATATCCCCAATTCAATTCTTCCTTATTATCATCCCTAATTTTAATCCCTTGTCTTCATCTCATTCTTTCACCCCTTACATTTCCCTTTTCTTTCTCTGTCATTTTCATCACCAAATCCTTCTTCCCAATCTTTTTAGACTTGTTTTCAAGCCTTTCGTAGCCACCTCACTACTGGGTTTGCCATCCTTCATTCTCCATCCTTTTCATTTCTTCACTTATACCTTTTATTTTCCTTTTATCTTCATCATTACCTGACACTCCTTATTTTTCATCCATATGACCATGCCTAGTTACTTTCATCCCCCTTGGTCACCTCAATGCTTCTCTTTTCATCCATCTCTTGCTCAACCCTTCAATGTTTTCTGCTTGATACTTTTCAGTGCTTCCTCTTTTTTCCTCATTCATAATTCATGTGACCAAAAAACATACACAAGTACTGCCAGCTATTTTTATGAAGTTTCATTCCCCATGCCCTTGGTCTTTCTCATTTTATATCACTTTTGCTCTACTCTTTCACCGTTATTAAAATCAAACTAAAAAAAAATTCAAATGGGAGATTTGGGATATCTATGTGGGAACACAACTTGCTCCCTTAATTAATTAATTTTATTATTATTCACTTGACTCATATTCCAAAAAATGTTATTATTATTCACTTGACTCATATTCCAAAACCCCCAGTGTCTTTCTCTGAATTCCATTAAAAATTCAATGCTTACTTATTTTGGGGCCCCATTGACTCAAGGGTCAAGGGTTTGAATCTTCACTGTGACCTATTTACCCACTCTGCTATTTTGATTCCTCGAATCATTGAACCATACCTCTTCCATAGCCTACTCATGACATTATTATGGAGTATGCACAATGTCAGCTTATTTGGATGGTGATAAAAGACCTCATCAGATCACCATGACAATTTGAGTAGTTTTATATTTCCTCTAGCATAGTACAACCTGTTTCTCCTATTTTTTTGGTGGCAAAAATTTCAAAATTATTACCCCTTTATTTTAGTATGACCTTATTTTTGTCCTACCCATATTTAGACTCTCCCATCCTTTTCCACCTTCATTTTTATCTATGAACTTGTCACCTTTTCATATTGAGGTAACTAGTTACCCAACACTCCCAACCTCAAAAGAACTACATTAGGCCTAAAGTTCATTTTGGACATTATGTCCATGGAGATGTGTAGGCAAAATCCACTTGCCTCTTCCATATGGAGTCTACTCAGACAACCCATACCAACTACACAACCATCTTTCCCACATCTACCTTGATGTTGGTTGTTTTTGACCTAACCTATTTGCATTTTTTATGATGCCCTCACCAGAGTCATTTTGACCGCACCAACCGATTTTTCCATGTTAAACATTTGAAAATTTAATATTTTACACCACCTAGTACATGACTCAACCATTGGTGTTTTACATGGGATCAATTATAATTTTAGTTACCCACACATGGGATCACTTATAAATTTAGATGCCCATACCGACACTGCTCTTTTTGTTATGAAGGCTAATCAGTGTACCCAACCATCACAATAATAGTCACGTGGTCTATTGGTCACTTGTCTTTTTAGCACTAAGATTATTTTACCAATTTTGGTAGATTTAATCTATACACAATCTATACTATCATTCTTATTTTCATTTTATGCACCTATTGGCATCTTACATGCCCCATTACCTTACACCACCACCTAGTGCTTCCCCACCAATAGCTTATCAAACCTACACTGATTCAATCTCACCTCATCGACTCTCAATTTGAGGGGGAATACCTCCTACCATACTTAGGGAACCTTGAACTTCAACCAAACAATCTTTTTTTATTTTTCAACTTGTTAATTTAAAGCTTCATAACAAAAAGGGGGCAAAATGTAGACACTAGAAAACTACACACTTACAATTCTAGGTGTCTGAATGCCTTAGGACCACCTTAAATCCTCCTAAAACCTTCTTAACCACTTTTACCACCCTCATAACTTAACCAAATTCCCTATTCTACCCATTTCTATTGAAAAATTATTATTTGAAAATACCATTCAAAAATAGTTTTTGAAATCACTATTCACCATCACTATTCACTATGGGACCCACTTTCACTATTCATGATGACATGGTGTATGACATGAAAAGTGACATGGAAAATGACATGGCATGTGACATATCATATGACATGACAAATGACATGGAAAAATGATGTGGCAAAGTGACATGGCTTGGTACCCCACCTTTAGCCCCTTTTTCCAAGATGCTTAATGACCTTATTTAACCACCACAAAGGTCCCCACTGGAAATGGGTCAAATTTATCCTCAAGGGTAATTAATTTGACTTATTTTTTCATTTTCACATGAAAATAGCCTTCAAAATTGACTCACTTGCCCCTTTCACACCTTGGGAGAGACAAAGAGCCCCCATTTTAGACTTCTTAACCCCAATAAGAAACTTATCAGTCCAAATTAGAATCTTCACCCACCTCACCTTGACTCACCCATGCCCCCTTGAAAAATGGTGCCATATTTTGTGGGATAAATCTTAAAAGTCATCAATGAGGATGAATAAGGGTGTAACAAAGTCTTCGGTCCCATTTTCAAACCATGGGCACAATTCCTTTTAAACTTAGACTTGCATGCAAGGTAGGGAGACTTGAAAACCCACATATGAATATTACACCAAACCCATACTTTAAATTTGATAAAAATTTTCTATACTTCCAAGATTCCCTCTTTTGTCACATTTCCTCACAAAAAAAACTACAAATTCCCCCCCCCCCCCTTCTCCACCCAAGGAGGAGGTTAAAAAGTTAGAGTATTGCTACCCAAATTTTATTGTAGGTATTCATCCATTTCAAGGAGGTCATTACTCTTTCATGTATTATAGGGAAATAATTTAAAGTAATTAAGCTCTACCAAAATTAGCTCAAGATATCTTCATCAACAATCTTCAACAAACCATCTTCATCAATAAGCATCTACAAACATTGAGGTAATCTTTTATTTTGTTATTTTAATTAATTTATTTATTTCCTTTTGGATTCCTTTCCCTTAGACTTTTCACTCCCTTCAAAATTATTTTATTCATCCCTTACTCATCTTACCATTTACCCTTTTACCCCATTTTGCCTCTTTTCCATATTCCTCACTTGAACTCTTTCACCTATTTGCCACACTCGACATATTCTCTTCTTTCACTCATCTATCCATTTAACCTTTTATATATTTTTAGCCTTGATCATTTACCCAACCCAAAAAAATAATCCTTTTGACCCTTACCATTTTACCCAAACCCCAAAACTATGGCCTTGTCTTGACTAGTTTTAGCATGTGCTAGATTTAGTCATTTTTATTTGAATAAGTATTTCATTTATTTTGCACTTATCAATTAATTTATCATTAGTTTAAATGAAATTACCTTTATTTTATTTTATCATCTTCATTTTTTAATAGGGGAGTGGATTTAAATCCATCCAAGTAAGCTTTAGCTTCTTGGATCTATCATATGCTAGGGAGTCCACCCTGCATCTTTGTCTAACCAACAAGCTTGTGGTAATGTTATCTTATTGCAGGTATTCCTTCCAAGAAATAAATGAGTTCTCTCTTTTTTTGGTCATCAATGAGTGCACATGTACTAGGTACACACCCTTCATCTTGTGTTTCTATCTTTTCTCATAAAAAACTAAGAAAAAATCAAAAATTTATAGAAACAAGAAGATCCAAAGCAATGTTCACCTCAGCCTTTGGAGGTCAAAAAAATATTCTATTGGCCTCATTCTTCTAAGGAATAAGAAATCATTCCTCTTTAAACCATGCCTACAAATAAGATGAAATTTGATCATGAGATGAAGAGTGAGCAAAAATATGAGGTATGTGTACAAGGCTAAGAGGAATACATTTACATTGGGGACCTATTTGAAGATGGTCTACTTGAGAGCATAATAAGTGAAGTGATAAGAAATAGGTCTAATCTATCAAGTGTCCAATCTAAGGAGTAGCATGCTTGACACTATCATTTATCTCATAAAGAATGAGATGTAGGGAACTTTCCTTTTGATCTTGGAAAGGGTAGTATGCTTAATTGTTAGTTGTACATAGTAGTTTGTTTTTTGATTCCCCTAAGTGCCTTTATCACATTGTGTGTGTGTGTGTGTGTGTGTGTGTGTGTGTGTGTGTGTGTGTGTGTGTGTGTGTGTGTGTTGTTAGTTTTTTTTATGTGTGTCCTTTGCTTTATGTGGTTGAGGTAGTCATTGGTACTGTCTTGATCAAATATTTATATCAATGGTCAAATTCCTCTTATTTTGTCTTATACTTTAGATGACTCCCTAAGCGCAATAGACTACCCCTATGAGTCACCAATTTGTTGACCAAAATTGACCTTAAAAGTCAAATTGGGACCCCTATAGGTAAAAACTTGATTTTTATATCTTTTATGTGTCTATCATTATGTCATAGGGTATATCATATATCTTTTGATGTCATTTAATGCTATATTAGCCTTGATCATAGTCTAATTCATCAATATGCCATTTTGAGTCATTTAGAAGGCTTTTAGGGGTCATAAATGCAAGTGGCATAATTTTAAAGGTGTCGAAGTGTCTTATTTTTCTCTTTAAATTTCCAATAATTCATATTCCCTATCAATATTGTCAGTTCATCTAAGACTTTTAGGTTATCTAACTGAAGATCAAGTAATCAATTGAAAAAGGGGAGTTTGGCACTTATACAGCCCATGAGGGAAGTTGAAACATGGGAGAAGGCCTTGTAACATATATTAATCTTCCTAAAGTTCATTTACATGCTTGAAATTCTCTATAAGTTCCATTTTTTAGATAAAACCATTCCGCTCCTTCTTTTCCTTTTTAGACACATAGAAGTGGTCAACATGTTTATTATTGGTATAGACAGTCAAGGAGGTTTCATGTAAAAATATTTTTTGAGGTAGTATTAAAATTATATATATCCATTTACATAATAAAATTTAAAATATTGGTCAACCATGCTTTATGAACCATCCTTTACAAGTTGACTATGTTTTTCTGCTCACTATTCTTGCACCCTATAGGTCATGCTCTATTTTGGATAGTTCCATATAATATAGTTGGTGATATTGAATCTAGAGGATGTTATATTTATTTTAAAATTATATCCATTATTTTTTTTAGGTTTAATGGTGTTTTGGTGAGCAAATCATCTCAGGTTCATAAATTAGTTTACTTTGGGATGATATGCAATTTTTCCACCATTTTCAAGATCTTCACACTTTTGTGGTGACTTAACTACGTTTTGATAGGTTAATAATCATTTTTATAATGATATATTGACCCAATTCACCTTTCAATATCATTATCCAAACAATGTTTCATGGGTGTAGTCAATGTGTTATGCATATGCAGGCAACTCCTTGAATATACAAGTATCTCAAAAGGATGACATGATAGAAGAGGAGATATAATATGTGTTTCAAATATTTTGAAGTGTTAAGAGTGTAATTTTTCACTTGGTTAAGGTTTATAGTGAATCTCAATCATATATCTCTTATACACTACACATACTACTACTCACTACCTAAACTCACAGTCTTCTAGCATTAAAATGCACCTACAGGTGCCCTCATGAAGAATATCATATTGAGAGGAATGTTTGATTTAAAAAATGTTTTTATGGTAATAAGAGTTCATTTTAAACCTTTTTAAAAGGACCAAACTCCATTGAAACTCATAAACCATGCATATTGATGGAAGTTTCCCCACTACCTACATATGAAATCTCCACCTACATGTGGCATTAGTAGAGATATGAGGGTCTTTGTTAAGAGAGGATTGGAAAATTTTGAACCCTTTTTGAGGTCATAGTAGGTTTAAAACATAATGTAAAAATTATTTAAATTTTTATATCTATAGATAAGGTTGAGGGTCACTTCAAAAAATAATGAATGTAGGTTTAGGGATTAAATCCCTAAAATAGGAAAATAGAGGCCTAAATTCATTTTGTCATGGTCTTGTAACATGGTTACCAATAGTTTTGATGCATATAGATATACTCATTATATATCCCTATATTAGGTCTATCACTTTTGAATAGATGGAGGGAAGATGACTTGAGGAGGATGGCTACTGAAAGGCCCCAATATGCACCTTTATGCACTAAACTCAGTCAATGACATCTACAAGATTTTGAAACATTGAGCAACTTTATTTTCCAAGTTGATAGTATAAGGCATATTATCATGTGTAGATGGCCTTATTGAGTTAAAATGTAGTTCAAGTATAATAAAAATCATCTAGAGAGAAGGATGTACTAAGTTATCGACCATTACACTACCTACAAGCCTCCTTGTCATCATAAAATGTGTACCTACATGTTGGTTGTAGGTCACCATGAGGAATGGGGTATATACCCTTGATAAAAGACCTTACTCCAATAATAAAACTAATAGGTATGGTTTTATAATGTTTTTTAAATATTCAATAGGTACATTAAACATTATTTCAAGGACTAATTCAAATATATTCACCTACAACCAACTATAAATGACTGTGATGTAACAAGTGAGCTAAAGCACATTGCCTAGGTGATGGTCTAGACTAAGTTAGGGGGTATATGTTCAAATAAATAATATAAAATATTATAAATTTTAAAATATTATAATTAAAGTTTTTCAAATTCTAATCCATGCAATTAACTTATACGTGTACCTCTAAAGCAAGAAAATATAGTCAGTTGTCACTATTATAGGCAGTGAGCAAGAGATGGTGCTTGCAAAGTTAACACAGCTTAAGTATGGATAAAATGGACCTAAATAGTATAAAATGACTCCAAGTGGTTACAAGGGGTTTTTATACATTGTATTTTATGTTAAATCCTTAAAGTAACCTATATGCTGACCCTTGTTTTGCAAGAAACATAGTCAATTGTAACTGAGTGGTGACAGTGAACCCAATCAAGGTGTATGGAAGAGTATGTTAGAGGTTGGAGAGATAAAATAATTTTTTAGTCCATAAAATATGATCATAATGGTCTTATTTATCTCTCATGATATACATAGAATAGATAAAGGGTTTTAGACAGGTATCACACAGTCCTTATGAAAATCTTGCATACATAATTTGCCTTCACAAAAGTTAGTTTTGGTTTTTTCATGTATTAAAAGGTAAAATGACATAATAATAAGCTGAATTTTGGTGTATAATATACTCACCACTTGGGTATACTCTTAAAATATTTTTTTTCCTATAAAAATAAGGGAATTTCCCTTTGTTTTGTCTTAAATAGAGGGCACTTCTCTTATGCACAAACCCTATAATGTTGGAAAATGGAATGATCTAATGAGTTGATGAATGGTTTAACCTTTAAATAAGGTTTTATAAATTTTAACACACATAGGATGACTTTTAAAATCAATAAAATAATGAGGAATATCAAAAAGGAGGTATAATCCCTCAAAGGTACATATAGGCTTTCTAGGCATGGCTAAGCCTAGAATCTAAATGGATAGTCACTTTAAATTTACACATAAGGTTAGAATTATAATGGATTATATCATGCATATATGCTCAAAAAAATGTATCTTAGCTATTTCTATGCAAATTAATCCATGAAAAGGTCAATTTTGGTCTTTAAGATGACTCAGGCTTATGTAAAGTGGAGAAAAGGCTCAATAGACCAACTTTAAGTGCTCACATCTCCTCTAAGGATGTTCATGGAGGAAAATGTAGTTTAATTAGATTAATAATGTCATTTAAAATCATCATTGTGATATTTTTTTACATTTCTAATGTTTAATATTTATGAACAAAGCTTAAGAGTGGAAATTGCCTAAAACCCTTACAAACCCTTGGATAAGGACCCAATTGGGAAGATGAGGTTATAGGGATATAAATATGGGTTAGAGTGACCATTAAAGTTATTTAAAATTGTATAATAATCTCTCAAGATACTCCTCAATCTTTTGTACTTTATGTAATTGTATGGATGGGGTATAAAATAGGGTTTTCTTGACCTTTTTATGTGTTTTGTAGGTTATATAAGGATTATCAAGATTACAATCACATGGAGGGGAATATTATGAATTAATATAACTCCCCATGAAAATTTATTTCTTTATAACAACTTCTAGGTGACCCAAAAAACAACTTCATCTCAACCAATCAAAATTGGCATAGTGAGCATGATGGTGAGAAGTGTAAAAACTTCAAATAGATTTTTAAGGTGTGATTGAGAAAGATATGTCCAAGGAGAGTATTTTAAATTTTTTAAGCTCCCTCCCATGTATTATCATGGAAAACTATATCTAATTTTGAGGCCAAGTGTGAGGTGTGACTGAAAGAGGAATTTTCTTAGAGTGTAGGTCGTAATAGCTCATTTCTAGATGATTTTAGATGACCAAGACAGAAACCAATGCATGGAGAGGAATTTATATAAACCTTACCCTTAATTATAATCATCATAACTGTCCCTAGTTATTTTTTTGATGTTCAAATAGGGATAAATCATGAAGGTAGTTTTTTGAGCTAGAATGAGAACTTCTACGCCACATTTCAAGAGTTTCATGACTTGGGGTGACACTTGTGCTTCCTAACCTTGTATGGTTCATTTAAAATATTCTTATCATGCATAAATAACTCCTTTTATCATCTTTAAAAGTGTCTTTTTGACCTTTGTACTTATTTATTCTTCTCTCTCTCTCTCTCTCAAGTTCTATAAGAACTAGCCATTTTGGCCTTTGTAAAATATGCTCCACCTAAGTATGGTGAAGCCCTGATCATTTGCATACCATGTATTAATAAAGAATCATAATTTTTACCTTTTATATGACCTTTAATAGTGTGTTCACTTGTATGATTGATTTTTCTTAGTGATGACTTGTTTCCTTAGCATTGTTATTTTATTCTCTCACCTATTTGCAGTTGGAAAGCTTCTTATTGCAGGTCACGTGAAGTGTTATAGGAAGTGTTAAGATTTAGTGAGTTATCCTATTCAATAGTTTCATTTTATACCTATTGTCTAGTCCTCCTATCCTAAAACATTCATCCATAACCTCATAATGAAACAATGATATGAGAAGATGTATATTGGAGAAGTGTATGTTTGGTTAGTCCCTTGTTCTCATGTGTAACATGCAAATGGTTGGTATTCATCAAATAATTTGGTGTATCACCTCATTTAGAATAGTTTTATTTCATTTTTATCTCTTCCTTTCCCCCCACAAGTTTAGGTGTAGTAGTGTTTTATAAGTGGTACATCAAGGGAACTAGCCCTATTTAGAGATTCACCTCATTCTTAGGCTCACCCAAATCCTAGAGATGTTTCAATTGTGACACTTGGATGAGGAGAGATGATAAATCTCCTCAAAGGGTGAAAATATAAGTGACAACAAATATCATATTTTCCATATGGCTTAGCCAAGCTTCACTTAGATGACAAGGATGTGATTGTAGAGATTCAAAATATGTCAGACGTGAAGCAGTCATATAGAAGAATCAATGGATTAAGTGTTTAAAAATTTCATCATCAAGGAAAAAATTATAAACATGGAGGAGAATAAAAATATTATCTCCACCTCTGAAAGTGTGGTGAATAAACACAAAATAATGGTAGAATTTTGCTTTTAAGTTATAGGTTAATATTTTTTTAGTTTATGTTTTTTATTTTTTTAAGTTGTAATTTCATTATTTTATGTTTTAGAATTATGTTTAGTTATTAATTTTATATTGTTTATATTTATTTTTTCTTAGTTTTAATATCTTTACTATATAATTTATTTATTTTTAGGAATTTTAAGTTTTAGTTTTTTTTTTGGGATATAGTTTTGTTTTTTAATTTTAATTTTGTTTAGTTTTTATTTTACATAGTACATTATTAGTTTATAGTATTTTAATTTTGATATTATTTTAGATTTGTAATAAAGTTGTTAGTCCAATATTCATATTATCTAGTCAAAATTACTGTGTCATTGTGTATTAGTAGTAATCACCATTATTAGTCACTTAGTCCCTTTTGTATGTGTAAATTTAAAAAAAAAAAAAGACAATTAAGGTGATGTTAAAATTATTTTTCAATAAATCATGTATGATGATATTTTAATGTAATAATATCTCCAATTTAATGTAAAACTAAATGCATTATTGAGGTATCAACATTCACTACTTAAAACTATGGGGTGACAGGGTAAAGAGGGATATAGATGCTTTATTCCACTCTCCATATTCACACTAAGAGAAGAATGTTAGGATAAATTATATTAGTGATCACAATGTTAGGTGAGAAACAATAACTTTATGTGTGTGAAATAATTATCATGAGTTGTGATTGTCGCAACTCACCTAACTAGTCTTTAGGAGACATTGTAGAGAATAGGGAAGAGAGATTATGGGAGATAAGAGGATGATGAATATCTCCTTATTTTTAAGAGATATCTTCCATATAAATTTAATAATTTGATATCAATAAGGGTAAGTGTACGGAGTTTGGGGATAATTCTATGAACATTACCCATAATGTGATCACGTTAATTAATAACATGATCATATTATTTAATTAATGTGATTACATTATTTAAATTTAAGCTAGAGATTACCAAGACATAACATGATCATGTCAATATATAACACAATTATGTTATATTAAATAATAATGATATCATGTTATTAATGTTATCATGTTATTAGCATTTACAATAACATGATCTCATTAATAACATGATCACATTACCTATGTGTAAATAAAAAATAAAAAGGGAAACCCAAACTCAAAAATACTCATTTTGCATTTGAGTTCCCTAGCTCTCCCCTTGCTTCCACAATTTCATTTTTCTTAGAAGACTTTATAGAGTGCTAGGAAGCTACCAAATTCATCCCATGGACCTATTGATCGATAATGTCACCACATAGGAGAGGTAAGTGATCAAAATATTCTCTATTTAACCCTAATTTTTCATAATCTTCATTGTTTAAACCTAATTTTAAATTGTAATTTGGTTTTTTTAAATAAATAGTCCTACTAACCCTCCCAACCCTTCATAGGAACCTCTAATTACTCTTCCTCTTAACCATCCACAAAACCATGTTGTTCCTTCTATCCCTCCACCTAACCCTCTTATAGTTCTCCAAAACCCCCTGGCAGTGAAGAGTTTTTTATTAAAAATATCATGGGAAACAAACTTGAAATTGAAGAGTTAATTGATAGAATGAGGGATCCCAATTCGACCAACCCCTATCATACCCAACAAGTTGATTCCATAAAAAACTTATTAGGTCAAATTGACTCTATAATGATTCAAATTGATCTATGGAACTCATATAGGGATACTTGTATGGCATATTATGATGACAAGTTATTAGATATTTAAGTTAATAATTAGGATATTTCAAAAGCTAACATTTCTACCCTATTCATCAACCTAACCACCAATGCCCCATTTCCCATAACCACTAAATGTTTTCCTATCCATCATTGTGTACATAACATAATCATGACCAATTTTTAAGATTGATAGTGGATGGTATATGAATATACACCATGTAAAAACCATGAGGTCCTATTATATGTTTTGACTAAACTCTACTATGAGTTTATCCATAACCAAATTCCCAATTATTTTGATTTTATTAATTTTTAGGGCTAAGTAAAAGGCTCTGCATGTGATCGACTAGGTGCACATCATGTGCCTAGTTGGCCTACATGGATCCATATCCATAATCCTCTTAAGCCTAATATCCCCTCCATAGTTCAATAGGTCATAGAGATAGACACTCTGCATGCTCTTAGTTCACTCATCGATATACCTATTCAACATATGAGTAGGATTTCATAGAGTGATGCTATAGATACCCCACAAGTTACTTGACCCTAACCCCACCCTTGTATTTCATGTGAAGATATGTGCATAGGACCTTAAAATGATGATGGCATTGGTGGTTCAGATGGCTTTGATCATATTCTTATGAGTGATGATTTTTTGGTATGCACATTTAGTGTGTAGACATCAATCACCACACAAATACAGGTATGTTTTATATAAATGTCATGTTAAATTTAAGTTATATTTGAAAATTTAATTTATAAGCTAAAAATTAATTTACATTAAAATTAAATATAATATATATGCCATTTTTTATGTCATAGGAGGTGATGGTTCCTTCATCATCATAGTCAACATTTACAAAATTTGATTTGTCATAGCCATTGTTTTCATATTTAGATCTAACTATTGGGCTATCCATGACTACATCTACCTCTATTAGGATGACACCATTTAGTTATACAGAGGTATAAATTATTTACATATATGTTTTCTCTTTGCATTTGTTAGGACTATAGTTGTTTACATATATGTTTTTTTCTTTCCATCTAATTTAATTCTCTTCTCAAGAATTAATGCAAAAATAACATAACCAAAAACATAAAATTCATAAATGGTCTTGTGTTAGACCAAGCTTCCTTGGGAGTAACATCCTACAATGCTCTTACACTAGTGTATTGTGTTTAAAATTTTATACCTTATTCCCAATGAAAACCAAAATTATCTTAAGATATAGATTGCATTTCATTAGCTCATCATGTATGTATCTTATGTACTAAAGCAATGTTAAAAAACATGCATTATATTCCTTTTTAGTATTGGCATTTTTATAGAGGTTATGGAATGCATTTACTCTATCATTTAAGTAGGTATCCAAAAATTAGTGTTATCTTTCCTTGAACGTCACCCAAGTGACTATGGGCATATCTAAATTCATAATTTTTTATTGATAGTCCCAACACAAAGCTGATTCATCTAAAATTTGTTAAATAAATAACATGTACATACTATTTATTTAAAACTATCTTATCCCAAATCACCTTTTCACACTTATTATCCAAGTGTTAGCTTCCTTAATAAATACTCATCTAGTGAATGTAAGACCCTTTTCACTTTATTTAATTTGTGGGTAATTCCATCCAAGCTTTGATCTGTGTCACCATTGTCATGAGATCCCTGAGTGGATGATATTCCATGTAATATATTGGTATCTCTATCTTGCTAAACATTATGTTCATAATCACGCTCATGAAATGATTTTATCCTATTCCTTAATTTTCCCCTAGAGGCATCCTATCATTGAGTTTTCTTAGCACTACATGTATTTCAAAGTCAATGGATATCAAAATTGCAACCTCTTCTCTATCTATCAAAGATTACCCAGGCAACACAACTTCAATATAAGGTTTTTTATCTTTCCTCATATTTAATGGGTATATTATTAAATGGGAGTCTCGTTCATATACCTCTTTCCCAAAGACTTTCCTAGTAATTCAAACTAAAATTCTTTTGACCATATTGCATCTAAAACCATAATTATACAAACTTGACATGACTTCACATGTAGCATAAATAATTCCTCATCTTTAATATGGGTAAACACAAAAAATCCCTTTTTTCTTTTCCCATCTATATTTGGGAACCCAACATTTGTATATAAGATCCACATGTGTGTACACACACACACACACATTATGGTAGGCATGTAAAGCAAATATCCCACACCAATCTAGTTAAATAACCATCTCTAAAAAATAATGAAGAACTACTATAATCATCAATGTCATGCCCAACACATACATCCTTGTGATTAGGCTAAGATTTAACATGAGTGTCAAAATCCACCCATTAGTTGCTTAAATCATTTCTCAAAAAGGGGAGATGATTTTCAATCATGCCTACTCTTTATTCTCCTTACTTGAAAAGTGATCAAATAAGATTGAAAATTACCTTGTAAGACCATACAAAAAGGAAGTAGTTACGAGGGTCATACCTAAGTCAAACCCCTATTTTTAGACAAGTAATAAATCAATAACCACTATAGTCTAACATGCAATATAGTATAAATTGAAGATATTTCCCCAAGTATATTTATGTTTATCAATGAAAAAAAGAAACTAGTATATTATACATTTCCTTTCACTTTAATCCTCTAATTTTGGTTTTGGTACAATCCTAATGCTCTAACACTTCAATAGATGGCTTATCAATTTAGATCTAAGTGTATTTTCATGTGCATGATTGTATTATTCTTTCCTATAATGTGTCATTACATTCATGTACTTATATAGAGATATATTTTATATACAAGTGCTTCTATTGACCATTTTGATATCCATATACAAGATTTGATGTACTTTTTATAAAACTGAGACCTTTACATGAACATTTGATGGTTAGCACTGACACTCCTCCCTCTTTATGAGCTGAAATAGACATAGGAATTTTTGCTATAATGTCATCTTCATAGGCTATAACAATGGCATATATTAGTTCTTGTAATTTTGAATTGTAAAAATAGACTTGTTTTAATAATTTTAGTACATGTACTTGAGAAAAATATAACTTATGTAAATGTATTGTGTATGTAAGGTTGTCATATGATAAATGATTGTCCTACTCAGATGGAAATTGGCGAAACCTCTCATTTTCATCCCATATTTGAGATGCCTATTTGATTAGATGAGCCTACCATTTACTTGATTGAGTGTGTAAAATAAATTGAGTATGATCATGAGCTTACTAGTAAGTGCACATGTTTAAATGATTTTTTTATTATAGTTTAAAATTATTTTATTAACAATTATTTGAATGTATTTTATGTTAATTTCATAATAATTCTTGTATTTGAACATGATCACCTATAAGCTATCTATGAGTGTAGGACCCCTAGTTAGACCTTGGAGCAATCTAAGGCATTAGAGGGGTCTCCATCTACTATTAGGGCATCCTAGGGAGAGTCTTCTTTCAGGAAGGCAAAGAGAGGGAGGCTATTTGATGAATAGGATGTGTTACACATGAGATGTATTTTTTTGGTATGCCTATATATAAATTGATGCATTTTTGGCATTGTATATGCACATGTGACATTTAAACAACATTAGATACTATATTGGTAGATGTAATTTTTTGTCTGCCTATCATGACAATCTATGTATTATTGACATTGGACATGTATGTGAATATATTGTATGTCTATCATGGTAATTTATCTAATTTATATTTAGTTTTTATTTCATTATGTGTAATTGTACAATATTGTTTTGATCTTCCAAATTATTATCGATCAGATCTCGTATTTAACGTTGTACATGCAAAAATGAAGATTAAAAAAATATTCTTTTCAATGTTATAAAACTTGGATCTTCCATATTTTTTTAAATTAATGTTTTTATTTCATTATGTGTAGTGGAAATGACTAATATCACTCTTATCACTTAGGCTTAATGATCTTCTCTTTGTAAATTGCTTTTTGTACACTTTTTGGTGTCATTAGACCTCTTACATGTTGAGGTATAGTGTGAAACATTATTAATTATTGTAACATAAACTATTATACAAGTAATAATTTACTAATAGTTATAGTTTGTTGTTGGTTTAATCAAATATATTTTTAATAGTAAACAATATATCATGATTAATATTTAGGAAATTTGGAGGTTTTTTAAGAGAGAGTTTGTAGGGATCTAGAATCCCTTATTATAGGAATCAGAGTCATATATATTTATAATGTGTTTTTTATGGAGATTATTAGAGTGTATGAAGAAATAATATGATGTGTTTAAAATAATTACAAGATTACCTATGTTATGCTTCTTTATTTTTTATGTTAGACTTTGATATACACCATCTTCTAGTATCAGAGCAGTGCTTGATTTCTGTGATGGAGGATTAAAAGAAATAGAGGAGCCATTGTTTTATACGTCACTCCTGTACATGGAAAAAAAAATTTGAGAAAAACTTTGTAACATAGGTTAAGTTTTTAGTTTTATGGTTTATTTTGGTGTTATGAGTACGTCCCACCCTCACGCCTTCATAAATCTATGCTAGTCATTAGAGTTTTACTAAGATTGAAAAGATCTATGCGTTTGATTATTCACATTTTTTTGCCTACTCACCATTCATTTGTGATGAGATCCTTCAATCATTATTGTGGCAGTATTAGGTATGTAATAGATTCTATTGATTTCACATATTATGTTGAGTTGGTTGTGGATCGACTACACTTAAATTGATCAGATCACTTTTTAAATCTCCATCCACTCTCTAATGACAACCTCAACATCAATATCAGTCTATTAGAATCAACTTATTCAAAGATGGAAGATTCTATTTTGTAGCTACACTATATCACTCATAAATATAGCTAATACACATTTCCTCTCATGCATATGATGTACCTAACCTGCATCAAATTCTATGATCAACACAATAGAGAAAACATTCACTATCTTGAGCCATCTCCAACACTGGAGGCTTGATCTATGCCATGAATATTTGCACTTATCAATTAGATATATTATTTTCTTTTCCATGATATCCACCAATCGTATCCTTGCATAGTTGCATTGGGAATGATATGAGTCTTCCACATGCCAAAAATAGCCCGTGATATCAAACTTTATGTGTTTAATTTTGGTTAGATATTTTTTAATGTTAAGTCTTTATGATTTATTTCATATTGAAGCATATAATAAGGTTAGTCTTAGTAGAAGTTTTCTATATTAAAAATATTAAGAGTCAAAAGGTTTATGTCATTTATGAGTTATTAGTTTATAGTTGTCAAATGTCATTTTTTTAGTTGACAGTTTTTTAATTTATTCTTATTTTATAGTTTCTAGTTACAATTGTTTTGGTATATCATTCTAGTTGGTTGGTATAAATTTTGTTTATATGGGTCATTAAAAATAATGTTTATAGCCATATACATATAAAATGTGTCAAAATAATTAAAAAAAGAGTCATTTTGTGTAAAGGAATGTGTCAAAATTGTTAAAGTCATTTATATGTGGAGAAAAGTAAAGTCATTAAAGTTTATCATTTATATCAAAATTTATAAGTCATACAAAGTCAAAATTGTAAAAATAAAAAATAAAAATTGTCCTACAGATGCATTTTCACTTGTACAAGATGTCTAAATTATGGGAGGAGTCTCTCCTCAACCAAAATTCATTGACACATTAGGTTAATTAAGTAGTAAACACTGGAGGAAGGAGGAAATGGAGGCTGGAGGTTCCAGATCCTTTCACCAATCACCAGTGATGGGGCCCAAAATATTTTGGTGACATTTTGTGTTGTGTGTTATTTTTAGCATGGTGTGTTTTTATCTTATTTTATTGTGGTATACTTTGTGCCAAATTGGCTAATGCCAAAGATATTTACTCAGTGGCTGTGGAAACCGTCTATGCTATTTTTGGTTGGGTGACAAAAAAAAATTAATAGAGGCTGCATAAGATGACAATGAGGATTGGTTCCTCATGATATTTTCATTTTTTAAGTTATGTGTGTTTTTCATTCCCATACATCTTAGACATTCTCTAATATTTGTAGAAAAGGGAGAGTGTAGATATAATGAAATGTGGTGATAGTTGTATAAAAGGGGAATTAACTATAGAAATCCTCTTACTACAGAGATCCTATGACTATCTTATTTATGGATATGATCATCTAATGACACGTCCATTATGGTCACATAGAGTAAATATGGGATGCATTCATTTTCATAGTAATGGTCATGTGCAACAAGATCTAGATTGTAAGATTTAGATATTAGTATGCAGACCTAAAAATATGTGTTGGCATATGATTTTGTTTGGGCCAGTTCTTGAAGATGTATATTCTCCCCATGCTCACATTAAGGGGTTATAGGATAGGATTAATAATGTTCATACGGGGGTGAATTTTGAGGTATCGTGTGAAACTTTATTAATTATTGTAATGTAAATCATTACATGAGCAATAATTTACTAATAGGTATAGTTTTTTATTAGCTTAATTGAATGTATTTTTAATAGTTAAAAATATATCATGAATAATATTTAGGATATTTGGAGGTTTTTTAGGAGAGAGTCTATAGGGATCTAAAATCCCTTATTATAGGAATCAGATTCATATATAGTTGTAATGTGTTTGTATGGAGATTATTATAGTCTATGAAGAAACAATATGGTGTGTTTAAAATAATTTCAAGATTACCTGTTGTATGTTTCCATATTTAATGTGTTAGACTCTAATATATACCATCATTGCAAACCTCTCACAACCATTTAATTTCATATTGGACTAGACTATAGGAAAAATAGGGTATATGGGTATATGTCTTACTCATTTATCTAAAGGTCTGTATAGGTTCAACACATTCAAAAATAATAACATGATGACTCATAACTTACCAACTTAGTGGAATTAGTCTAAACTCCCTTCATTGATTGTGACCATACTCAGTTCTTGGTTACCACCTACAATCATTCATCCAATTGCAAACTTACACAAATTAAAACATATTCATGGCCTCAAGGAACTTCAAGTATAACATGAAACTAATGCAATCACAGACAATAAGTCACTTTCTAGGTCAATAGGTTAATAGGTCAATTAATCAATACCACTTAATAGGTCAATAGTTCAATTACCACCTAATAGGTCAATAGGTCAAATTTGTCAATAAATCAATAGGTCAATGACTCAATACCATGTAATAGGTCAATAGGTTAATTACCACCTAATATGCCAATAGGTTAACATGTCAAAGTTGTCAAAATTGTCAAAATTATAAAAGTTGTCAAAGTTGTCAATAGGTCAATAATTCAAAGTTGTCAAAATTTTAAAAGTTTTCAAAGTTATCAAAATTTTCAAAATTTTCAAAATTATCAAAGTTGTCAACGTTGTCAATAGGTCAATAGCACAATTACTCATTAAGTTTCTAGGTCTCTAGTTTAAGTTGTCAAAGTTTAAGTTATGGTTGCAAAACTTTGGTTATTATGCTTTATAAGTGAATAATGGAATTGAAAACATGATTGAGGGGAGGTTAAAATAACATATAGGACTAGGTTTTTGGCCTCCCATCAGGCTTGATCGACAAACCCACCACCCATTCTGGCATCAAGAACACCCTTCCCAATACAAGAAAAATGTAATTTTTAAACCTAAGTTCAAACACACAAAAAAATATAAGTAATTTTTGTGAACTATTAGACCCCTCAAATACTTAGTTAATCCCTCTAATTTCACCCTAGATCACTTAAGTGGAAGCTTTGAGATCAATCCATTAGCCAAGTTGTAATGAGGGTCTAAAAATGCAAGTTTTTATCAGTGAACAAGCAACTTCTTGAGTTCCAGCTAGAATTTCTACCTATAGGACCTCCACCTATGAATATTTTACTTTTATCACATCCATATAAAAAAAATACATGTTATCACACTGCCACAATGTTTGAATCCACTTAGAAGTGCAAAAACACTACTATTTTAAAGAGTGGAAACATTAATAATAAATGTTTTCAAAGTTCAAGTTGTAATTATAGAACTTTGATTCTGATGCTTTCTAAGTGAAAAATAACCACACAAACATGTCTATGGGGAGGATAACATCTAGGACTAGGTTTTTGGCCTCCCATTAGGCCCGATCGACAAACCTGCCACACATTCCAACCTCAAGAACCTCCTTCCCAATACAAGAAAAATGCATTTTTAGCCTAAGTTCAAACGTGCATAAAAAAATTGTAAGTTATTTTTATTAACCATCCTATCCCTCACATACTTCCTTAATCCCTATAATTTTACCCTAGATCACTCAAGTGTAAGCTTTGAGATCAATTTGTTAGACAAGTTATAGTGATGGGTCCAAAAATACAAGTTTTTGTTAGTGAACAAACAACTTCTTGATCTCTAACTAGCATTTCTACCTCTAGAACCTCCAACTATGAATATATCAATTTGATAAAGTATAGGTAATCAAATTACATGTTATCACATTGCCATAATGTTTAAATCAACCTATAAGTGCAAAAACACTACTTTTTTAGAGAATGGAAACACGAACAACAAATGTTGTCAAAGTTTAAGTTGTAGTTACAAAACTCTAATTTTGATGCTTCATGAGTGAAAAATTACACCACCAACATGTATAGGGGGGTGGATAACATATATAACTATGTTATTAGCCTCTCATTAGGCCCGATCGACAAACCCACTAGCCATTCTGACCTCAAGAACACCCTTCCTAATACAAGAAAAATGTAATATTTTAGCCTAAGTTCAAACATGCATAATGAAAGCTATAATTCATTTACATGAACCGTTAGATCCCTCATGTACCTCCTCAATACCTATGTAACTTAGATGGAATATTCTATATCAATCTGTTAGACAAGTTACAGTGATGGGTCTAAAAATGCAAGTTTTTATCATTAAACAAGTAACTTATCAAATTCCAACTAGTATTTATACCTTTAGGATCTCCGCCTATGACTATATCATTTTTATCATGTCTAGATATAAAAATTACATGTTATAAAACTACCATGATGTTTGAATACACCTAGAAGTGTAAAAACACTACTGTTCTAAAGAGTGAAACCAATGACAATAAATGTTGTCAAAGTTAAAGTTGTGGTTAGAAAAATCTAATTTTGATGCTTCCTGAGTGAAAATTGACACTACCAACACATCTAAGGATTGGATAACATATAAGATCATATTATTGTCTTCCTATTCATCTTGATTGATAAACCCACCACCCATTCTAGCCTCAAAAACACCCTTCCCAATACAAGAAAAATGCATTTTTTAAGCCAAAGTTTAAAAATGCATAAAAAAAATTTAAGTCATTTTTTTGAACTATTAAATACCTCACGTACCTCCTTAAGACATCTAATTAAACCATGAAGCACTCAGGTGGAAGATTTAAGATTAATTTGTTAGAAAAGTTATAGTGACATGTCAAAAAAAGTAAGTTTTAGTTAGTGAATAAGCAACTTCTCGAGCTCCAACTGGAATTTCTACCTTAAGGATATCCACTTACAAATTTATCACTTTTATCACATACAAATAGGAAAATTATGTGTTATCATACCATCATGACATTTGAATCCACTTAGAAGTGCATTTTTCACTACCATTTCAAAGAGTTGAAACACTGACAACAAATGTTGTCAAAGTTCAAGTTATGGTTATAACTCTTATTCAGATGCTTCCTAATTGAAAAATGACACCTCCAACACATTTAGGGGGGAAGATAATGTCTAGGACTATGTTCTTGGTCTCCCATCAGGCCTGATCGATAAATCTACCACCTATTATGGCCTCAAGAACACCCTTCCCAATACAAAAAAAAAAAAAAAAACATTTTTTAGCCTAAGTTCAAATACGCATAAAACTCAAGCTTCTCTTAACTTCAAGAATATAGAATTCTTTACTAACAGTGCCAACCACATGAAGGTGGAAGCTTATCTAGCACCATTAACCTACAAAAAATTGCTAGTAAACAAATAAAAATGAAATTTATATATGTACTACCTAGAAAATAAAAAACATTTGATAAAATTGATTACATCTACATTTGAAAAGTTAACATACCTCTATATTTCAATCCAATGAACCACTAAGATCTATTCTAACCTTAATAGTATCAAGAACAACTTCATGATTTGACTCAACTTTCCATAGTTTCCTATTTAATGGCCTCCCATGATATTTTTGTAATTGAATATTCATTACAAGAATCAAATTTGAATAGTGTAGTATCTTCTTATGTGTTTCAAACAACCATTGATCTAAATTTTTTATAAGATATCATCAAAACCAACTTCCAGTGATTACCATTGACCTAGTGGGATAGTCAATGTTTTCTCCACTATAACTATGGAAGTCAATATTTTATTTCTCTTTACACATCAACACAAGTAGCAATCAATGCCTTATTCATTATCCTCATCTACAATAACTACAAAAACATGCCTTGTATCATAAAAAATTATTTTTAATAATAATATGAAGATTTGTTTAATGAGAATAAATTATACATAATGAAAAATATTCTACCTAGCTACACTAGATCAGATACATGGTCAAAGTCATCTGATGATGTCATATTTGTAAGCTGCAATGTTATTAGAACCTGATATGTGTTGATTAAAGTTAGAGGTTTGGAACACCAATCATCCACCCATTCTTGTGACTCACACTCACTCCAAATAAAGTCCATGCATGTAGAATAGAAACATGCCAAGTGTCTTATATCAATAGTCTAAGAGCTTTCATTTGAGGTACAAAATGAGTGGAGGTCACTTTTGAACCCATTAGAGTGATATAATCCTCATACTTTGCCAAGTATTCTTCCTCCATTAACCAGAAATGTCTATGAATAATAGAATTTAGTTGAGCACCATGACACATATTCTTATTACACCATTCAGCTAGAGTTTTTGCATCTGTGAAATGAACACCCTCTTCAAATTTCAATTCCTCCCTTACAATAGCTATTTTTACACATGCTCCTACACCATCATACTCCCCTTTTCCATAGCCAGCCTTGGTGAAACTCTAAATGTGTTCTACACTAGTGGTAATGTGCATCCTGCTCAACCAATAAAATATTCATGCATTTTTTAATTATGATGTGCAATTGTCTAATCAAATGTAATGTTGATTGAAATTAATTCTCCTCTAACACAACTATTCATAGAAATTTTAAAAACAACCTTTCACATACGCTAAACAATGTGATCTATCATCACTAATATTGAAATTGTACTCCCTTAATATTTTCTATTATTATTCTATACTATCAAGTGCATGCAGAAATGCTATATGCATGAATATGGAAACTTGTGATGAGTTATAATATTATGATTGAACTTCCATTTGGGTTTTGAATGTGTAATTCTCAACAAAATCAACTACTAAAATAATGGAACCAAGTGGGAATTTATGCTTGCATATCTTGAAATATTCATCCAACCATCTATCCCTATGTGTGTGCCTTGCATAATCATAAACAATCTTCTCCCTAAATTTAACCAAAAAATTAGAAATAGGTATTTTTTTGTAACAACCTCACACCTTTTAGATTCTTTACCATCTTTTACTTGATAAGTCACTAGTTTATATTTGCTTAAACCAACTAATTCCTATCCAATTTCACTTGTAATCTCCTCATGGATATATATTTTAAAATTTAGCAATCCACCACAAATGCTGAAATTTCCATTTAAACATGATTTTTTGTAAAATAAGTACCCATCTACTCTTTTGTAGAAGATAGTTGGAATAAATTCCTTGGTTGATTTGGTGGCAATTCAATTCCACACTCCTATAAAATGTTAGTATGAAAATTACAATGAATATGGTGAAAAAAATCATAGTAAATTAAAAATTCAACATGTTTTCTACAATAAAAAGTGGTGCATGTGTGATTTATTTTAACATAAAAAGGTTTTGCTATCTCAAAATATCTTTGACAAATAGAAATTTGTGGATGTTTTTCCAAAAAATTAGAGTAAAATAGTGTTTGATTCATATCTAATAAATGTTTTGGATGTGGTTCATGATTACGAGAAGAACCAACTTTTATTTTCACAAAATCTCTTGTATCAAGTGAAAATCTTATATTGTCTTTCCAAAATTGAGCAAGTAATTCTTTGAGGTTATCAGATAGAGCTTTGTCCTTTCATGGAAGTCTACCAGAGAATGACCAGAGCTCATTATTATTAGGTTCATTAAGTTTTTCACATATTTTAATTTATTTCATTATTGTTTTTCTATTTATATTAAGTGTTTGTCTTGTTTTTAGAACCATTCATTTTTTTCCTATTTTGTCACTTAATGCACAAGTTGTAAGTATACACTAGGTAACATTACAGTATTTGGTGCATGATTTTAGGCCTACAATATGATATGAATCATGTAGATTTTTAATAATTTCATCAGTTTCATCATCCATGTTATATGTTATTAGTTATAATGTGTACATTATAGGTCTCATCCTAATCAATTTTATCAATGAAATAAATAATTGACATCTTTGACTATCATACTCCAAATTATGAAAGAAAGTATCCCAAATTTGTTAAACAAGTCTTCTTGAATGGTGATTAGATATTTTTTATGCATTAGTTTTAAAATACTTTCATCGACCTTAATTAAGTAATTATCTTTTCTATGCACAATTCTTGGAGGTGTTGCTAATGGTGGAATTTGTTGAGATGGTATTTCAAAACTGTTATTACTTTCACTATTTAGAGGTGGGATGACATTAAACTCTTCATTGTTAATTTATTCATTATATGTTCCATGAAATTTTCTTGATGATTAATTTCATCATTATTTTTTCCATAAAATTTTATTCATTCATGGGGGGTGAATCATCATACATAGATTCATCATCAACAAAATCAAAAACTTGGAACTTTGAATGTGAACTTCCAATATTAACTAATTAATTATTTTTAATTTTATTATTATTCATTTATTTATGGTCAATTTCATTATTATTCATTTAATTATGGTCCATTTCAACATTATTCAATTTATTATATTCAATTTCATCATTGTTTAATTCATTATCATCAATTGGTTCATTATCTATGGTATTTGGTTCATTAAGATTAGGGTTTGTACCTTGTTTATGATGAAGTTTTTGTAGTTGTAGCTTGTGTTTCTATCTCGAATATTCTAATTCATCTAGTGTTTTTTTCTTTAATAGCTTCCTCTTCCTCTTTTAACATGATCTGAAACCATCAAAAGGGATAATTGATAACTTTTCAAAGGTGGCTTTAAGTACATAGGTACACAGATCTTGTAGAAGTATAGAGCGAATCTTTATGGGGATAGAAGTCTCAATTTAGGATAAAAATAGTCATTGATAGTCAAGGTTAATCTAAAATAATAATAACATGATCACGTTATGTGTTCTATAAGGTATTGTCTCATCCAACCCATTGAGAAACTTATATCAATAATAACACAATTGTGTTATGTAATAATGTGATCACGTTATTGTTAATATAAGATTTGGGGTTGGTAATTTTTAATGAGGAATGAGTGTTTCCTATGTTAATAATAATGTGATCACATTATTAAATAATGTGATTACATTATTAAATAACATGGTCGTATTATACTTAACATAGATAAGGGATTATGGATTAGTGCATAGGGTTTATGGATTAGGGATTATAATTTATGTTTTATGGATTAAGGATTAAAATTTATGTTTTAGGGTTTAGGTATTAGGGATTAGGGCATTTTGGGTTTGGGTTTAAGGGTGTATATAAGGTCTAATTACTATATGCCATGTGTGACCCTAATTTTTACTATAAAGGATGTTAATTGAAAATAAATCGATTAGTAAATAGGAAAAAATTTTGCTTTATAATTTAGGGTATAGTGTTTAGGGCTTAGGTTTAGGATACATAGGGTTAACAACTAGATGGGTAAGTTCCAAAGGATTTATCCATAAGTTTAGAAAGTTGATTTTATGACATCTCATGATAAAATCAATTATATCATAAGGCATGTATGTTTGTGACATGCAGTGGGCATTATGATATTGATATTATAATTTATGTTTTAGGGATTAGGGAATAGGGCATGGGGTTTAGGTTTAAGCACGTGTATATTAATTTGTCTAATCACTCTTTGCCATGTCAACCTAATTCTTACTATATAAAATATGTTAATTGGGACTAAATCGATTGGTATTTATAGGGAAAGATTATGGTTTAAATTTTAGGGTATAGTGTTCAAGGTATCATGAAGATTGAGTGAATTAGTCAAATGGGCCAATCATTCATGTGATTTAGGCCAAAATTATCCATGTGAACTTATTTATTAGTCTATAAAGAATGTTAATTTCGGGATAAAATGATTGGTTCAAGGTTTAAAGAGTTTATATTTATGGTTTAGAGTTTACGGTTTAATAAATTTAAGGATCAAGGCTTAGGGTATAGGTTTTAGGGTATATTTATATAATTGTGTAGGAAATTATGGGAAATTTGGGAGCCTTAAACCTATATCTATGAGTAAATAATATGAATTTGGGATCAATTATCCCCCACATCATCACAAATTGATCCTATGAAATCAATTATGGTGACATTTGAGTGATGTAAATTTAACCAAGTTCATCCCTATGAACCTAATTCTTACTATAATATATAAAGGATGTTAATTGGGGCTAAATTTTGGTTTAGGATTTAGGTTCTATAATTTAAAGGGTTTTGGGTTTAGGGTTTATGGATTAGGGTTTAATGTAAACTATACATGGTTTCTAAGGTTAAAGTTAATTGGTACAGGGTAGCTTAGGGTTTAAGATATTAGATATAGGGTCTAATCACTAAGGTAAATGAATAACATTTGAACTACTTGTGACACCTATTTATGACTTGATTACCTTCATTTTTTCATTTATGATAAAAATAGGGTCAATTATGCCATGTACATATTACATACATGTTATACAATCGATTGAGCCATAAATTTGGTTTAGGGTCTTAATATTTCCGAAATCATGTAAGGAATTTCATAAATTAACTATTTGGATCAATTCATGATAGAATACCAATCTTTTGATTTTGCCCCAAATGTTGAAGGGGTAAAAATTGGCCTCAAATGAATCCTTAATTAAAAGAATCAACTAGCTCCTCTTCTTTGGTTAATTAGTTAAAGGCGATAAAAATAGCCCTAATTTACTTCAAATACATAACTAGATTGGTACTCCAAAGGCTTTAGCCATAGGTTTAGAAAGTGCATTTTATGACTTCACATGATAAAATTAGTTATATCGTAAGGCATGTATTTTTATGGCATCTAGTAGGAATTAACGCATAGGTAGCTCTTATAATTTATGTTTTAGGGATTAGGGATTAGGGTATAGGGTTTAGGTTTAAGGAATTTTATATATTAATGTCTAATAGATAGATATGTCATGTGTTAAAACCTAATTCTTACCATAAAGGATGTTAATTGAGACTAAATTGAAGTTGGTAAATAGGGAAAGTTTATGGTTTATAATCTAGGGTATAGTGTTTAGGGTTTATGGTTTAAAAATTTTAGGTTTTAATCTATATACATGGTTTAGGGTATATAGGTTCAATCACAAAGATAATTGAGGATAATTTGAAGCACTTGGACCCATTTGTGACTATAGAATGTGTTTTTAGGTTATCATTATACCATGGATGTCATCATGAAGATTGAGTGAATTAGTTAAATGGGGAAATAAGACGTGATTTAGGCCAAACTGAGCCTTGTGAACTTAATTCTTAGTCTAAATGATGTTAATTTGGTCTAAAATGATTAGTTCAAGGTTTAGAGAGTTTGAATTTATAGTTTATAGTTTAGGGATTATGAACTTTAGGGATTAGGGCTTTAGGGTATAGGTTTTAGGGTATATAAGGTACAATCATGATGGTCATTGGGCCAAATTTGAGATCCTTTAATGTAGATATGTGATTAAATAATGTGGATTTGGGATCAATTATCCTCCACATCATCACATATTAAGCCCATGAAGTCAATTATGGTAGTGACTAATGCAGTTTTAACCAAGTTTGAATCCTTGTGAACCTAATCATTACTATATATAAAGGATGTTAATTGGTGATAAATTGATCCTAAGGGCCTACTAAGCCTTAAAGTAAGGAATTTCATCCATATGATATCAATTAGGGATCCAAATGCTCACCATATTAAAAAAAAAAAATTACAATTTGATATGCAATTCAATCTAAAGGAGCCATGAAAAGGAATTACATTCAACTATAATGTAAATTGGGACTTAATTAGCCCTGATTACATACCATATTGAATTAATCAAGGATTGCATAACATATTTAACCAATCAAGTATTCAATTCTAAATTATACATAATTGGGGCCAATCAAGGCTTGCACAAGGAATTATGTCAACATAATTTTAATTAGGGATGTAATTACACACCTTATTCAAATAATTAAGTGTTTGATTTATTGTAATATGAAATTAGGACCAATTTAAATCTCTATAAGGAATTACATCCATCTAATAACAATTTGGATTTTGATTGTGCACCAAATTCAATAGAAAGAATATTTAGTTTAATATGATATATGAAATTTAGTCCAAATAAGCTTTCTGTAAGAAATTTCATCCTTCTACTATCAACAAGGGGATTTTTTGGTCCAAAATAAATAACATATTGAATTAACTAAGTATTTATTTTAGTTGAATTTATGTAATTATGGCCAACCAAGGCTCATGCAAGTAACTGTTCATACATCTAATGTCAATTACAACTTCGTTGGCCTTAATTGTCAACTATATCCAACTAATCATGTATTTTATTTTATATTATACATAATTGTTGACAAATTATCCCCACAAAATTTATTTTATCCATATAATGTTCTAGTTGGGTTCCATTGGCTCTGATTGCACACCATGTTGAACCAATTGAGTATTTAGGTTCAATATGATATGTAATTGGGGATACTCAATCCCCAAACAAGGAATTAAATCCATCTAGTGTAATTTTAGGATCTAATCACACCATGTTAAATCAATTTATATTTTTTAAATAATATACACAATTAAGGATAACCAAGTCCTATGTAATTAACTACTTCCACCTAGAATATGAATTGAGGCATTTTTCACCCCATGCAATTATTTGTGTCCATCT